>VZRQ01005611.1:565600-578197 GCA_013397975.1 Machaerirhynchus nigripectus | reverse complement strand
CGCCGCTCCGGCGCCCGTTCGCGGGGTCCCCGCGGCCGCCGCGCTCCTCGGAGCTCACCGCGCACTGTGCTCGAAACACGCCGCACACCCCCAGGGAGGCTGGGCGCGCCCTGCATTTAAAACGCGCCGCACTTCGTGTCCGTGCCCCGGGCCGGGAGCTCCAGGCTGAGCTCCAGAGCCGGGGCCGGACACCGGCTGGAGCGACTCCCCCGCTCCTCGCTTAGGAAAAAGAGGGGATAAAAGGTGAATGACTGAGCCAGTGAGGGGCTCGCAGCTGGGTGGGAGCGCTTCGATCGCCCCTGGCCATAGGGTGTTAGCGTCCCCCAGATAAGAGTCCCAGCCGTCTGTTGCCGCTTATCGCAAAATCACAGAATCAACTAGGTTGGAAAAGACCTCTGAGATCAGCGAGTCCACCCTATGACCAAACACCGCCTTGTTGACCCGACTATGGCAGTGAGTGCCACGTCCAGTCTTTCCGTAAACATCTTCAGGGACAGTGAGTGGCTCCACCACCTCTCTGAGCAGCCCATTCCAAAATCTGATCATCCTTCCTGGGAAGAAATTCCTCCTAATGTCCGACCAAAAAACCCTGTCGCAGCTTAAGGCTTCTTGTCCTGTCCCTTGTTCTCTGGGAGCAGAGCCCGACCCCCACCTGGCCGCACCCCCTTGTCAGGGAGTTTTAGAGAGTGATAAGGTCGGCCCTGACCTTATCATAGGGGTTACAATACTTTTGTTCTGCAGGCAGGAGTCTGGGATTTAAGCCCACCTCTCCTCGGCTGGTTTTTATACTAGAGCCGGGATTACCAAACCTTTTAATGTAACTGTGTACTTTCTCTGAAAGGGAGGTCTGAAAGCTTGTAAACTAAAATGAAAAAATTAACCCCAAAGTGACCTTCACTCCTTGGTGTCACCAGCCATGTAACAGCCAAGGGTTATTCTCTTGCAGTACCTATGTGCCACACCTTAAAAAGTGGGATATGGGTGGACATTTGTTCTTTTTCCTTGTTTGTGCTTTGATACAATTACTGTGCACTGGTTTCTGTCTATAAAAGGTGCACTAGTAGGTGTGATTGTTGTAACCCAGAGGTGGTGTGTGACTCACAACAAGTACAATTATAAATACTAACAAAACAAGGTTTGTTTTTCTTTACCTGCACAACCCCAGGGATGACCACATGGAATGCACAAGGAATTTGAGCTTCTTAAATCTGGAGCACTCACGTGTTTCAAAAATCAAACCAGGGGAAAAAAAAATCAGGCTTTTTACATTCAAGCTGTCATTTGAATATTTATTTAATTTATGTTGAGCTCTGAAAATTACCTTTATCACCTAATCAAGAATCCATTATCTCTGTTCAAACAGCATACTCTTGTGACCTTTGTTCAGGGGACTTCTTTCCTGGTCTCCAAGTTAGCCTTACAAGCTGCCCATTACGACAGTATCAGACATTTCAAAGTAAAGGTTAAAAGAATTTCCAAGGTTATTACAGCTATTGAAATAACTATTCCGTTAATAACTTGTGTGCCTCTGTTACCACACTCCTTACCATGCTAGTGCCTGTGCCTTTCTGAGATTATGGAATTACTTGGAGCAATAAAGGGTGTTCTCGCTTGCAGCCATCAATTTAAACTGTTTGTATTTCCCTCTGCTCTTGCTTGACTTGCATAAGAAACTGCAATTACATTCTCTGCCAGGTACCTCTTAATGGAAAAAGAACAAGGATTAAAAACTTTAATGTCTCTGACATGGCAACCGAAGGCACCAGTAGCAAGTTAATAATGGGTCCTTTCATGTATAACCTTGAAGCCTTTTATGTGATGATCCTTGTGGGGGATGTTTGCTGTTTTCAAGTATTGTGCTGAATCAAGACACCACCTGATGCCAGAAATCAGAGTTGGAGAGTGATAGGTGATTTTATCTATGCTGCTTCAGCTAAAGAGTTATTTGGAGCATCGTCATGTGGATTAAAGAGAATGTGTGACATATCCTAGTGCTCTGGCCAAATCAAATCACCAATAAAGTGGTAAATAAGCAAAGATTTTGTGAAATGAAGTGCTTCCAGTGCCTGTATTCTAGTTAAACATCTCTCCTTATCTGCCTATAGGTATTTTCCTCTTCCAGAAACAGCTTTAGCAAAGCACTAAGAAAGCACTAATCTGGTTTGCTCTGCATGCACTGCTCGAGTTGTATTTCTTGTATGAACACGTGTTGTCAATAATGGATTTGTTTCAGTGTGATCACAAGGCAGCAAAGTTCAGCATCTTGTGCTCGTGTGCTTCCTGGATGCGGTGCTGCACTTCTGTCAGGAGGAATTGTAATCAATGGCTCACATAAAGACAAAATACATACTGAATTTTACTGGAGTGATGCTTACTAGGTACTCCATGTATAAGACCACTTAAAAAATGCCCAGGTGGAATCTCCATCCTTTGGGTTACTCAAAAGCTCTCCAGATGTGCTCCTGAGCAAGGGGCTTTAGTGATCACATTCCTGAGAATAATCAGAAAAAACTCCAGTTAAAGTTCCAGGTAAAAAAAAGCATAAAATCACTGATAGTATAGCATGTGAATTGAAAAAATTCTGTGATTTGTACACCCTTCAGAAAACGGAACTCTCTGTAGCTTTATCTGTTATCTGAGTGCTCAGACTATTTTTAGGCTGCTTTCCTCAAGGAACTACTTTGTGATTACTCTTTCTAGGGCTGGAACTGTGAATTTGAACAACATCATAGCTGCCAGCAGGAGATTTGCAGGGAAGTGCCTCGAGTTCAGCTGTTGAAACACTGCTTGTGGGAATCCTGGCAAGTGATGCTGTTTATTGCATGTCTCTTTCAAGCGTCATGTTTTCTGGTAATGTTTCTTTTATTCAAGGGAATTTTAAAAGGAAATGGATACCTTTCATTTATTGTACATTAATTTTAATGTCTGATGGGTTTCAAGGGGAAACTGCAGCCTTCTGCAGGTATGTACTGTTAGCCAAGAAGTTCCTGATATAAGCAGACCACCAAAACCTCAGAAATCTCTCAGTAGATTGGGTTAAATAGTTGATATATTTTAATTATAAATAATTAAATTACTGCCTTCAGTAAACATTACAAGAAGGCAGAGTAGTTGCAGGAGTACAAGATAGTAGTCAGAAATCATAGTTTTTTCTTATCCAGATGCTGCTGTAATGTTAATCTCTCCAGTCACCTCAAAATTGTGAAGAAATCGGGATTATAACATTTATCCTTTTCTTGTCCTTGTCTTCGTTCCGGGTTGGGATGTAACAAAAATATATCTTCATTTCTGAGCTATGGATGAAGTTTTGCAGAGCGTGCAGATAACTTGAGGCTGCGCCTCTTGCAGGAGTGGTATAAGCACTTGGGTTCACTAGAGGTCACACTTCTTTTACTCCTCTCTGGCTGCAAGACAGAGTGCTGCTCCTCACGGAGCTGTGCTGGCGGGCTGCGCTCCTGTCATGTTATTTACCCAGCAAAGTGACATCTGTAATTCTGTGCAGGGTATAGCAGCACCAAGTGGCTCTTAAATGACTTACACACAAAAAAAAAAACCAACCAAAAACCAAAAAACACCAAAAAAACCAACCCAAACCTTTTAAATATTAAACAGGGAAACGATGGCAAATAAATGACATGTGGCAGACTGAAAAAGCAACGTCTAAAAGCAATCTCATGGATTTTTGTCAGACGATATCGCCACAGGCAGCAGCAGTGTGTAGTCACAGAATCCTAAAATGGTTTGGTTTGGAAGGGACCTTAAATCTCGTCCAGTTCCACCCTCCTGCCCTGGGCAGGGACACTCTCCAGCTTGCTCAATGCCCCATCCAACTCGGCCTGGAGCCTTTCCATGGATGGGGCATCCACAGCTTCTCCGGGCAACTGCGCATCGCGGGCGGTCAGTAACATCAGCTCCACAGCAGACAGACACAGCCTTAGCTGCATGCAGGCACCCAAAGGAATCACTGCTGCCACGTGCCAGCCTGGGGACTGGTGTGGTGGCAGGAAAGAGTGATGGGGGAGGAATAATTGGCAGCTCCAAAGCCGGGTGTGGGAGCAGCGCTCAGTGCAGGGCATGGCACCGGGTCAGGAGGTGGCAGTGCCTGCTCCACATGGCCCCGTGGAGTGCTCTACTCCAGCCTACCTAATTCTGTATTCATTAGTCTGCATAAAATTAAATCATATTAAGGCATATTATTGAACGAGCTGATTCAATTTAACTTGAGTTTATTTGCTTTCAGTTGTTACATTATCTTTTAAAATTAGGCAAATTAAATCAGCTGGTCAAGCTCTGAGGTGAAGGCTGGGAAAGAAACAAAACCAAAACATCACAAAAACCTGGACTCCTAAACAAACAAATGCCTTTTTCAGGCATGGTAATTTCAGGGAATGCTAATTAAAACTTAATGCATGCAACAGAAACTACACTGCAAGAATATTAATAGCATGGTATGAGGAAAAATAGAGAGACAGTGTTTCAGTGCTTCGCTTCTGTAGGTATATTTTTCCTGCTAAGATGAATAATTAGGAAAAGAAGATAACAGCTCAGAAACGTGTGTTTATTTAAGATCAAACACAGGGCACTTTCTTAGCACTGGAACATCTAGCACTAAGAGTTTAGAGTACTCAGTAAAGAGCATGTTTGTACTTCAAATGCATTTTACTCTTTGTAGTCAAACATTTCACAGGTAATACCATTGAAACTATTTTAGTGTACTTTAGATTTTGTTGTTTCAACATTTCAGAGGTGAGTTATCTCTACTAAGAGTTGAGGCTCATGGCCATTTAAATGGGTCAATATTTTTGAGAAATTAAGAGGAATTCTGCTTACCAAAGAGAAACATACAAGTCTTTCACAAGAGTTATTTCCTGAAAGGGTAAGCTGGAGCAAAGGTCTGCTTGCTTCATGTCCTTGAAGTAGAAGATTACATTTTTAAAATTTTTTATATACCCAAGTATTTTATGTGTAAAAAAAAAAAAAAAAAAGATTGCTATTATATTGTTATTTGTGGCAGATTTTGGAAGATCTTATTTCCCTAAGTGATGTGCTACTGAAAATGCTTCATTTAGTTTGTATTTGTTCTGTCATGTATTTGTAGTGGAGTCCAGCATGGATTCCTAAAGCAGCCTATGAAGCACCTTTCTGAAGACCTGATCTCATTTGGTTCTTGTCAACAAGCAGCATCTAATTTCTTATTCAAGAGGATTCCTACTGCACAGACATGTCCAAATGTTAATGTTTGTTTAAAATGCAGATTCTTACACAAATTCCTTCCCCCCTCAGTTCTTTAGCTGAGAAATGACACATGTAATTTTCAATGGCATGTCAGTAGCAGAATACTTTGTATTGTGGGATTAACAAAACAGACTACACTGACATTGCACAGACATACTTCACTCCTCTGGTTTAACTGAATAGATTCTCAATATTCTCATGTCGAATTGTTTGCCGTAACTCATTGAGTCGGAATAATGTTGCATTCACATCAAGACATTTTCCTCTACTGCAAAATGACTGGTTTCAGAGGATTTACATCAAGAATGAATTTAGTTTGAGAACATGAATAGTATTTTCTATTTGAAGATTTTTCTCCATGTCAGTGTAATTCTCCTTTTCCTGAGTTTTTGTACTATATCATATTTGAAAGCTGTTTCTTTGAGTTTGCTCTTCACATGTCTCACTTAAAGCTTCTGTCCAGCTCTGCCTTTCTAACTTGGGCCACCTTTTCATCTTCTTGCTCTGTAGGTTCTCTTGCTCTAACTTCTGATGGCTCATCTGTTCTGCACTGACTCTGTTTTAAGCCCGCTTTTGGGTACTCCCACCCACCAGAGTTGTGTCCTTGCAGGCTGCCTACAACACGGCAGGCACCCACCCTGGGACAGAGGCGTGCATTGCAATTAACTCTAAGTTTGTGATGGACAGCTGAACGCATTGGACAAGGACCTGGCATTCCTCTTTCCTTCCTTCTGCCATCTCCCCAGCTGAAAGGATTGCCTACTGAACGACCTTCTGCTTTTCCAAAGGTATTCAGCACCACATGCCCTGTATCCAGTCTTCCTTGTAAGAACGATATATGAAAGGCACACTCTTAGCTTGTCTGTGCTGTGGATTCCACATTGTGGAATGGGTAATAAAAATTCCTGGCTTCTTGGAAATGGCATGCATTATAATGGCATAAAGGGAATAGGGGATTCCGAGCTTCTTCCGTGTGCAATTAAAAGCAAAATTCTGTTATGAGTTGAACACAGACTTTTCTCTCCATTAGCTAGTTTTCCATGTCTTTTGCATGTAGAGAGAGTTGTTCAGCACTGCACAGATAACCTTTTTCTTTCTTCTCCTATGAGAATGCTGCTTGAGTGCAATAAATCCACCACAAAGCCCATAATACCCAAAATAAACTTTACTTGCACCTGCCATCTTCTTTTCCAAATGCCATCTCTATTGAAGCACTCCTCTATATTCTGTATGTAGCATCTCAACCAAGCTGAATTATTTCATCTGCCACGAAGGGATTAAACATGTCAACAGTAATTATCTTTGCCTTAATCTCTGGCAGTTGCTTTTCCTTAAATATGCTCAGAGGTTCATTATAACTTTCTCACTGAATCTCTTGCTGCATAAATCTACCAAGGTATCACTTGCTGGCATAGCAAGTGCTGACACATGTGTCCACTCTTGCAAACAGAAGACGGTCAGGAGGGTTTTACTCATAAATTGTAGTCTGTGTTGTTCTAGTTAAAATCCCAGTGGAGTTTACACTCTGCTTGGAAGCCTGTTAGGTTGCTGGAAAGCGGTTCTAACCTACAAGAGGGCTGAGAATTTTTGCAGAGCTTTGTGTTATTAATATGAAATACTTAGTGCTTTGAATTCTAATGAGAGTCAAGCTTTGCTTTTAACTAGAAGAACTGGCAGAGGTGAGTGAATACAAGAGAGCAAGCAAGAGGAATGACTAACTTGACCTTCAAATTTCATAGACTTTTTAAAGATATATGACCCCCAAGCAATGAGCTCCTGAGGGTTTCATTTTATGAAATAACTGAATAATATTTTATAGGCAAAATATTTCCAGTGCTATTTTTTAAAACCTATTTGTAATTCTTCCTGTTAAAATAAGTTTAACTTTATTTAGTGATTAATTAACAAGTTTTGTTTCTTAAAATGACTGTAAAATATCATTTACCAAAGCCTTGAAATGAAGGTTTTGATAAAAATATCACAGAAGTCAAGAGAAATAAAAAATTTTGTTAATATCAAGTTTTAAAGGGTGGTGGTTATTTTAATATTAAAGCCATGTTTCACTCTTTTGAAATTCTTGTACCGGAAAAAAAGTGCATCATCAAATATACATTAACCTAAAACTGCACGAGAAGATAACTTACAGTCCTCTATTATTAAAGGAAAGTTGTGTTTATTACCTTTTTACTGTATTCCTGCTGAAAGGCTAGCAATTAAAGCTAATAACTAGACAAATACACTTAGGGTTCTCTCTGGGCATTACAATATTCCAGATAAGGCTTTTGGCACAGGCAGTACAATGCAGTAATACTCATGCTCCAGGAAGGCACAGAGGATGACAAATACACACTGTGGTGTGCCCATCAAAATAAAATCCGGTTTGCTCTGCTTGGCAGCCTTGCCAGCTCTTCACAGAAATGATAATTCTCTGAGGATATTTTCTTTCGAAGACACAAAGGAAGAAAAAAAAGAAAGAGCCTTAAATGCATTTGAATATTCATTTCTTAGCTATCTTGTTCTGTTTTGTTTCTTCCCCCTCGGAGAATGCGGGAAAATGTGCGGTGCTCTAACAAAGAGGCTTTTTTCCTTCTGAACAATCTGACACGGGGAAATTCTGCGTCCAGTGATGATTATGATGAACTGGGGTTTTCACTGCGAACTCCCCCGCTGGCTGTACTCCAGAACGTGGCCTGTCAGTCAGGTATGGGCGATGTGCAGCGTTGGCTCCCGTTCCCCCTGAAGGGACTGATACAGTGTTCAGCCACAATGGAGAGTTGTCCATTAAAATGACAGGGGCCTGGAAAGCCACTCGGCAGGCTGCGCTCCCGAGATGATGCATAATGGGCTGTTAACAGCCACACAGGCACCTTTTTCAAGGACCATTTATCCTGAGGGAAGCCCAATGTGCATCCTTGCCAGCCAGGGCTGCATTTTTGGTGTTAGTTTAAGGAAGGGAAGCTCCTCTCTGGAGAACTTTGTGGTGTGAAATGATGCTCTGCAGTGCGCGGTTTGTCACCAGGCTGGGACAACAACCAGTTGGTTTTACACCTCTTTCCTCCTGCTGTTTCTTGTCTGAGTTGCAGTAGCACCCAGGAGCATCAGCTGAAATAAGGACTCCATTTTGATATGGTGTTCACCACCACAAAATACACAAGGATGGATTTTCCAGCAACCAGGTGCTTATTGGAAAGCTGGCCTTAGATTTTCTATTATCCTTGCTCTATTCAGTTGATTGTGGACCTTAGATATTGAGTCCCTTCCTTCTGGCCAAGCCCATTCCAGCTTCCCATTCCAGCCGCCAACAAACAGCTGCCTCTGGCTATGCCTGGGATTATTTTAAATTTTCTGCATTATAGACAAGCAAACATTTATTGGGCCAAAGAGTGAAAAAGAATTAGAATCTGTCACAGCACCTTAATCTGTGAGAACGTACTCCTGGTGCTTTCAGTGATTATTTCACACAAAATACCCGTATGCTGTTTAGTGCAGAGCAAGAATGGCAGGTGAATGCCCTCGCTTTTCCATTGCTATGTCTTTCTTTCTCTGTCCTAATAAAAAGTCAGTTATGCTCTACAAGTGTTAGGGCTTCAACAGAAGAACTGGGAATACTCTCCTCTGGTTAAGGCTGTCGTAAGGAAATAGGACAGAGAAGTTCAAATGTCCCCATGTAGAGAAGAACTTCAACTGTCTAGGGAGGATTTCCCTAGATTAATTTTGTGGGATGGAGGAGAGGTACTTTATTCTAGAAGATGGCCTAGACTAAAAAACCCTGAGGGAAGGAAGGTGCTACTTATCAAAATTCCAGAGACCTGGGAGGGTGAGAGTTCAGCTTACTGAGTATGTTAGGAGCTCAGCTTTTTACCACCTCTTGAGCTTGTAGTAGCAAGAATATATCCTCTTTATTCATTTAGCCTAGATATCCATTGCTTTCTTAATCTATTTAAATTATTATATTTACATTAAGAAAAGGTAAATTCTGGGGTGTTTTTTATCTTGAGGGGGGAAAAAAAGCAAGGTTCAGACACATCTCTCTCTTCTCCACTTCCCCACATTCAACAAATCTGTGGAAGAACAGAAAAGTCAGCACCGCTGCTGGTTTTTAGTTCACTTCCCAACAGCTGGATTTCATCTGAACACATGAACAAAGGGAGACACCATCAGAAAAGTAAAGGTCAATATTTTTCCTTTGGAATTTACAGTATGCACAAACTAGCATTGACAGACAAGTTTCAAGCAGTTAAATACATGAATCAAACCCCGGGTCATGTCCTGATCCGAGCAGCAGATTTGGGTGGAGGCAGGGTCAGGTTCTTTCAGTTATGAAAAGACAAAAGCTCCCTATTCTGTGGTCTTAAGAGAGGAGAGACGTGCTCCCAAAGGAAACGCAGTCGGATCGTGGATGGCATGGAAAGCTACTTCTGTACTGGAAACGGCGCGGTGGAAGCTTTGTGTACCAAAAATCACACCAACAACCTTGGTGGCAGTGCTTGTAGTGCCCTGAGTGGCCTTTACACACAGGCCAGATTGCTCTTGCAAATTTTGTTTTCCTTCACCTAATTGCTGGAACGAGGCTGAGCGGCTCCAAAGCCAGTTCATAGGGATGGTTTGCTAGGGTGACTGACAGGCTGTTGGGCTGGAGATAAGCATGTTTCTCCAGTTGTTTGCAGAAAGTCCTGCCTCGTGTTGAATCATTTCTCTCTGTAAGCAGTGAATCACAGACCAAGACAAACACTCGTACGGAGTCAATAAACCTAATTTTTATTTTTATAACTAAATCTTAAGAGCCACCTGATTCTGCATTGAATCAAAACTATAATTTCAGCAGCAAACATCTGATATTTTATTGTAATGAAGAAGCTAAGTATGAATAGAGTCACATTTTTGATTAATTAGAATTTTGTTGCCAAGGAATTAATCTGTTTTCCCTTCTCTGTGGAAAAAACCCAACCCTCTCTAAGATGAGTTTCTCAGCAGGGATAATTATAGAAATGTTGAGTGATCTCCAGCAGCAGACATGTTTCAGTGTTTCTTTGTTTTCCTGAAGCAAGGGGAGTATGGGAGAGAATAGATGACCATTAAATACTGACCATGGCTACTGTTTTTCCTGACCATAAAGCAACAGAAGAGCTAGTCCTGGACCCAGGACTCCCTGGTCACTAAGCTATTTCTGGGTGAGATAAGAGCGAGTTTAGCTCAGGCTGCATTAACTCAGACCCGTATTCATGTAGAAATGGCTCCAGGCTGGAAGTCTACACTAGTTAGCTGCTGCTGTATCAACAGAGGAGTTGCCGCAGTAATACGCTACACGACTGTGCTTCTTTGGATGATCCTTTGGACTGATTCCCATCTTCTTCTGAGGCAATGGGGGTGATGCTAGCAGAACTGACAAGCCCCAAAATGAGTTAACTGTACCGAAGTAAACTTTGCTGAATTACTTGCGATTTACGGATGTGAATCCATTTGTGCACATGGCACGCTAACATGTAATTTCCGTGGGTATGAATAAATAGAGCGACCACTTAGTATCTTAAAATGTTGCTTTCTGTCATTACTGATGGCAGCAGGGGATGCATTTCATTTCTTCTAAGGTTAAGGGAAGAAATGCTTTTCCTTTGCTAAGAAAAGCTACCACACTTACATGATCTGTAGTAAGTAATATGTCTGTTGCCATGTCTCTGCTTTAATATGTCTCTTTAGGATGCAGAAAGCTGTGTTCAAAATAAGGATAACCAGGCAGCATTAGAAAATTCAAAAGGATACCGTCTCCATATCAGAAGTGTGCATTCAAATGCTGCAGTTCAGGCTCATCAATATTGTTTCAGATGTGAGTAATTGAAACTTGCTGTCACCGCGTGCTTCTACCAAAGTGTGAAATTGAGGAACTGGAAGACAATACCCAAATGCATGGATGCATGACTGCAGCCTTGAGTGCTTTCCTTGTGGGTGACCGAAGGATTTTATTGCCTGGTTACCCCCAGAGTAGAGAGCACAGAAACTCTTTGGCATGAGGATGCTTTGGGTCCTAAATTTTACTTCTTCATTTTACTGTTAACTAAAATAACCCCAACCCAAAGCCCTGTGTAAGACTGATTCATGTATAATAAGCAGTTAAGTCTTCCTGTTAACATAGTTGGAACTGTACTGTTGATGTTTTAAATCACTTTCTCTCCAAGAGGTGTAATGTAATTTTTCTTGTGTGAGTGATGACATGCATGGATTGAAAACTTGAACATGATGATCTGGGCTGTTTCTTAAGAAAATGTTTGTGGTTAAATAAGGACTGGGCTGTTTCGTCGTCCAGCTCATGCTATGCAAAGAGCTCTCCCCATACAGGAGAACTTATGTTTGATGATTTTCTGCTGTATTAATGATTTCTCCAGTTGTAGGGAGAGGGATGAGGAAGAAAGAGGCCCTTGCCTCTTTAAGAGCCATGTGAAAGAGCACTAAATAAGTTTGCTCAGTAAACAGAGTTCCTGTCAACGAGATATTAGTTCTTGTGCACTAGGTTCCTAAATAGTGGATGGAAAATCTAGTATTTGTAGTAAAATGTAATAGATTGTTCTGTGTTAGGTCTAAACAAACAAGGTAGAAGACCCTGAATATAGAAACTTGGCAATAAGTTACCCCCAAAGACAATTTCTATTTTTGTCTGTTTGAACAAGCAGCATATGGTTTATTTTGAGCTACAAAATTTTGTGTGAACTCAACTTTGTGTTCTTCTAGCACAGGGAGAGGTATTTAATCCCCTTCAGGTCAGGTACATTAATGTCCCATGGAAACAGTGAGCAAATGCTATTTAAATTAAAGCACCTCAACAGACACATTTATAATTTCTATGCATCCTTTTGAAAAAGAATAAAATGTTGTATACATCCTAGGAATCGCAGCCGAAGAGTCTTTTCATTCTAAGAGGAAGTAAATGAACACAGTGAATCCAAATTTTTTCTCTGGTCACTTCAAAATTCAGGTGTCCTACTGAAATCCATAATCTGCCTTAAATCTGAAACCTTGTCAACATCCAGTTACGAAGTGAAACAAACACTAGGTTGAAATTGACTGCTAACTCGTGGATATATTTTGTTTTCCTTCTTGCTCTGATTAATATTTTATTCCTTAAACAGTGCTTCAAACACCTCTGAGACTACTCTTACAGGAGTTATATTATGAAAGAATGACAGATGGTGAATGAGGAAAACCTTTTTCATAAATCATTTCCCTTTGCAAAGCTTCTATTTTATCTTCTGTAAAATAGGTAGGTAAAAGTATTATATTCTTTCTGGTTCTAATAAGAAAATCTGTAAACAAAGGAATGTTTGACTCCATGCAGTTGCATTTTACCTACCAGCCCTCAAAATACAAAAA
>VZRQ01005611.1:552362-565571 GCA_013397975.1 Machaerirhynchus nigripectus | reverse complement strand
AAAAAAAAAAAAAGGTATCAGAAGCTTGAGGTGGCTTCTCTTCCTGGTTGCTAGCAAATTTGCTTCTGCTTCTTTCACAATTTCATCACAGATATGGGCTTCAACCCTTCCAGTGTTAATATTGAAACTGTTATTTTGGGTTTAAAAAAGAGTGGTTTCAGTCTATTAGAGTGTAACAGTATCATTTCATTTCACATTCTACCTCCTTAAAAGGTTGTCACAGCAGCAGTAAACCCAAGATTAGTTAAAAGCCATGACAAAATTGTAACATTCCTATATATAAGAAAACAGGCGACGAAAGATTTCCACCCCACTGAAAATTGCTGCTCTCTTACAGCTTCTTAACTGACACTTAGTGCCTGGATAATAATGAGAACATCGGAAAAAAAGATTATAGCTTTACGTTAGTGACAGTAGAGTTATGGCTGAAGAGCTGCTTTCATTCTAAGCCTTCATTTTCAGCACTTACGGCTTTCTGAATGTATTACCCCTTGGGCTTCCATTACACATGCTTGCTTTCATCCCAAAAGGTGGTTTGTGGCTTTTTTGTTTAGTCTTTTTCTTTTTTTTTTTTTTTAATTGCATTTCCTTGGCTATTTATCTGATACCTAAACATGGGGAAAAGTATCCTCACCATTTCATCGGTAGTTCAGATTTTTTTCTTCCTGCACGTTGGTGGTGGTGTTCCTGCAGAACATCTGCCTTTGATACAGTATAGGAAATTTCTTCTATAGGTAGCTATCTAAAGTTCTTAAAACCTGCCTCCCCTTGTTCTGGTTTTTACTTCTTGAAATAAGCACGGAACTTGCCTTTAGAAAAGCAATCCCAAAGTGTGATATCATAGTTAAAAATGTAAATATGTGCTAACTTATTCACAAAGTTCCTCTGTGTGAATAGTGGCTACACACATCTGAGTAAAAAGAATAGATGATTTCTGACAGTTTAGAGCAGGACTCCAGACTCCTTTATGAGGTGGTGGGAAAATAGCGTCTGTTTCACCAACAAATACCATAAATAAAAGCCAGACTTCATACACAGCTTCAGTTTTGAATTTTCTAATGCTCACAAACAATAACCTCCCTTTGTTTACGTACAGTTTAGATTAGTGGGCCTGATGTGGGGAAAATGATGAGGAATCAGGAAAGTCAAATCCACTGCTATGGGTTCCTGATGGAGGCCCCAACTGTCAGCCCAAACAATAATAATTTCAGTCTCTTGGCTTTCAGTGTAAATGGATTAACTCAAAAGATGAATTAACGTCAAGGGTTTTGTATTTGAATGAGAAACTATTCCATGTGCCTATGCACATGCACAAAAAGAATGAAGGATCAGCAAAAAGAACCAAGGATCATTAAACAAAACCCCAGTCCTGAGTGGGAAGTTTCTCTCACACAACCATCATTTGCAGTCTTTCTTAAGTTCTTTAAGATGGTGAATGTTGTTTATTTGAGACCTTATATAGGTACTTTATTATGTTTTTAACTACCATTAGGTACCTATTCAACAATATATCAGTCCTGTCCGTTCTAATTCTAGAACAAAAGGGGGTTTTGTAAAGAAAAAAACATCTGTAGAAACCGAATTGTTAATATCTGTACTACCTGTGTTCCTAGGAACAACTTTGCTGTCGTGCTTGACCTGGCTGGGACTGGCAGTAACATCTTGAAGTAACAAAACATATCTGAGCAAGGTCCTCCTCACCCTCAGGGCCTCTCCAAGGCCATAATTTCACAGGGAACATGATCCTGGCCATGCTGCTGATCTCATTAGGACTGGGAATATGGTTTATTTCTTTCCTTGCTTGTTTGTTCCTATTAGCTATGCCCAATTAAAATGCATTTAAATAAACATGTGAAGATTTCAGAATTCTCATGTCTCAGAGAGTGAGAATCCATGGAGCTCCCCTGAGGAAGGACATAAACAGATTTTTAACTGTACAGAAATACTGTCTTGTTTTTCCAAGCTACCACGGGGCACTATGAGGAGAGACAGATGAAGAAAAATCCAAGGCTGTGTAGCACTGCACATTGTGAGCAAAACTCCTGCAGCCATAAACCTAAGCGTGACATCTGACTGCTGCCAAAAACGGCATCTTTTTGGAACAAGGGGTAGTTCCAACAGAGATCCCATAAAAGTGATGGCCTTGGAGATATGCGGGCTTCTTTTAAAGGAAGTAGTAAGTATGAGTCTAAGGCACAGTTTTATCCCTTCTCTTCCTTCTTTTCCATAACTTTCCCCCCCCTCCTCTTCCTCAAATCTCTCACAATAGCTTGGTCAACAGCATTTTCTTGCTTCATTGGTTTTGAAAAGGACTTGCTGTTCCCTGCTGTTAGATTATTTCCAGGAGACTGTCTCAGGTCAATAGTCATAACATTCTTTGCTCCACTCCCCCTCTCCCCCACACAGACAGAAAAATAATAAAATTAAACAAAAATAAATGAACAAATTAAGTTGGGAAGTGGGAAAGGCAAGCATGTTTGTATTTACAGGATTGATCCAGAGATTTAGGATATGGATTCTTTTTGTGTTCAGGGACCTGGGCTCTGCATGCAATTCCCACAGAGAAATTTCTCCTACGAGGCATAAGCAGTAGCAGTTAGGTTTCAAGTGAAATTACCAAAGAAGTAGAGGGACTTTTTATTGGTATTAGTTTTATTTCAATCTTCAAGAAAGAAGAAGACTCCTTCCTTCAAAAAGCCTAGGAGACATTGAACGTAAAGAAGAACTAAGCCAAAATAAACATCATCCAGCTGTGGTTACCTTGGATCTCGAGGTGCTTTAGGTTTTGTTTCTACTCTTCTTAAGCTTTAACAGTTTATAAAAGGGCAGAAAGATGTTCCCCTGAGGCACATGCTGCCACCAAAGTGATGAGCACTGCAGAGGGCAGGCCCAGCCCACGCTGCGGCTCCTGCTCTTTCTCACGCTCCCTCTCGCCTGCTTCATTCAGCACTCATGGTAACGACTGGTTTATACACAGAGGTGTTCAGTGCACACCTCCCAGCTGGGCCTCACCTGCAACTCTTCTTCCCTGCCCCCTGCATATCTTATGCATCTAAAGGTGTCACAGGTTAGGACAGCCAGTATAGAGTAAATGTATTAGGTTTCTTTGGCACTCCAGTAAATTTTGGTTAATGTTAGGATGTGCTTTAATTTTCTGTAACTGCTTGAACTGATTAAATTAGCACGGGAGCAGGTACCCGCAAACAAAGAAAGACAGTTCCTGTTAACTGAAATGAAAATTTGATTATATGGTGTTTAAATAGGACAAGGTGTGATAACTAGCAACCGTTGATAGTTTCACAGTTAAAAAATGGGAAGAGGCCATATCAGGTGGATTTGACAGCAGCAGGAGTGAACAAGAAGACAACTCAATATTCAGCTAACCCGTCTTGGGAACATGTTTCCTTTACTCCCCTGTTTTTCAAAATCTGATTAAAACTGTCTTTGACATGCATTCTAGTTGTTGTTATCTGTGTGTGCTACTGTAGGGTCACAGAGTTATCCAGCAGCCAAGATTTTTGTGGTGAAGCCCAGATCAGGAGCTTGAATTTTGCAGACCTCTCAAAAGCTTCCATTTCTTTCCTTCTCTATGTATTCTTTTGCCTGCTTATAATCCATATACTGCAGGACCAGAGAGATTGTTTTGATCTTAAATTCATTACCAGTCATTAAAACTGTTCAAGTTTTTGCTTGTACTTTTGTAGCTGAAAAATTCAGGTTCTGTTGATGACAAACTGCTGGTGCAGAAGCATCTGCTACACAAAATGTTAAAAAAAAAAAAAAAAAGAAGTTGTTACTGGAACAGCCCCTATTTCAAAGATGTTTTTCTTGCTCATAGAAGACAACTAAAGATAAACATATCAGGTAATTGTCTTATCCACATATTGGGGGAATGTCTTAACCGTGAAGCTGTGGAGAATGACGCAGTGTATGTGACTTTCTGGCCTAACAGCAGTCATCCCTTCAGGATACAAGAACTTGGGCTGCAGAAGTTGAAGTTTCAAGTTCTGCTTCAAGCCAGAAAGAATACAATTTCTTTTGAGTCTGGACCTTTTGCAACACACAACTATTTGCTATCCAACGGTGTTTCACAGAGTAATACTCTGAGGAGCTGAGGGTGGAAGGCATCTCTGGGGTTCATCTGGTTTAGTCCCCTGTTCAAACAGAGTCAGCCACATCAGCAACCTGTTCCAGCATTTGATCACACTTAAAGTAAAAAAAAAAAAGAGCCAAACCAACCCAAGAAACCCACAAAAAAAAAAACCAAAAAAACAACAAACCCAGAAAACCAGACCAAGATTTAAAAAATATTGAAACAAGAGTCTCCCGTATTTCACCTCAGGCCCATTTCTTCCTGTTCTTTCACTGGGCATCAATGAGAAGAGTTTTGCTTTGTCTTCTCCCTGCATCCCTATGTGAATTCAAACACAGTTTTACCTATTTCAGTGGAAAGAGGTGAGGAAATCGTGTGGGATGCCTGGGTGCCTGTGATGTCCAGCTGTTTATTTTCAGAAGAAGCCTTGGGAGTATTCACTTACTCTCTTTTCTGATACAAGAACAAGAGGCACTGCCTGGCTCAGGCTGTGAGCCACAAATTGCTGGAAGCTGTAACTACACAGTACATAAATATAACTGTGCTTGGTTTGCTCCTATATCTTCTCACAGACTTTGGTTACTGAGCTCTGTTAGGGATAGGACTTTGAACAAAACTGGGTTTTGGCACGACTTGGTACATCTGCTTTTACTTTCTAAGACTTTCGAGAAGTTTCAGAGGGATAGATGCCCTCCTACAGGAAAGAAAAATTGCTCCTAGATGTTTATCTTGAAGCTTGATTATTATAATTGTAAATAAAGGCTAATATGCATGTATTATAACTCAGGTCTTGTTTGCTTTTTATAGAGTGTGAAATGAGCTTCCACTTGTAATTGCAGGTTTTCTTGATTGATGTGAAGCTATTTTCTCTGTAAGCAGATACTTCTCAGTTTCTAGCTTTGTTCACCGTATGAATAAAAAAAAATCAGGAAAAAAAAAATCGAAATGCCAAGAGGTTCATTTCCTTATGCCTCAGGACAGCAAGAACTTCTGAGTTAGGAAATTACATGCCCCTAACATGACTGTTGACTCTTGCATTGAATGAAAGCTGTACATCAAGAGGGATCTCTCATTACATGATTACAGCACATATTCTGCTTGGAAGATACAAGGCACTTCCCCTTTGGGTCCTGTTTATGAATTCTTACAGCTTGGAGAACTGCAAATGTGCTTGAGAGGAAAGTGTATCCGTGACCAATGGGAACATAAAAGGGGAAGAAAAGTTGCAAGACTTCACAGACCTCCTGAAATTTCATGTCCCTGTGCATCAAAGGCTTCGCCTCCTTTCTGAAGGATGCTGTTTTTATCATTGCACACGGTACTGCATCCTTTGGGATCAGTTCTGCCAGCTATCAATAGAATTATTTATATACAAAACTTGTCAGGTTAGCAAAGGCACAGGAATGCAGCTGGTCATTAAAGAGGTAAGTGCATCTTAACGTACTGTATAGTGTGCATTCCAGTGAGAACCAGGACTCCTTTCCTTGCTGTGGCCTCTGTGTTCAGAAACTGGGTTTGATTCTGAGCAGAAGAACATTTCTTCAACTCTACTGTCTTGGCTAAGTGGCTTCATAAAGTCCTGAATGTGGCAATTTGTAAAGTAAACCCATTTCAAATACAAAAGTATTCTGTAAAACCTGTTGCCTCTATAGGCCAAAATTAAGTTTTACATGTTCAAAACAACACGGCTTTTTTCAGTCTGATCTATTCCCTGTTTATTTCTGCTACCACTGTTGTCATTGCATCCAATCTGTCTGTATATAAACAGTTGTAAACACTTCTTACCAATTTTTCCAGTACTGTGAATTGCCTTGAAGTCACATGGGATAGATAGAAAGAGGAAAATAGGGGATTTTCCATATGGTCTGAATAGTATATGATATTTTAAGAAGGCTATTTCCCATTTATATCCATTCATCTCTTTGAATTTCAATCTTTAAATCATTACCTTTTCTCTCAGGACTGCTGTGAGGCTTAATTCATTAATGTCCATAGAGTGCTTTGAAATCCTTAGATAAAAGAGATTATAGAAGTGGAAAATATTAAAGCAAAAATGTGAACTCACAGCCTCTCTCCTCCTTACCTCACCTGTTCATGAAGATCTTTATAATCATATAAACTTACCTTAGAATCAGGGCAAATAAATTTTCCTTTGATGTACAGATAACATAAGGTTGCAAATGCCCATTTTTTAAAGAATCTTTTTCATATTAACCAAGTTAATGTAAAAACTTCTTAGCAATGCATTTAATCTTCTATTCTCTGCTTCCCCAATTAAAATGTGGTCCAGCTGAATCTTGTAGGACTGTATCAATGCTGAAAGACTCACGCTGCTCTCTCCATAGGCTCACATTAGGAAAACAGAAGTTCCTCTATCAGGTTTATGTCACTTCAGACTGTAAAATAATTGGCATAATGCAATCTTTTAAAAATACATCATTTGTTTTCTAAATGGGAACCATCTTCTCTATCCTAACATCTGCACTGGTTTCTGTGAAGCAGATTCCTCGTTTTCATAGGATGACTGGAAAATTCAGGTTAGAATGGCCTCAGAAGATCTCTAGTCCAAACTTTTGCTTCAAGCAAAGAGGTGGATCAGGTTTCTCAGGGATTTATCCAGGCATAGAACATATTTGCTTACTAACTTCTATCTGGAGCCACTAGATCATCCACGAACTCAGCTGCTTCTGTTTCCATCTCTGTAGCTGTAAGATTGTCCATGGTAATTCTCAGTAACTTCTTTTTCCCTGGAAAGAAAATTGGAGAGGAGGGAGAGCAGGGTAATAACTGTTAATAAGCCTAAGGAAACTGCAAGTAAGCCCTTCTGAGACTTTGGAGTATACATATTTAAGGGCAGAGAGTGAGGAAATATGGGTTGCCACCTCAGCTTCTTGGTTTGGATATTGGAAGTCCCATTCTCCAGGCCTGCTGAAAGAAGAAATTCCCTCTTTGCTGTAGCCACTAACTAAAATCTGTGGAAAGGTGCTTTTTCCAGGCATTTGTGATCATCCTCTTGATCCACATGAGGCCATCCCATACTATCTTTCACTGTCTCCAAGAGGAAAGGCTCAGTTTCCTGTCCTCTGAGTCAGCATGAAAAGACAGACCTGCTGCAGAAGGTTTCAGTTTTCTCTCCAGTGCTGGTCTTACAGCCCCCAGCGGGGCAATGCTTTGTGTTATTGCAATCTTTACTGACCAACAGGATGGAGAACTCTTTATCAGCAGGGAAAAACCCCACCATCCTTAATTCAATGCTCCATTACAACACTCCAAATACCCACATTGTCTAAGACAGAGCAGCTTATAGTCATGTTTTCCAAAAGATACTGTTGTAGTGTCTCTCATCTTCCCATATTAATTTCTGACAAGAGCCAATGTATTTCAGAAATTCTCCTTTCTGCTGCTGCTGTGACATTATCCTGCTCTTCCAGTTCAGCCATTTAAAGTCAGTCGGAAACTCTAGTGACCTCTTTATTTGCAGACAGAGCAGATATCTACAAGCCAGTTGTGGAGAGTAGCTAGTTTCAACCTATATTTAAATACTCAAATAAGCATATGGTTATTCAGATTTCTCTTTAAACTTCAGATCTGAAAGTTTCTCCTGTATTACATAGGCATGTGTTGATATAATCTGGAATTCTGAGTTGACTGTAATATTGCTACTAGATATTAGGCTACAGTTGTTTTACCACCACTTCATCCTCAAAGGAGAATTAATCATTGACTTAACTAGAATGCTAATATGAATGATGATGTTGTTATGCATATGTTTATTTATTTAACTTTTTCAGCCTTCTAGGTCCCTTTTGAAAACAAGCTTAGCCAACCAAACGTAACAAGCTTTTACTTGAGTGTGTATAAATGTTAAGTAAACAAAATATTTTTGCTGCTTATGCTTGCAGTATTCAGCTTCATTAAACATGTTTGTGCGCAGTCTACGGCCTTTTGCAGTATACGTGACTAACTCGTAAGACACATTTCATTCAGATAAAAGAAGACACAGAAAATGTGTTTTGGAGAACTCGTTTGATTGTAGCTCTCCCAAGGCACTCTCAAGGTGTCCTGTTCAAGCAAAACAGAGATCTCAAATCTTGAAAACAGTGAGGAGACAAAAGGGCTGCTGTGGTTTAACCTCAGCCAGCAGCCAAGCCCCTCACAGCCACTCGCTCACTCCCCCAGCACTGGGACCGGGGAGAGAATCAGAAGAGTAAAAACTCGTGGGTAGAGATAAAGACAGTTTCTTAGGGAAAACAAAACTATGCACACAAGCACAGCAAAACAAGAATTAATTTACTGCTTCCCGTGGGCAGGCAAGTGTTCAGTCACCTCCTGGAGAGCAGGGCCCCATTATGTGCAATAGTTACTTGGGAAGACAAACACCATCACCCCAAACTTCGCCCTTCCTCCTTCTTCTCCCCACTTTATATCCTGAGCCTGATGCCATATGGTCTGGAATATCCCTTTGGTCAGTTGGGGTCACCTGTCCTGGCTGTGTCTCCTCCCAAACCCCCAATTTCCTCCCCAGTGTGGCTGTACAAACAGCAGAGAAGGCCTTGTCTCTGTGTAAGCCCTGCTCAGCCATACCAAAACCATCTCTATATTATCAATATTATTATTAATATCTGTATTATTGTGCATTCAGCACAAATCCAAAATACAGCTCACCATGAGCCTAACTAAATGCTTGCAAAGGTGTTTCATTGCAGTAATGAGTGACCATGGAAGATGCCAGCTGCCCATGGGATACAGGCCACGGAAGAAGCCAGTTACTTTGAAGAAATAAATATTCTAACCATGGAAATACCGACTGACAACTCTGAGGATGACAGAGATGCGAGCTAACAATAACAACACTTGATAGAGGGTTGTCCTAGAATATTTACACTGAAATATAGGGCACTGTGAAGTAAATTCCTTGCTTTTAGGAGTCCTGAGTGAGGAATCCATGTATTTCTTACCAAAGAGGTCCAGGAACACACCTTTTAACAAGTACAGGGGACATAATTCTTAGAGAGAATACCTGCCCTTTCCCTTTTAAAGCTGTCATTTAAATTTAGTGTTTGAACTTCCTCTCTAGTCTAAATGATTTTCAGATCACAGGAGAGGTAAATGGGTGAAACAGCTTCTACGATATTATATACCTGTCGTGTTCAATTGATCAGAACTCGATTTCTTTTTTTTACACCTAAATGTTATTTAAAGAAATCTTTCATATTTAAACAGGAATACCAATCCCCCTCATGCCAAGGAATACAATAAAGAACGACAGGACCTGGCTGTCCTAAAGGAAATCTATTAGCTATCTCAAGAGTTAATCTTTCATATATTATACTGGGTTTCAGAGAGGTAAATAGATTCTAAAGATGCATTCTATCCCAAAAGCAACAACTTTTCTTAATGTACATGCATTACACAATAACATCTTAAAAATGCAAAATAAGACATTTTAAAGAATTCATTGCCTAAAGTCAGAACTTATATGAACATTCAAATTGATTAGCTACAGCCAAAAGCTAAAAGGTACATAACAGAGCCTGAAAAATTAATGAAAGCTTTGCTATTTTAGTTTAACATCCCTGGCTTTTTGCTATCTAAACACTCCTACCATTGCAGCCATCAGTTTTGTAACAGAATGTTTTACCAGACCCTGCAGCGGACACACAGACAAATGAACTCAAGATTGTCCTCAAAAGTCTGTGAAAACACCTCAGGAAATGCTGACTCTTACAGTCTATGGATCAAAGCTGAATTATCTGAAGCTAAATGATTTAAATTCTTCAGATGATGAATTGCATGTAGCTCTTCATGATTGTTTTGTTTTCTAATTATGAAACATTTTTCACTTGCAATAAAAACTGGTTCTTTAAGAGTATGAATAATATTCAGTATTTTTAGGCATCTTTTCATGTGTTAGAACTGAACTTTCTCTGACATTTAGCAGTGTCAGGAAAAAGGCCCTTGCAAAGGCAGCCTCGTATTTCTGAGTGCTTATGGCAAAGAGTGGGTTTGTGGCATCACGACTTCCACGGCATTTAAGAAGCCTCGCATTGCAGCGGTGATTAAAATGCACCAGGCCAGATCCCGCTGTCCACGCGGAGATCACAGCTCCAAGGCACGGCCAGGGTCAGCGGGCACGCAGTCACCGCGGGCTCGGTACCTCTGAGCTCCAGCTAACATGCAGGGCTTGTTTAGTCCAACTTCTGTGGAGTTTGTGGCAAAAGGCAGTCTTTGATTTAACACATCTACAGTGCGTGGCTGGCCTTTAGACTTTATCCTGTGGGAACCTGGCGTGCTTCCACAGTGCCCGGGGTGGGCTTAGGGGACATAAAGCTGACAAATTCAGGAGTCCCGAGTCCCAGGCTGCTGCTCCTACCCCACAATCTTTTCCTTTCTGTGAACATACTAAATGGCTTTTTCATAGGAATTGTACTGGGATTCGATTGACATTATCCCTGGACTAAAGGTGTGCATTTAAAGTGCTTTGTTACTGATTTTCTTAGGACAACGACTGTTTCCTTTGGTTATGTGTGGATTCTTAAATAAGAGAATTATTTCTGTGTTAATGTCCAATGAGAACTTGGACTTTGATCATTATCATTTTAGAGTCCAAGGCTGTAGCTTCACACATGATTACTTTTACCTATCTAACAGGCTGGAATACATCAAAAGGATAAGAACCAGCAAGAAGGGGAATAACTCGTGGTTAAGATGCCAATGGAGTTGGGAGATGCAAATTCTCCTCATCAGCTCTGTGCCATAGCTTTCTGTTTCTAAAACAGAGATTAAAATGTTGCATTTTTTTTCTCTTGCCTTTTGTCTGTCTAAATTGTAAGCACTGGAGAGGGTACATATGAACAACACCTTGTACATTAGTGATTCTTGCTACAACCATAACATTTAATCAATAAAAATAAGCCTTGTGCTTCTTTGATTCATAAAATGCTCAGTGTCTCACTAGTCTGAGCCAGAGAGGAACACGTATTTCAGATGACCTTTAACTGGAAAGAGTGGGAGATCACTGTCCTTGCCTTTCAGTTGGGGAGTATGAAGCCAGTAATGCAAATTTTTAGGCTCTTGGCATGCAAATTAACAAAAGAGGTGGCAGTACACATGTCTTTTCAAAGCTCAAAGCATCACACGTGCACAGGAAAAAAATAAAAAAGGTTACACTTCTGTAGTTCTCTACAGTCAAGCCTTCTTTCAAAGGGAAAATCCATCACTTTGAAGAATTTACAGAAGAAAACCTCCACAGCAACTAAAGCTGCAGGCAAGCAAGTGAATGCAACTGCTGAGAAAAATAAGTAAGGGCCTTTACAGCAGTCCCGTTGAATTGAAATTTTCCTTTATCAGAGACTAGGCTGTTCTAATCTTCTTTTCTACCTCTAGCCACATTATTTTAAAAGAAGATTTTTTTAAACATAAAAATGTTACAGTAGAAGGAGAATTTCTAACTAATGTATTATAAACCATCTCTTACCATACTAAAACACCCACCTGAATTTGCCAAAGAACCAGTTTGGCTTAATTTCTCATTCCTGTTGTCTACACGAGAAATATTGGTACAAAGATATCACAGTTGAATCACACGCTGAGAGAAATGTCCTCTTCCATGGGAGCTGGCAGACAGCAGGTGCCTCAAAATGCTTGAAAAGGCCTTGGAGCACAGGCCAGACTGAGAGTCACAGCAAAGAAGCCTTCTGCAAGACACATTGTCCCTAAAGGTTCCCAAGAGCCACAGCAGCCCAGGCGTTTGTGACATCTTGTTTTTCCAGGTAAGCTTAAACAAAACCTCAGGCAACCTAAGTTCACAGGTTACTTTTTACAGAGGCCACATACTGTGACACATAAAGTACAGAACTGAAGAAACAGTCTAAATGAGATGTAAATTTTATTTACCGGTAGATGTACCAAACACTGGGCTGAAAGCTCTGCGGAATTGAGCCCTGAGGATAAAGCTAAAAGCAGGGCAAAACTGTAGCCATAATGTTATTTGGGGTTGAACTGAATTTTGTTCGCTCAGGAACGAGGTGCCACAGAAGGAGTCACACACAGGACGGACTACCAAGTTTAGAGAGAAAATGAGGAAAATGTCTTGAAAAGCTGGGCTGGTGCCAGCATAGGAAGGGTGAAAGCTGATGATGCGCCTGAATATATGCTCCCATGGAACAGGAACCATTTCTCTTCTTGCTGGTCTCTCACGCAGGGTGGCTGGCAGCAGCCACCCTTGGTTCCTTGGACTGTAGTCAAGAGCAGGCAGTGAAGCACAGCCAGCTGATGCCTTCAGAAATCAACAGCCCCTCAACACTACCCTACTTCTGTGGCCTCCAGCCAGCCTTGACTTTGACGGTAACATTCTGCTCAGAACACAGCATGTTACAGCACTCCCACTATAAAAAGTGCATTTCAGTTTGGGGCCAAATCTTTCAATATAACCCCCCCCCCCCTTATTTGCATCTGTGATATTTGTTAGTGCTCCTTTTGCTTCCCCACAGACGATGTGTGGGCCAGGCAGGATGACCAAGGCTGCTTGAAGTCTGCTGGGCCAGAAAGCCGTGTTGGACCAAAGCCGGCTTCTGCTGAACCTTCTGGAGTGCAGCTACTTGTAATTTCCAGAACTGGTGTTGAGCTTCCTAAGTGGCTCTGCGAGGAGTGAACTTACATCCAGCCTGGCTTATTAGCTCTGGCTTGTTAAAGCCTGCGAGCCTCCAGCGCAGGCTGGCCCAACTCCAAGCACCGCAAGGATCTGCACTAACGAGAGGGGGATACCCCGTTCTCATTATTCTTTTTTTGAATACACACCTAATCAAGACACCTTTGGTACCAACAACATACTGCATTAATAGTGCTGTGCGAGCAACACGGCCATGTGGCATCCCTCGGGCGGCATCCCCCGGACCCCTGCGCCCGCGGTCCTGGGCATCCCAAGGCGGAGGGACGGGATGTAGGACAGTGGGCTGGGCTGGGCAGGGCTGGGCAGGGGAGGGACATGACATGGTCTGTCCAAAAGCCTGCCCGCAGCGCTCTGCTGGCCACATCACGGCCTCGAGGGGTTTCTTCGGGCAGGTGATGAGGGAGGGCCGAAGGGGCAGGTGGCCGGGGGGTGGCGGCCACTGCCG
>VZRQ01005611.1:478635-551834 GCA_013397975.1 Machaerirhynchus nigripectus | reverse complement strand
CCTCTGTGATTATTTGTGTTATTATCATTATTATTATTATTATGTGTGCCGGGCAGAGGGGCGCCCACCCCCCCGGCAGCCCACGCCGGGCGGACGCGGGTGGGGTGTCCCCAGACCCGCGGGGTTTTGTCTGGCACCTCGCGGAGCCGCGGAACTCACGGGCTGCCGGGCTCCTGCTCCCCGTGTGAAGAAAAGAACTTGTGGGTTTGCTTGCTTGTTCCGAAACGCGGGCAGTTGTGGGAATGAAAAATTCCTGCTGTTGCGAGATTGCTTGTATTTTAATGAGAAAACCCCCAAAAGTTGTGTTAATTTGCGTTACTTCTAAGGAAAGACCGGCGGCCAGGCGGCGTCCTTGGGCATCTGGATGTCCAGCGAGGTGTTTCTAAGAGACATTCTGTGCAGGTGGGGACCTTTTTGGGACTGTGTGTTGAGGATGGATGCTGGTAGGACATATCCAGGTGGAGCCCTTACGGTTTAAATTGAAGAATACGAATTCACCTGTGGTTCATTGAGAGTGTTAATGCGTTTAAACCATGGTCAGGTGTAGGCTCTGAGCTCTTAAAGCTCTTCATTCATGGAGGATTTTCAGTCATAGCCCAGCTGGGTCTGGAGCCTGACTGGGGGCTTTGGGTGTTGCTGCGATGGGAGAATGGGGTAACAGATTTTGGATCACCTGGGTTTTTTGTTGGTTTTAGTGTCTCTGGCTATGTGGCGATTTTCCCAGCAAACCCCACCTTGTTTTTCTTCTTGAGGTTTTTGTTTTGTATTTAATGCCAATTAATTGTCTTTAAATTAAATTCGTTAATAAATCCATCTCCACAGTCAGATATGCACAGAGATTAAAAAGTGAGACTTCTTCTTACTGGAGATAGTAAGAATAGAATTCAGTCTAGATGTTCAAAAATGGTTTGTGGCTGCCTTGAAATGGTTCTTTAAGCTTCAGGATACCTTCCTCCCCCCCCCCTTATTAATATATTTTTTTAATACGTGAGACTTAATGTAGCTAACTTGGGCGGTGACACTGAGTACCTATAACACATGGTCTTAGGTTGCAGACACATACTGAGTACTACATACAAATAGATCCTCACGTGTTACCCCGAGAGTCTGTTTCCATGATGGTTAAAGGTAGAATATTCAATGCACAGGAACTTCCAGAGACTGCACTTTTTCATATTTTTTTTTTTTCTTCCTAGTTCAGGGGACCTTTCATGTTGTCCTTAGTTGCACTGGTTATGTCATGCTATTCCAGCATGGCATTACACGATGTGACTGATGCAGTCTCATGTGTCACATCACAGTGAAATCACTGGAGGGAAAAAGTTTTCCTCGGTGGGACTTAAGGATATTTATAAAATTTTGGGGTTTTTTTGCTTGTGATATTTGTTGCTATGTTCAGAGGCCACGTATTGCCCTCGAGGTACCTGTCTCATTTCTGTGGCTATTGGCAGGTTTGAGGATCAGGAGGGGATTCTGGCTCAAAATAAAATTGGAAACCTCCCGTTTCTCTGTAAAATGGGTTAGATGTGTTTTTAGATTACTTTCAAATGGCAAAGCATAGCAGCACCGCTGCAATCAGCTGTATTCTTTCCTGTGCTCTTTAGAAGAAAGAGAACTGGATTAATGACCTACTGCTTCATGGTGAGGAGCAGTGAGAGAGCATTTGAAGTGATAGGCAAAAGCAGTATTTCTACCTGTTGTCTTGTCAAGATTTTTGCCTTGGCATAACAAGGGGCCTCAGCATGCAGAACAAGCATTTCCACTGTGTTACGAGAAATCTGTTTCTTATGCTTTTTATCCTTCAGTGGTGGGAGAGTGCCTGATGATTTTCTTTTTTATTAATTCCTTTGTTACACAGGACACAGGTTTGGATTTTTTTGGTGCTTACCAGGCTTGTAACAACATGCAGTTAAATATGTGCTGTGATACCATGCTCAGCTAAGGTGGCTAAAGTTGATTTAATATTTAGCCTTTTTAGTACAGAATTCAGTGTGGTAAATGTGTTTTTCCTGGTGCCTGCATACTGAAGCCTGCTGATATTGATCCCACCTTACAAATTAACTCAGGAGACACTCTGTCTCTTGTAGTAAACTTCTCAGTACAAAAAGAACAGCATTTTAAGCTGGTTGACCTGCTAAGCTGTGATTTTGCTTTCTTTACCAAGTAATAATAGAACCTGTTTGTTCACGTATTATCATGCTCAGGATTTTGGGAGGTGGCACACAGTAACTTTAGAGTCTGTGGAGAAAGATCCCTGGGTAAGAGACCCCAGAAGAATAATGGATTTGGCTTTAGATCTGGGACTTGAACCTTGGAAAGCCGAGTTTTGAGTGGATCCATGCGGGCTTCAGTCACTGTTGTTGCAGTAGGTTCAGCTCTGATGTACACTATTGTCATTCTGGGCTGGTTTCATGCAAGAAGCCCCAAAGGCAAGGTAACACTCTAAATAGGCATCACAGCATTTTGAGAAGCTTGGATGAGGAGTGTAGTGTGTTCAAAACATGTAATTATTGTATCAGTTCTGACTTGTGGCTCCTGGTGGCGGGCAAAGAACATCAGTAGCTATGTTTTCTTTCAAGCTGGTAAAAACTGCTTTTCTTTCCCCCCCTCTTCTAGGTATTTGTTTGAATACGTAGAAGAAGATGACAAGTGTGCATGGATGATTTTACGTAATTAACACCTGCTAGATTTGCAAAAGGCAATTATCACTGCGAAGTGTTTACATTGATTTATGGGAGGAAGGTGGCCCATGAGAGGGATGCTGATAATATCAACACAGTGGATTAAATGCACATTTACACCTTTATTGACATATAAATCATCTGTGCCAGGAATGCACTGAAAAGGCTGCTGATGGAGCAATAATGTGGCACAAACTACTGGGTTTGGATTCAGCTCTGTCATCCTTCTGTAAGGCATGTACATGGAAACCTTCATCTGAGCTACTATAGGATATAGAGGCTCACAGACTGGCTGCTTGTTAAGATAATGAGCAGTGATGGCAAACAGGAATTTAGAAGGATGGTAAGACATGGACGAGGTTTGAAGGAATTATCCCGCTTTTTTAAAAATTATTTTTAGATTTTTGTTGTTTATACTATGGATTTTTAGAGAAAGCTTAAAGAGGCTGGAAGAGTCTTTGTAGCAGGGAAATGGAACCTGGCTCTGAATCCAGCCAACATCAGAAAAGAAAGACTGTGACACATGGACTGGAAGATCAAAAAAGGGTAAGTGACAAAAGGTGGGAACACTTTCTGCTTAAATTACTGAAGGAGATGCAAGTGGCAGAAGAGCTCCACATAATGCTTTTATCACTTGCTCTTGCTGCTCGCTATGCTCAGCCAGCTGTAGATCTCTTCTCCTGATTATATGTTTTAGAAAATGTTTGTCTTTCTCTTCAGGCTTCTTCCAATGTATGGAGCAAAGAGCTGAGGGAAGGGGAAAATTGTGATATGAGTGAAAGAAGGGAAAAATCTCTAGAATTCTGGCTGTTTGTTGATGAAGAGACATACAGTGCAAATGAAGTATACTGGCTTTTACTGAGTCTGGTCAGATTATTGATTTATTGTAAGTTCAGCTGTTTTTTCCTGTTGGTATCATCAGTAGAGTGGTTAGAAAAATGCTTTCTTGGCGTTTGGTGTTTTAATTGGCTGAGAATGTTGTACACTTGTCAGTGCCCTCGTTGTCCTGGTGGTACTGTTTGCATTTTGCTGTGGTTGCCACATGTAATTTTGGCTTGAATCAAAATGTACAGTGGAACGTGCTTAATGTCAGCTGTTGGCCCTTACTTTGCACAAGTGCTTTGTGGAAGCTCTGTGTGTCAAGGTGGTGTTGTGTTCCCCCCATCCTGGTGGGTTGGTGCACTGAGCTGACCTAAGTGAAGTCGTTGTCTCAGACAAAACTGTGGCTTGTGAACAACCGGGACTCCAAAGCTGTTTTGTTGGCACCAGTCAAGCAAACTAAAACTTGACATGTTTGTGCTGCATAAATCATTGATGTCGTCCTCCACGCAGAGTTGGTGGGGGATAGAAAATGCCGTGTTCAGCTCTGTGTGGAGAGCTCCTTTTCCCTGTATGATTTTTATTTCAGTTGAAAAGTGAGTTGGAAAAAAAAATTGACCATCAGCTATTATTTTGCTGCTCAACAGCACTGTCTAATTTCAGGGAGAGGGAGGTTTGTGTCACAGTTTCAGCAGGTCTGCTGAAGAATAAAAGTGGTTTCCCTGTCACCCCATTAGAAATCTAAGCAGCCTGGAAAACTTTCAGAAACTGGATAAAATGCAGCTGTTTGCTTGGAGAGAAATGGCATTTGGGGAACATTTATTTGGGGAACAAAATAAAACTCCTGAATGTATTTTAATTGCACCAAACATGATCTATTAACTGACAAGCTGCCAAGGGCTTCCTTCTACATTTTTCAAGGAAGCATTTTGGGACTGAAGTAAATCAATAAGGGTTGAAACAAAATCCTTCTATTGACTTAATTTCTGGAGGCTGCTAGAACACCTTTTTTTCTCCCCCTCCTTAAGTGTACAACATTATGCTGCATGTGGGGTGTGATGGGAAAAACATTTGCGACCTGTGACACCGAAGTATGCTGTAATTGTTTTGATGCACCAAAATTAATATGCAATTATGTCTGTCTCTCCTTGCTGATAGGTATGGGAGCCTACATCTCCCATCTGCTCCTGGCTCTGGGTGTTTGGTGCCCGTGTAGCATGGGGCCTCTGAATGTATAATATAACCCCAAGTGAGGCTCAGTGGCAGCTGGGATAACATCAATTGGTCATGCTTTGCTGACATTCATTTTAACTTGAACTCTAGCAGTCATGGAGATTATTAAATTTATAATGATATATGTAAGATCCATTTTAATGACTCCGCATGCTTGGGTGATCTCTCTCACTTCTGTTTGCAAAACAAGTCTAAATAGAGTATTACATTTCATTTCCTATAGAATTTTTCAGGGAAAGGTTACTGATGAGAGCTTTGCTTAGACTGATGCTTACTGGGAAAAATCAGTTTGGAACAATAATAATTTTGGTGCAATTCAGTTGTTGTTACTCTGGAGTTGAACAGTAATGTAAACTTTAGTGTTTCTAAGCTGAAAATTCTTGGATTTGTGATAGGCAAAAGTGGATGTGTGATCAAAGGCCATTAAAATTAATAATCAATAGACACTTTTTTGTTATTGGAAATGAGGCTTGTGCTGGAAGAAACAAGACCAAGCTCATTTCTAATCAGGTGAGTGCATTCTCCTTTTTATCACCATCTATTTTATGGACATAAAGTCAACCATTGTTTAGTGTTTCTGAAGCAGTAAGAAATCAGTCTGTGTGTGTACACCCCATGATGATGGATCTGGCTTGTCTTTCCCAAGTAAAATACAGAATGCTACGTTTGCATTTGTGGTGTAGAAATAAAGCTTAGTTTCCTGTGTGGTTTTTTTTTTTAAGTGTATTTCTAGATATCAACTTAGTAGCTATATTGATTAAAGCAAGACAAGATTTAGTATTTGTGCTTGGTTTTTAGAGGGATGGGGTTTTGCTGTTTATGTGTTGGCTGATCTTCAGGAACTCAAAACTGGGCTGCCTCTGACTTTGCTGAAGTCAGCTGAAGCAGGTTCTTTTCACTCATCACATCTTCCCAGGCTGAGTTTAAGAGGACTCATGTTAATCTTTGGGATAGCAGTGCAGCTATCTACATGTCTTAAGTTGGCTCTAGTGGGAATTACATAGCCAAATTCCATGTAACTGGTAATGTGCAAGTGAAGAATTTGATCAGGTTTAACAACCGTGTAAGCTGACCATCTGAAGGTAGCAGGATTACCAACATGAATACTAATGTGAGTAGTGAGCAGGCTTTATGCCAGGATATGACCTTGGCAACAGAGTCTTCAAATACAAGAGTAATACAGCTAATGCTATAGACTTCTTGTCCATAAAGTTTGTGTGTAGAGTATTGTTCTGATACAAATGGATGATCACTCATGAGCAGTGAATTCAGATATTTTTTTTTTTTTTTTTTTTTTCTCTTGAAGAAGAGACTTGAGGTAAAAACTGCTGCTAAAATAATCTAGTTAGGTACATTTTCGTGTCCTGTGTTACGAAAAATTTAGTGCTGCCCTGTGTTCTGATTAAATGTGTTTCCTGCTGATGAGTGAAAAGAAATATTTCTTCAGTTGATTTCCATCCTTCATTCCCTCTTCTTCTTGACTTTCCATTCAGGTCCATAGCTCTAAGTTGGTGGGACATCCTGGACAAATGTGTATGTACAGTAGTGACAGAAGTGTCTTCTGCTCTGCCTGACTGAACTCTCTTTGACTGAATGATGAGTAAAAAGTAATTGTGAAATGCGTTCAGACTTTGGAAGCATCTCCGTAAAAGTGTATTTTATGCTTAGATGTGCTCTACTGTCTAACTAAACATTTGTCTCTGCTTAACTTGGGATTTTAATTTTTTATTAGAGATTTATTTGCACTTACCTGGTGTACTGGGCTGGTAGGTTTTAGGAAGGACTGTGTTTGTTGTCAGCAGCACAGAAAGTAGCATGGTAATAGTGCATCCTAAAGGCTTGTAGATGGTTGATTGCTTTTGTGCATGGGTTTGTGGGCATTTTTGGTTTTGACTGCAAAAGAATTGTCACCCTGGGCTTTGAAATGCCAGTTCAAGCTCCCTGCACATGCGGCCACAGAGGCAGAGCGTGTTTGGCCCTGGACCTTGTCAAGCAAAACTGATGGTGGTCTTCCAGTATTTTTTTTTTCCCCTTTTGCTACTTGATAGTAAACATCCTCAGCTCTCTCTTTTTTTTTCTTTTTTTTCCTTTTATTATTTTTATTTCGAATGAAGAACGTGCGAGCTGCAGTTTTGCAGTGTTACAAGCAGACTAACACTGTTCCCACGGGGCGTCTTTCTCTCCAGTTTTTGTTGGAGCAGTCGTCGCCGTACCCGTGACCGAAGCCATATGCTTCAGCTTTCTCCTGGGTTTGTGTTTTTCCTGGCTTGCTATTGATACACTTCCCGTTTGCTTGAGGATGCTCTGCTGCTACCTTTATATCAAAGTCAGTTTAAAGAGCATCAGTAGTCTCTCACATGTATTGACCTGCTTATGCTGAGGGCTTGTGTTGTTTAAAGCAGGGTAGTGGTAGCTGAGGACCATGTTTATTAGCAGAATTTTGTGCTGAGACATTAATGCAGTTGGGTGCTGTGCTGCTGAGCCAGTGTGGAAGCACTCAAGTATAACCACTTATAAACTGCAGCAAGACTTAGCTTATGAAATTACAGCAAGCTGTGTTGTGGTGTTTTGATAATTTAACTAACTGGGTTTTTATGGAAATACACATGCAAGAAAAATCCACTGAGAAGGAGTGCTGAGAAAATGTCAGCTTCTCCTTCATTTTGCAGATATTTAAAACCTTCTGTAAACATAATAATCTCTGTAAAACTTTAGTTCCTGACTGGATTTTATGTTTTTGTTACATTAATTAAGATTGCTAATAAATTTACTTTAAACGTTATAATCACAGAATCAGATTTGGGAGATTTTAGTTACATGGATGGGCCTTGGTGATCTGTCCTAGGGCTTGGCTTCTGCTCTAAGGTCGTAAATTTCCTGCTCTTAAGGTGCTTCTGAAACCCTTTCTGTGGGTGTGTTGTCTGTGACTGTTTTAAACCACTCTTCACTGAGAAATTGGCTCAAAGAAGCAGGTAGCTGTGTTTGTTTTGGTGATGCAGATTTTCACCTTAATGGTTGCTACAAGGTATTTTGTTCTTCTATTGTCTGTAAAAGTTCTTTCTGCAATGGTTTTAATGAGAGGGTCATGGGAATGTGATTTGATATTGCCAGCCCTCTCCCAGACAGACCCTGGTCTTAAAGAAATTTTCCATATTGTCAAAAATGTTTATATCATGTAAACAGAGGATCTTGCTGATTCAGCTGATGTCTCTTGTAATCTTTGTCTAGTTAAAGGAATTTTGCAAACTTTTTAAGATTCAGGGATGATTTTTTTTTCCAGCTTGTGTGAGTTTGCGTTAGGGTGCGATACAGAGGATCTGTGGTGATGTCAATCAATCAAAGATTAGACAGCAAGTGGTGAGCTTCCTGTGCCTGAGGACTCCGTGGCATAGTCTCAACTGGAACTGACTCATGTAATTTCTGTCAGTCTTTCATCTCTCAGCCCTCACCTTTCCCCACGTCTCTGTTACTGCACAATGAAAAAAAGCTTGTGTGTGATTCCTTGCGGTCTTAGGCTTGCCCAAATTTTTGAGCTTTACCTCTGTTTTGTAAAGCAAGTAACCTGTATGTGGCACAGGTACATGTGCTAGTTCTCTTTTTCACACCCAGTGAAGTTCACTGTCTTGGAAATAAGCTGACCAAGGAGTTTCAGCTGAAGTTCTAAGGATGTGGGAGAACACCCATGTGTAAGCAGGTGGCATTGTGAGACTGTGGAGTGTACCTTTCTAATCATTTGGGTGTGCTTTGAAGATTCTGATCTCACAGGTGGCTTAAGCCATGAAGGACAATTGTGGCTTTCCACATGAACTGTGGCTTAAAGCTTCTTTGAGAGGGAGTGAGTGAACTTGATCAGGAGATGAAACCAAGTAGGTGATGAGATGCATAAACCACTGCTGCTTATGTTGTGGCTCTGAAGTGATGGGAGAGTTGTGAATGAAGCGTTACACAAGGACAGGACTCTGGAAATCTGTGGAAATCATCTGTAACACCTTTTACAAACTTGCTGATGGCACGCTTTGAGCAGGATGCCCAGTTTTGGCTATCTTAACCAAAAATAGAGCATGGGGATGAATTACAATATGGTTGGAGGAGCCTGACATCCGCTTTCCCCCACATGAACAAAAAGCAGAACAATTATTCTTGAGGGTTTATTCCAAAATCCTGGCATGCATGCCTCTGAAAATGCTTGCATGGTAGACAGTGTACATAGTAGCTAAGTGCAGACGCTGTTGTAAATGGAACTGTACAAAATCAGCCAGGAGTTATTTCTGTTTGCTGAACTTGTCTTGAATATGGGAGAGTTGATCATTTCCAGTCTTAAAGGAGTGATGGTCAGTGCTGGTGAGGACTTCATGTGGCACCCCTGACTCTGCTCATGCCTGGAAGAACTTCCCTGCTTGCATTTGTGTGTATCTGCAGAGCGTGTAGTTTTAAACTGGCTGTCCCCCGCCTCTTCTCTGATGGCAGATTAAGACTACACTGGTGTGATCTGCTCGTTCAAATCCTACAGCAGTGTCTGGTGTGCTGTACTGCCAGTGGCACTGATCAATAGCTGATTTTTCAGAGCTGGACAGAAACCCAGCACTGTGATGCATCAGCTGCTTGCCTTGTGTGTAGGGAAGAAATCCAGCCCTTCTTCCAGCTGCTGCTGCTGACAACAGGCTTTAAAACACTAAGGCATTACATATGATTATTGTTCTTATCTTGGATGACTGAGAATATTAATGGTCATAAATTAGCTGGGATATTTCAAAATTTAGCCAGGCATCTTGATTCTGTGGAAAAGATCTCCAGTCTGGGGTGGATTATATATTCTCTCTCCTCAAGCTGGCTTTGGGGTGCCTCATGTGGGGCCCTTGTGAGTGTGGGCTACAGAGTGAAAGCTGGATGTGATGCTGTAGCTGTGGCTCAATGCATTAGTGAGCCTCTTAGTCCAGTTTTCCACATCCTGTGGTACAAATGAGGATTTTATAGCTAAGATCCTAATGGCTTCATCAATCTGATTTCAAAGGTAATGAAACCAAAGGGCTCAAGCAGTAAATACAGGTAAGTGCTGTGTAGTATAGGCTGTGTTATTTAGAGTGTAAGAGCACTGCTTCAAAATAAAGTTAACTTCCGGTATTAAAAAGGGTTGTAGGATGCTAAGGAGAACTCTATGCCTAGTAAAAAAATTCTTCTGTTACTAGTTAGATTGTAAAAACATTTACCCCTAATGCCACAGTGTTCTTGGAAATGCTTCTGCAGCTGTGAAATGCATTTTGTCTCTCATTCCCTTCTTTTACATTGTTTTAGCAGAAGTTGCTGTATTTCCCTCGTTCTTTCTGTGATTAAGACACAGCAAACCCATGTTTTCCGTGGTATAGGACGCATTTCCCCTGGCGCACTGCTTCCCCACTCCCACAGCCCTCACACGTGGGAAAAGTCCAGTGGAAATTACCGAGTGTCAGATGACTCAGTGATGCAAAAATTAGTTCTGTGTCCTGTGCATTTAACAGGACAGGTGTCTCTCAGTCTCTTACATGAAAGGTACAAGAAGATAAACACTAGAGGTTGTGTTTTTAATTATTTTTATAAAGCAAGTGTGACTTTCAGATAATATACATTCTAACTCATTAGCATGTAGTTTCCTGCACACCTCCTTAGAAAAATGTTCATTATTATGCAAATGGCTACCCTCTGGCTTTGAAGTAATTGTCACTTGGAATAATGTGTGGGCCGTGGTACAAAATACTTCAAAACCTAAATAGCTGGGAAATTCAAATTGGACAGTCAGACATTGCCTCTCGCTGTGTCTGTGCCTGGAAGCAAATTTGATATCCCTGAGGTCAGCTATCTATTGTGATATTCCTGGTGAAGGGAGTGGTAGGAAAGGGAATGGGGAAAAGGAGGAAGGAGTGTACAGGAAATAGTTAGTCTCTGTGATAATTCAGACTTCTTTACTAATTTTAGGGTGTATTGCAAAGCTTGGAGTCTTCCAGACTCAAGGGTCTTCCAGAAAGGGAGGCATTAGGGAGAGACAGACATGCATTTGTCAGTATTTATTTTTAGGCACTCAGAGGTTTTCTGGTTGATTATAGTCTAGTTTGACAGATGTGGTGTAGATTTATTTATGCTTGCACACTGCAGCAATTCATAACTTCAAGAAACAAACATTAGTGACATCTTCCAGTAGCAGCAAAGCTCTGGTATATTCTTTAACGAAGAAATTAGGTTTTTCTATGAAGGTGCAGATCCAGTACAACAGACGGCTTTAAGTGTATTTCCTGGTGCAGTGCAGATGAATGAATTCTTGGTGTGACAAATGTGTATTTCTTAGGTATTCCTCCTTGAGAAGCATCATACATCTGTGTATGCATTCATGTTCCTGTGTTATTTCCAAAGGATTGCTAGGAGGAATACTTAAAATGTAACAGAACCTGGCAGTAAGATAGGTGTTACAGATGAAAACAGATATTTTCTTCTAAAATTGTTCAAGGTCACATTGGTCTAACTCTAAAGTACCTGGTAGGAGACTGCTGGACTAAGTGAACTTATTGTCCCTGCTGAATTCCCTTTGTAATGCAGTACCTTACTATTGTCTTCTAGATCAAGTCTTAATTTCCCTTTGCAGAGGAAGACTGGAAGGGGTAATGCATCTGAGTTTCTTCCCTTTTCTGGCACAAACCCTTTTGCCAGTGGGTTCAGTCTCTGGTTCTGCTCTTTATCTGGCAGTGCAGCATAACCCAGAGGAAGGATGTGACAGTGACCCATGGTCTCTGTGTACAGCTTTATGGGGAGATGGAGCCAGTGTTGATACCTCAGCCTTTCTCCAATTTCTCAGGAGTCTACTGCAGCATGTGATGGGAACCAGACCCATTTGTGGGACTGAGAGACTCCTGCGACATTCCCGTGGAAGTAAAAGTCAGTGAGAGGATGGACATCATTTTTTTGTGGGAGAGGGAAAAAATATCTTGCCATTTTTGTGGTAGAATTATAAAAGTCCCTTCTTTACAGAAGACTGTCATTCATCCTTTAGAAAGAAATGATCTGGCTTACAAATTAGCTTGTCCTTTCAGCATTAGAGAAAAAATAGCATGGTATTGAAGACTGTGATTCCTTTTCTTGCTAACAGATTATGATGCGTGGATGTCTCTTGAGGCTATCACACATTGATGGTAATAAATATGTACTCAGACTTGCGTAGCTATTTTTCAAGTATTCTGCACTAAAAAAAGGAGTTGTGTTCAAGGGAGCTGAGGGGCAAGAGAGTAGCTTCTGAGATCTGGTAACAGTTGAGAAATCGATAGAGACAAGGTAGGCTTGTTATGAAAAGCCTCACTTATAGGTGGAAAACGAGAACTCTACGTGCTGCAAGCATTTAGTTTGCAGTTTATTTTCTAAAGTCTTTCAGTTCTTCATTGCGATGACAGCAGTGACTATCAGATCCTCAGTAACTTGGAGGATTTGTTTTGGATAAACAACATACATCTGATACGACTACTCCAAAAATGTAACAAGGCAGATGGAATTGCCTGTGTTACTTCACTGTCTCTCTCTGAAGTTCCCTAATTCAGATGCCTTGCTTTCTTCATTGATGTGTGCTGTATCATGTCAAACAAGGTAATGAATTTTTAAAATGTCGTCAGTTTAGTCCTGTGATATTCAAAATTTTTAAGTAAATCCTGTGAACACAGTAGAAGTGATAGTGGTTAGAAACTGGAGAGATCACAGAACTGCAAGGCTTAGGGTAAGGAAAGGTGGATTGTAGTTAATTTTTTTTGTGATGCAAGCATGAAGTGGACCTCAGTTGTTCTATTATTGTTCTATTGGTTCGCAACATCAATGTTAAACCAGTCAAACAAAAACTAAATGGTGCTAATTCAGTTATTGAAAGTATGCCCTTCCCATATCAGCCTTGATCAAAATCAACATAAGAGATTAGAAATGAATGAAAGTTGCATTGGCTTAATTGAATAATGTTTGTGCTTTAATGTTATTCAGGCTGATAGCTCACATCCTGTTAATGAGAAAATCGCCATGAAACACCAGAAGAGATCTTTATTTCAAACATTTAATTTTCACAGGTTTCAAATACTGCACTCCATTGTTGTGAAACTCATATTAATCTTATGTGCTGGGTTGTTGTTTTTGTCTCTTTAATTTGCCTTCCAAACTGGCATAATTTTGATTAATATACTGACTTCTGGAGCTCAGGCTTGGCAATAGGACTAGCCTGTCTTCAAACTCCTTTTTCTTTAAGATGCTTGGCTAAATAAAAGGAAGATTAGTTATACTGTGTATGTGTTAGGACTGGAATAAAATATTCATAAATATTTATCAGGTGGGGAAAATAAATACATGTGTGCATCCTTTTAAAACCTGGATGACATGGCCTAATAGACCAACTGGCAGAGGATGAAAGGTGAGTGTGGGGGAGATATTTTCACCTTGTGTAAACCATGTAGCAACCTGGAGTGCTGTGCAGCACATTGAAATGCCAAAATAGATGGAAGCATGTACAGGCAAGGGCCTTTCTAGATAGATAGGCAGATGATTGCTTTCCTAAGAGCCTGGAACTTTGAATTCATGGTGGGTGGCCTAATGTCATGCACTGTGTTGGCAGTGGCTGAGTGTGAAGTCAGTGTGTTTAGTGCTTTGACAGATTCACAATGAGACAGAAGATATGTACTGAGTGGCATTAGCAGAAAATCTGGATTTTATAACATACATTGTAATCAATAATGGCATGAACACAATATTTCTGTATTTCTGTATTTACCTGTCTTTATCTGTAGGAAATATATTTTCAGCTTGTAGATGCAGCTGTTGGAATTTTCCATGTGTGTAAGCATATCTCTTCATGGAGGAGAACATTATTTTCCAATTGTCAGTTGTAAATAACAGCAGGAAAGATGGAGCTCTGTGGTTCAGGGGAGTGTGTGAAGTGCTGAGGTGTGAAAGAAAATCCTCCCTCCCTCGTTCTCTGTGTTGTTATGGCAGGATCTGAGTTGGGAAGTGCTGCAGCTGGGTGGTGGTAATTGGCCCAACCTGGGTATGTTCCAACAGCAAGAACATCTCTGGAGCTTTACTAAAAAGTTCAAACAAAAGAGCCCTTTGCAATCTGAGTGTGTCACATGGCTTGGACTGATCTGTCTGCCACTGTCCTGCTGCTGCAGCTTCACATTTCAAGGGCTAAGTATTTTGGGTGGTCCCTTCAGTGCTGCCCTACACAGATGAGAATATCTGAGACACACAGCTCCTACTACTGGATGCCTCTTGGATTAAGCTAATTTTTTGGGGGGTGGGGGGGTTGTTTGTTTTTTTTTTCTTTTGGAGGTGGGCATCATTTTCAGACGAATCCAGCTGTCAGCATGGCCCTGTGTGGCTTTTAGGCAATGTAGCTCCAAGATCTTTGTCTGATCTCAGGATTGGGGGGAATAGAAGAGTGATGGAGGATGGGGAGCTGGAGGAGAACTGTCTTGTTCTTGCAGTGCTGGTTTTGTTTTTTATTTGGGGTTTTTGTTGCTGTAAGTAAAGTGGACGTTAGAAATGGATAATCTTGATAAATGAGGAGAAGTACTTGCTCTGGTTTTGCAGACATTAACACAAGCAACATGAAAGCAGGTTTGATGCAAGCATTCACTTTATATGAGGAAATTGCTTAAAAATGGAAGTGTCCTTATTTCTAAACAATAACAAAAACTCAAAGAAAAAAAATCCCTTAAAAACCACAACAAAACCACAATATACTACAGTCTGTAAATGACTGTACTGTTCAGTAGTAGCTTTTTTTTTTTTTTTTATTTTTATTATTCCATAGTGGCTTTTCATGTGTGCATTGAGGTGCAGGCAGTTCCTGTCTGTACAGAGTTTTGGTGTGTTGTGAAAAGAATGACTGGGCTGAGAGGAGTGTCCTGCAGAGCCGGAGATGATCCCCCTCTGGTACTGCCCTGTGCGCTTGGAGAGCGAGGACAGCTGAAGAACTTTGTCTAATCTACATCAGTTGTACATGTCTTTGAAGATGATGAAGCAGTAAGTGCTGTCCTTTCCTCCCTGTGATTTCCTCTGCCATAAGGCGAGGGATCATGACTAATAACACTTCCTCTGCAGTAAAAACTGGTCACTATCAAGTGCAGAAGGATTTAGGATTGATTGTTCCAAGATGTTTTGGATGTCTCAAGAGGTGTGTTTATAAACAAATTATACATGCTAATTGGTTTATCTTGCTAGGTGTCTTCCAAGTAAACCACTAATTTATTTAATAGATTCCATGATTTTGGATGAGAGCATAGTATAAAGGTCTCTCGTGTCCTGCTTCTTGGGGTTACAGTAGTGGTTCCAGTTGCAGCTTCTACAGTAAGCCATTTCAGCAGGTGTACTTCAAATATTCAGGACAGAGAAAAGTGGTTTTTCTTATTTTTCAGTGCATCTTGTCTGGGATGGGGGGAGTCTAAGCTAGGGAGCGATGAGAGGAGGACAGAGTGTGCTCTGTCTCAACCCTGTGCACCCCACGGTCAGTGCCAGTAGATGTGCTTCGTTTGTCCCATAGTTCCTCGGCTGCATCTGTTCCTGGGGTCAGGAAGGCAACCCCCACCCCTGATGAACCTCCACGTGTTCTGTTAACAGCCTCACACTGCAAGGAGTGCCCCAGAGTGTGATGTAGCTGCTGCCCCAGCTGGGCATGGGCCTTTTGAAGAGAGGTAATGGAGAGTCTGTTAGTGTGGTCCTCGGAGGATACAACAGGATCTAATTATGTTTCCTTAAAGCTTGCACGTGTTTTTAGCCAATTTAAGGGGTGTCCAGTTATTGTGACCAAATTCATCTGGGAGTTTGGAATGACTAATTTTCTTCTGAAAGAGAACAGTATGCCAAAATTACCCTATTGCAAGTCAGTTGCTGTGATGAGCGTCAATGATAATCTTTTGTTGCCAATTAAGATTAGTAATCTAGAGTGCTTTTTATGTTATGAGTTATTTTCCATTCCTATATCCATTCCTATTAAACTAGAAAGTGGATTTCAATTTAGAATTTTTTTACAGCCTCTAAATAATGAAAGCATTCAGTCTTGATTTGTGCTTAATGGCTGGATAAAGACTGTTTGTTTTTATTTGTAATGTGGTGTTGTCTCCTTTGCAGATAATGTCAAAGATACCATAAAACAACACGGTGACTGTTTAATAGGTTCATTTCACCCTTAATGCCTGAGAGGAAAACGTGAGTGTGCACTTCAGCAAATGGTTCAAAATTGAGTCTTAGGCTCCAATATCTTAACTTCCTGTGAGTCTGCAGTCCAAGCACGTTGTCAGTCAGCATATGTGGCAATGCACTGCATGTTCACAGAGAACATCATGCAGTTAAACCCTTCTGAAATCAAGGCCTTTGTGAGGGAGATCCAGGCAGCATGTCAGATGTTTGAGTGCTGAACTTTGGAAGGCAAAAACTATTCGTAACCATTGATGATAACTTAATATCCGTGTGTGTGTTTGGGTTTTTTTTTTGGCCACGTGCCCAGATTCTATAACGATGAGTAGTTATCTTTGCAACCTTTCACATTGTTGACAGTGATTAATAATGTGTTGTGCACACTTCCATTGCATCAAATACCAATTTTTTTGGGTAATGAGAAAAGAATATCTAATTAGGGAATTAGTATCATTGACTTCACACATTGTATATAATTCAAGTATTATTTTTTGGAAAAGCAAGGGTAGGAGTGGTAGATTGAAGTATGATTTTTGTGTAGTTATGGGAGTAGAATATTAGGTTTTAGGTTAATTTCTGTCAGTTTCCCTAATACAACTGAAATAGGAGCATAGGAATACAGAACCATATATTTGAAGGATTTTACTGTGAGGAAGAAAATCTTTTAAATCACGAGATGCTGCATATACCCTTGTGAATGTTAAATCCTAAAGCAATAAAGATAGCATATGTTTGTAAAAATGAGATGACTGCAGCTTAGAAATCTTGTTTTTCTTGAGCAAAACTGCTTGGAATTGCCAGTGTGTGCACTGATAAGCACTCAATACTAGGAACTTATCTCTCAGGCAGCGTGTAAAAAGTGTAAAACTGATGATTGGAAATTAAGAGATGGATGCTATTATCATACTTGGATACCTTTCATGTAAGTACATGTCCTTCAATTGCTGTATTTTATTTTTTTTTAGTTGACGGCATTTAACCCGAAGCACTTTTTTTCCCCCTTTTTGCTAGTACTGAAGTAGTTTGCATATCACTGTTATCTACTCAAGAAAAACTGAACTGTAAATTAGGTCACCTATGCTGATTTTCCACAACTTTTTTTTTCCCTAAAGTGAAATTTAGCTTTTCTACTGTTTGTTTGTCTATTAAACATCTTTACCTTTCAGGATTCAAGGTTTTTTTCGTGTTGTTACAGCTGCACTATTTAGCAATGCAGAGCCTGTAGTTGTTTCATGATTTAGATGATATCTATGTGTATATATTAATTTCTATTCATGTGGCTAAGGACTGACATATTAAACTGGTATTCTCTCTGGTTTGTGTCATGGTTACTTCATTAACCGTGTTGAATTATGCTATAAATATTTGCAGGAGCCCAGTCTTTGTAGTCATTCTCCGTGGGGAATTTGCATTGAAATTGATGGGGGATCTGAGCGTAGAAAAGCTGCTTGAGTGGGCATCATCTGCTCTTTCAGGCACGCAAGCCTAAGTGGTAGAATATATATATTTTTAACTGCTAATGTACTGTTAGGGCAATCAAGGGGATGATTTCCTCGGTGATGTAAGTGGTTAGGCAGGAGGGGGATATCTGTTCCCTCAGAAACAGAGGAGATTTTTATCCAGAAAAGCTCTGGATAAAGCAGAAGGCAACAGAGAAGATGCAGGGAAATTTCCATAAACCGAACTATGAGATGATGATGGGAGGTATGCAAGTTCAGTGAAACAGGATTGTGACTATGTAAAAGCCTTTTCATTTGTTCCTTCCTCTTAAGTATTTTGAGCCCTCTATGAATATTGTACTGAAGGTGATATATTCTAGAAGTTTGTTTTAGAGTTGCTGTGTGCTGGGATATGAGCTCACACAGAGCTACAGGAGCAGGAGAAATTATTTTGGAAAATGAATTTAAACAAAATTCACACCATTGTGGAAACCGTCATGCAAAGGAAGAATGATACAAATTTACTCCTTTCTCTCTGCAGCCTTGGAAAGGGAAGATTGTTGAGTAGCAAATCTTGTGCTCCATGGAGGAAAACCACAACTGGAACAAGTTGCTTTTGCAGATGTACAATAACTGCAGAGAAACAATACAGTGCTCTCACTAAAAAGCCTCAAACTGTTACTTCCTTTTGCATTTACTGTTTGGCACTGATCTGGGTTTCAAAAGCGTACACACAAGGAGAATGAAAAACCATGTTAAATTGTGGAAAGTTTGCATCTTTGCAAACTTCATCTTGACGTTTGTCTGAATAGGTGGTGAGAATTCTGGGATAGGGACTCCATTGTTTCTTTGTGGAAAGGCACACACCAAACTGAAACCAGAAATGAAACGTGGTGGCTTTGCCCGGATCTTTCTGTGCATAAAGATGCACTAACCTTTCTGTGACAGTGATTGCCTCGGTTCCTTCCTTTCCACCGAAGCCATGAAAACAGAGAACCAAGAAACTTGGCACGGAACAGCTTCGTGATGGCTCACCGTGTTTCAGCATATATTCTACTGTGGTTTTCTTAGCTATAATCTTTCCAGTTTTTGGCTGACATAGATTAGCGGTGTTTATACTCCATGACCCCAGTGGTCCATCCAAGCCTCAGCAACAGAGCACAGTTAAACTAGTGAAAGAGACAGAAGGAAGCCGAGAAATTGTGACTTCTGTTGATTTTTCAGAGGAGGGAAGGGGTTTGTAGTTTTTTGCACAACCTAATTTGCATTTTGCTGGATACAGGCAGTGGTGATATTAAGGCCTGTGTTATTTCCCAGGATACTTGGAATTCATAAGTCTGAGTTAGACTCTTCCGATTCTGCCGTGAGTTTCCCTCTGTGATCAACAGAAGAATTTTCTGTCTAACAAAAGTAAGGTCTTGTGATTATGCTAATATGCTCTAATGAAAAATGGATTTTCTCATTTGAGCCCTTGAATAAGGGCCTTAATTTTCCTCTTTGTTGTTGTTAAACTTGTCCTTGAAGTATCCTGGCCATTTTAGACCCAGGGTAAGATCCTAAAATGCATCCAGGGAGCCCTGAGAAAGGTGATGCCCAGTGGTCGTGCTTGCTGGAGACTGCTACTGTACAAATAGAAAAATACTTTCCATGGAGCTCTAGGGTTTTCCAGTCCTGCATTTCCAAAAATGCACTTTCCCCAGCAGCACAGTAATTTGCAATTAATGGCTTAGAGGCAAGGAGTGAAGCACAGAATAACATGAGAAGCCCTATGAATATCAGCCACAAAACAGTGCATATCTTTTCCATCAGAAATAGTTGATTTTTCACTAGAATGCTTGGAGATGAGTATTGTTGTGCATGGGGGAACAAGTCTGGCAGTGGTTTGGAAAGCAGAACTGGCCTATTGCACTGCATTTACAAATTGCACGATGGTCACGTTGCTTTGAGTGTGGGACTGGGAAGCTCTCTGTTCTGAGCCTTTGCAAGTTAATGGCTTAGTCTGAAATCCTCATACTCGGTTGAAAAGATTCCCTGTTGGATAGGGAATTGCTAACTTGCGATATTGATTCTGACAGGGTTTTTTTTTCCTAAAGAAATACATTTTATTTTCTCAGTGAATTCGAGGCGTGGGTGTGATGCCACTGGAAAATGAGCACTGTGTCTACTGCCAATTTGAGTGCTTTAATGGCTGCACTAGAGGCAGCTATTCTAGCAGAGAAATTTGTGTGTTATTGTTCATATTATTTCACCACATAAAGGAATCCATTTTAGTAATATGAGTTGATTTAAAATACACACCAGTGAGCGAGTAATAAAAAAGCCAGTAGACACAGAAATGTTTCCTTCTTGCTTAACCTGTGTGGTTGGTAGCTGAAATACCTGTCTTAGGCAAGAACAACTTGTATGACTTGTCCTTGAACGTGCATTTTGAAAGTTAGCCTAAAAGTTTAATCAATTAGTGCGTGTTTTGATCACGTACTGTCAGCAGGTTCCCCATCAGATTCTTGTGGCTCTTCTCTACTGCTTTAACATGCAGTCCTTGCACCTCTGTTGTTTAGTGGTGAGGACTGGTGTAGGCACAGGTCCAGGAGTTGTGGGCTGCTAGGAGAAAGCCAGAAAAAGTATTTTGGTTTTATTGGTTCCTCATTCTAGACCTTTGAATAATTATTGTGACTATTTTGCTAAGTAGCATTGAAAATACAAGGGTGATGAATGGAAAGGTAAAGGACCGTATCTAGAAGCACTTAATCTGTGGTTGTTGCCACTCAGGTTCCCAGTGTAACCACTACTGCAAGGTTTGAGTGTATAAGTAATCTGAAATGAGGCTTTTTGAGGTACCTCTGTATTCCATGGATCAGCTGATATCTGTAATTCCATGGCTGTGTAATGGCAAGGAATGAACCAGAGTGAGAACTTAAATTACCACTCCTCTTTCTGTATCATTTCGTTCAAGTCTGGTAGATTTTGTTCGGTGGTGCATCGAAGTCAGTCAGACTTTTTAATGCTCATCTGAACTGATGGGATAAGACTGGGAGTGTCATTGTGTCATTAGGAATGATGTGTTTTCCTCAACTGCTGTGACAGGGATGTTGCTGAAGAAGTATTTTGTTTCAATGGACTTCCAAGAGCAGGAAAACCTCTTATTTGTGGTCTTCTGCTGGAAGATGAGTTGGTGCAAACTGTCTAGTGATATTCATTTAGGTACAAGTAGAAGCTTAAAATTACGGTTTTTGAAAGTCTAGATAAATTTGCAGTAGTGCAGAAAAAAGAAAAGCTCAGCAGCAAACATCAGTAGAAATGGGGCCGCATCTTTTAGGCTGGAACTCAAAGTAAACTGGCTGTCTAAACACTGTCTTGCCAAGCAGCTGCTTACCAGGCTTGGTGTTGTTCTTAAACTGTGTCTCTGTCAATGAGGCTAATGATACACAGCTCCACTTATCCCATGTTGTCCGTGCCTCCTATTGCAGTTGGATGCCAAGCTCACCCAGGGCTTGCAGAAATTCCTCCTGTGTCCATGTGTCTTCTAAAGTGGTTAACGACTTCTGGTGAATCTTGGGTCATCCTTTCCCCCTTATCACAAAGAGGTGCATAATCTCTGTGCACCAGAAATTGTTTGATGTGTGCAAATCAATATCCCAGATAAAATTTAAATGGTGGCTTTCCAGGGGGAAAAAAAAAAGTGCTGAATTTTCACGGCATGACTTTATAAAGCATTTCAGACAATACCACCAAGTCTTGAAAACTGTCCTGATCCACATGGAGATGGGAACATAACAGTCTCAGTGGGTGTCAGGGCTTTCTCACATAAGTGTGGAGCATCAGCGTGTTTGTTCCTGTGATCTTCAGGGTGGTGGGTGATGTGTGGTTTACTGATTAATATTATTATTGTTATTCTGATATACGGACCTGTGTTGCGTGTCCGTAGCATTTCAGTGAATCTCTAAGGTTGTGAAGATGCATCTGTGAAAAGGGTTAAAGAGTGGAGCATAAAATGAAAGGGATGTGTTTATCTGAACTAACGTGTGTGCATGCATATTTATTGCACAATTTGGAAGTCTGAAACCCCCCATTCTTTCATAAATATTTGTATGTTTCAGCCTTTCATTTTGGTTTAAAGTATGTAATCTACCATAGCAAATACACTTTTTTTTTTTTAAAAATCCCTTGACAGACCTTGCCAAATGATTACTTTTCCCAGCTGTTCCACATACTGGAAGAAATAATGAGCTTTAAAAAAAAACCCCAACAAATTGTAGCTTGTTGCTTCCTCATTCAAGTGTCACTAGAAGATTTTGGACAGTTGCTCTGTCATTAAGTACCTACTTATTTTAAAGGTTATGGTTGTAATGAAAATAACGCTTTTGCCATTTAAATTTGTACTTGAAAATCTCTTGAGGGAAGACAGTTGTCTACAGTCATGTAGGCCACAAGTACAATGAAGTGACAAGTGCTATGTCTTAAAAGTAGAAAAATGCTCAAATTGCTCCCACTCCGACCAAAATTTAAGAAACTCTTCAATTGTTCGTGATAGTTTTCCATGTTTCTTCTGTGCAGATGGTTTCATGAGGCTTTATGTTTCTATTAATTTTATTTAAGATCTGAAGATTGGTTCTAAAAGCATATGTGGAGTAGAGCCCACTTTGGGAAGAATCACAGTGGTGGTGGTGTGCGATGACCTCTTGTTGACTTGTACTCATAATTTAGAGACTACAGTGGGTTGTTCGGGTTGTGACTTCCCAGAAGTTTTTGGGTGACTTCCCAGAAGTTTGTGCCTTTTTGAAACTTCCTTCCATACAAAATTAGCCCCTTGTTCTATAACACCAGCTGTATTAATGTTTGCTGAGGGTGTGACAGTGTAATTGGAGGCTTAGGGTCAATATTCACTTCAAATTAAGCTCAGACGTGTTCTTGGTGATGAAGAGTAAACCCTAAGTTTAAAAGGTTAAAACAAGTATTATTATAGTGGTCATAGATGACTAATCAAATTAAGATTATTTATATAAATGTGCTTAAAGTGACTAAGGTGGAGAAGTGTCTCCAGAGCAGTTCTTTCTTGCTATAGGCGGTTCAAAGTAAAGAGTATTATTTCAATAACCTTTTTCCTATTTTCGGGCAGTTACATGTGTCTTCCTGCCGATACTGTCTTGGGTTTTTTTGTGCTGAGGTTGTTCAGGGTTTGCTGGGTGGTTCTTTTCCCTAGTATTTTCCTTGCTTGTGGTACCAAAAGCGTAGAGGCTGGAATCCGTGGTCTCCTGCTTTTGGTGTTAGCCTGTGGTCTGCTGTACACTGAATTATGGGCTGTAGAAACAAACTAATGATGTCACTGATGGTTTTGCTGATGGGGTGTGTGTTTGCTCTTCTTGTAAATAGAAAAAATTATGTAGATGCCTGTTTGAAAAGATGGGGAAAGCTGGAAGAAAATGGCAACAGTCCCTGTGTGGGTGACTTGTTCTGGCACCCATTTTCTTGTGAAGCTTGCTGTCTGTAATATTGACTCACTGCTTATGTAAGGGTCTGTCTGGTATTTCAGGGGAGGTCCAGAGGCTGTTGTGATTTTTTTTTGTTGGTGTGCATGAGTCATTTATTTGATTACCACTGCAGTTTTGGGTGCATGTGTTTGCAGTGTTCCTTACTTAGGGTACCTGTAGTAGCTCTGCACCTACTTCAGCCCCCAGCAAGGACTAACACTTTGTCTTGCCCCTTCTGTGAAGAATTTCCTGTTTTCAGGGGAAAATAAGAAACCAATTCTTCCCTGGATGTCTCTTTTAGATGAAACTGCTACTTTTCAGATAGGTAACCCTATAAATGGGGTTGTGGAACGGGGATTAACCTTGTAGATAATGAAAAGATCCAAGTTTTATCTACAGTGTCTCTTCTGTGAGCGGAAGTCCAAGTCGGAATCAGGCTGGTGCGTTTTTTTGTGTGCTTAATATTCTTTCCAATATGGGCTGAATGATAAATTTGGGAAACCTTTAGCATTCCTCTTTGCTCAACAATGATTTAAAGTAGGGTAAGGGCTCTACTTCTGTCTTTTCATGCTTATTTAAGAAAAATTGTGCTTCTGTCTGGCATCACTCCAAATGTGCCCCCCCAGCTTCGTATGCTGAGCATGACACCATATGGTCCCTTGGGTCAGCTGGGATCAGCTGTCCCACCTGTGTCCCTTCCCAACTTTTTGTGTACCCCCAGCCTGCTTTGCTGGTGGAGCGGCATGAGGAGCAGAAAGAACTTGACTCTGTGTTAAGCACGGCTCAGCAGCAACTCAAACCTCCCTGTATTACCAGCACTGTTTCCAGCACGAATCCAAACCATTCCTCCGTATCAGCTACTATGAAGAAAATTAACTCTACCCCAGAGAAAACCAGCACAGGCATCCTGAGGTCCTTTATTTAGTGAGCTTTCCCAGTGATGCCTCTGCAGTAAGGCTTATCTGTATGTTAGATCCTGAATGTGAAATGAATAGTCCTTTGTGTAAACACAAATAGATAAAATTTTATCACTCAGAACAGCTATTTCCATGTAGTGAGTTACATCTGAAACGCAGAATGACTGATTAAGGAGAAGATAAGTTGGAAGATGTTAGCAATAGCTTGTGAATAAAAATGTGAACAACACTATAGGTGTCAGGGAAGGACTGTAAATAATTAGTGGTTTTGGAGCCAAAGATTAAGGTAAGAAGAAACTGGAAACACATAGTCCTGCTGCATTCTGTTGTGTTCCTGACCAATGCTTTGCATGTGTTTGTGACAGGGCCCTGGGAGTTGTGGTTTCCATTCCAACACACACCAGGTCGCTGTCCTTGGCTTTCCTTCCATGGAGTTTGACCCTGTCATGCTTGCAGTTTTAAGCAGTGGTCTCCATGCGTGGCTGGTTTTCCTGCTGCGGAGCGGCAGTACCCCTGAAGCAGGAGGAGGTGGCGTCGTGTCCCGCGCTGTGCCAGTATTGGTCACCTCACACTTGGGCAGTTCCAGCATTAGGTGATCCTGCCTCTTGGTAGTATCAGTTCCAGGAAAGCCCTACATCACTGTTTCTGCTCGCAGCTGCTGGAGGGTGTATTCTTTGGGAGTTAAAAGGCAGCATGATGTGATATTGTGAGTGCTGCTTGAATATGTAAAATATTTAAGTATCTTGTGCATGTTTACCTCAGGACAGAGATGCATAGTCATCCTCCCTGCCCTTGGCAGAGGGTTGGAACTGAAAGACCTTTGAGGTCCTTTCCAACTCCAACCATTCTGTGATCCTGTAGCTGCTGATACTGATGTGGAGGGCTGGGTAGCCACTGCTGTGAGATGATGGACAATGGGCCGTGGTGTTGATATTGCAAAAATCTGCACGAAGGAGCCTCTTTCCCACCACAGAACAGCTTCTCCCAGTCTTTTTTCTACCCCCTGCCTCCATCATTCCCAAATAATCTTAAAGCACATGCTTTTTAGTCAGTGTAAATTGGCATTATTTTGGGAAACATTTCTTAAAGCCGTTTCATGCTTCTCATTTCTGTCTGGGCCGTGATGAGGCAGGCGAATGAATGGCTGCAGGTTCTCCAAATGCTGGTACTTCCTCTTGGCTTTACCATAATCTTGGCCCCCAGTTCTTGACTGGCAGCTGACCAAGGAGGAATCCTAGAACATCTCAGCATCAAGAAACCCCAAGTGTTTTGAGACTGGTGCCAAGTTGGTGAGGATATGTGGTCAGAAGCTGGACTCAGGATTGGGGATGCTCCGAATTAAGTTTATGCCTACCTGTATCTAACACCTAATTGTGCAGAGTAGATGCATAGTGGACACCTGAGAGAGTGTTTGAGACAGAGCAGTTCTGGGTAGCACAGGGTTTTTTTCTCCTATTTATGTTCCATTAGCTTTGGTATTTCCTGTGTGTACACAGGTATTCCCCACTGAACTGGGTATTTACAGTCCTGCAGAAATATTTATAAAGCATTTCAATTTGCTGCTCTCTTAGCAGCTTGGCACAAGCTCTAGGGAAGCACTACTGCTGGGAGCAGTAGGCTGCCTCCTTTTGTGGGATTTAGTGAATCATTAAATGTCTCAGATTTATGTCCATTATATTAATAGAAGTGAAAATAGCAATACTACCTGGCTCCAAAAACTATTCTCTTCTTTCCTGTTGGTGTCATAAATAGCATTTCCCTGCTTCCTGTGGGTCAAACAAAACAGCAATCCTGTACAAGAAATTACTCTCAATTTCCTTTCTCTTATTGCTGTCTCACCGCTTACTGATTTGGTGGAAAGTGTGTGGGTCTTCCTAATCTTTTTGACAAGAATTTGTTTGGTTGTCTTTTTCCTCTTTTAGGAATTTATTTATTTTAGAAAATAATGCTTAGCACTTTCAGAGCACTTAAAGGTGTTGGTTTTGTACCTGGTATTTGAAATTTCCTGGTTATACACTGCTTTAAAATGAACAGCACCTTCCCCTTCTGAGAGAAGAAATTGATAAAGAGCTAGAAAAGTCTCATGGTACTAATTGTTTCTGAGGTGACGTGGGGATGGAGGTTAGACCAGTTTGCCTTTGGTCTGTGAGCCCTGATTTGTTTAATTTTATGTATGTATATAATAAATAACTCAATTATAATTAACAAGGATATAAATGCTTTGAAATAGCAGCCCCCTCTTTCTTCCCAGGGGCGCTCGTAGGTGACTTCTCTCATTTCAAGGGAAGGGAGCCTGCAGCCAGTTTATCTCAGAGCTCTCTGTCCCTGACCTTTCCTTCCCTGTTGCGTGCGATCCCTCCTCTCCACGCTGCCCTGCGCTGAAGGAAAAGCCCGACCTGAGCAGCTTTGCTGGAGCAGCTATCTCGACTCTCCTTTTGTGTTCTGCTGCCAGCTTGGATAACTCAACGTGCTCCTCGGGAGGACACGGAAACCTCTTGCTTTCAGAAGCAAAGGTCGCAACAACAGACCCGTTGCTTTTGAGCCCCGACGCTGCTTAAGGTGAAGCTCCGTCCTTCTCTGAGATCTTGCTGTAGGTGGAAGTGTGCTCCTAGGGCTGGATTTCTGCGCTGTGTAATGAGAAGGGGACACAATCTCTGAGGAGAAATACCAGGGTCTTAGTAGGAAAAATATCTTGCGAGGAACAGAGCTTTGAATTTGTTACTCGGCATCCATCAAATGCCCTTTAAAATCACTGTTTCAGAGTGATTTCTCAGGATGGCTTTTTTGCAGCGTTTTTATAGGGACTAATAGTTCAATTTGTTCTTTTTTGTTTTCCTGTCAAACACTCCTAACTTGGAGCAGATTGGCTTGTGTTGTGATTTCTCCTGAGCCAGCTGGTCCTGTTTGGGAATTGAGAGGAGAAACCTGGGAAAGGGAAATGAAGGCTAGGACATCAGGGCTGCCTTTTTCTCAGGTGAAGTGAAGATTTTCTTGCCAGGCTGGACTCTATTCTAGAGATGGGCACTGGGAGCTGAAGTCAAATGCCTTTTAGGGACTTAGAGAAAGGATTGTACATCATAGGAAAACATCAAATACAAATCTTGTGTGTGGAGCACCTGCAGTTAGGATGTAGTGGGATAACACTTCCAACAGATTCTGTGCTTAAAACTTCAATGAACGTTCTTGGTGTCAGCTCGACACCTTTATTCCACCTTAAGCCCAGCCAGAAAAAAACCCTTTCAAGTCCTTGTTTTTAACCTTATAAACTATGGGATTCCTGAGTAATTTGTTTTGCATTAATTAACCCAACTTTTTAATGATAAGTCAGAAGCAAAAGGAGATTCTTGAGTCATTGTCAGTGGCACAGTACAGCGTGATCAGTGAAATTAATCAGCTGTGAGCAGGACACAGGCGAACAGTTGTTCTGAAAGGTAATTGTAAAACAAAAATTGAGGCACTTCCACAGGTACGGGTGGAGCATCTGTAAATAGTGCTTTGTTAATATTCCCAGTAGAATCTGAGGCAGCTCAAAACTGGGTGAGGAAAAAGAAAAATGCAGTTGCTCCTTGTCTTGGAGGCAACTGCTAGACCGCTATGTATTTCTTTTTTTTTTTTAGCCAGTAAGCATGTTATCTGTTTTTTTGGGGGTTAAGGTTTTGAATTTCATATCATCAATCACTTTCTGGAGGTGTTTGGAATACACATTGTGCTGTGATTAAAACAATCCTCCGCTCTGGAGGGACAGGATAACATACTGAAACATATCACCTACTGAAAATCAAGGCCTTTTTGTAACCTGGTATGGAAATAGGTGATGTTATTTTGCTGTAGTAGTACACTGTTTTTTCTTGGTTTACTCTGATAAATGGTGACTATGAATTGGAAGTGACTTGTTTTTGTACCTATTGAATACTGATCTTACTGAGGTATATACTGCTTACTACATCAGTTCACAGTATTGCATAAAATAAAACAAATCCAGCTGTAGCAGAATCAGTAATCAGGAGCGAGCAATTTTCTGTCTGGTTTTGGTTTGTTTTTTAGACTTTTTTTAATGTGGTGTGGGGCTAGCTCCTCTTCTTGCACCACGTTGCAGAGTGTTCTTTTCTGCCTTTCAGTGAGACAAACTAAGCCAACTGCACAGGAGATCCTTCACATCAGAGTGTTTATGACACATTTCTTGTATTCTGTGGTTTTTCCAATCCTAGGCTGATCTCACTATTAATGTCATTCTCGGGATGGGCTTTTTTTTTTTTTTATTGGTAGGGAAATTGCTTATTCCCATTTCCTGTACTGGTAAAAGTGTGTGTGAGATTGCAGATTCTCTTTTGTGGCAACCAGGAATCAGTTAGCTGTGGATCAGATACAGAGCAATAAGGCTGTACTGCTCTAAATAATGTGGTTTTTTTTTCATTTTTTTCCTAGTGTCTTTGTCGTGACCCATTACCTACAGAATAATTCTTGTCTATGGAAGAAAGGTGTGGGTTTGTTTGTTGTGGTTTTTTTAATTTCAATATACTTTCACTCAGATTTGTTTTTTTCCTTCAAAAGATGTTTTTTGTGAAGTACGTACTCTTGATTTAATTCCGTGTACAACATACAATCTTCTGTGGATAACAGAAAAGGATTATAGAAAAAATCCAGCTCCTGAGACACAAGCGCTTACGTTGACATCACGAAAGGCCCAAGGGAGATAAACACTGATGACTTCATATGGCTCCCAGTAAGGCAGGTGGCAAACTTTCTGTTCTTTCAGTGGAATTTGGTTTGCACTCCTGGCTTTTAAAAGAAAAACAAACCACACAACCCCCAAACAAACAAAACACTTCAAGCACAAAACACCAAATCTGTGCGAATCTCTCTTAACCGCTCAAGCACTTCATTTTGGGAATGTGAAAAGAGGTTTTTTTCATGTATTAACTGCAGGACTAAATATTTACCAGGTCAAAGCATGGGCAGCAGTTGCTGCCTTCATTTTCTCAAAGGAATAGAAGTATTTTGTATTCAGTTCCATGCATGTACCATATTTCTATTGACCATTGCCACGAATATGAAAGTGAAGATGTAAATTACAGATATTCTGTGTATTCTTTGAATTAATGCTATTTTAATTTTTTAGTTGGTGATTCTTTGTTCATTAGGTAGAAATGCATTCATTGTTTCTTTCTTTTAGCAGTAAATATTGAAGAATTGGTAGACAGAATATAGTTAAGTAAGCTACTACCTCTTTCTTCATCCCAGTTGCGCTGTGATCTGTTTTTGCTGTTGAAAGCAAAATTAAAGTCTTATCTTCAGCCACTTCTAGAAGTGTAAGCAGAAATGACACAGAAAACTCATGCCATAAATTTTATGGTCATCTTTTTGGTCTGTGCCCCTGGTAAGAGCAGGACTCAAAGATGTTTGAATCAGGAAAAAAAAATAGAGGATGAAATAGTCTTTTGAACAAAGCTAACCTAGCAGCTATTGTTTACTGATTCGTGGCTTCTAAAGTGAAAACTTCATTATCAGTAATGATAGCTGCCAAAAAACTGCTTGTTCTCAAAATAGCCATTACCACTTAGCCTGAATCTCTTTGCAGATATCTCCAGCTATTTAAGATGAAAATAGCACTTAATGGGTTTAAGTAATCAATAGCCCCAAAGACTTCTGAAGATCTTGGCGCATAAAATATTAATAGTTTATATTTGTCTTTTTAAGAATCTACTAAGCACTGTTAACACATTACAAAATGCTAAGATTGCAAAGTGCCTCTATTAAATGATGTTAAAATGCCTCCAACAAGCCTGAGATGCTTGTTTTATGTATCGATGTAAATAAATGCTGTTTCCATTCTGTTGAAGTGCACAGTTACTTTGAAGCTCAGTGTTGAGTTTGATTTGCTGACAGGCTTGTTTTACTGCAGGATGGCAAGGTAGTCTTAGAAAATGTCGTTTATCTGCAATCCTTGTATTTGAAACTACAGAGTATTTCTCAGCTAAGAGAAATCCTTTAACACACTTTTCTGTAAGTAAATAGTAAATATCAGTTCAGCTCAGTTGGGTTTAACCTGGGGTCATAATTAATGTGTGTGGTTAATGGCCATAGCTGGTTAAGGCGCTACGGGCAGAGGAGGAAGAGAAAGTGTTGACTTTGACTGGGGTGCAGGTTGATGGATACCAGGGTGCACTTCTGAAGTCCCACAGCAACAATTAACAAAGAGTTAATAACCTGCTGTAGCTATCAAGCATTTCAAGAGGAATGGTGATTTCTAGTGGAATTTAGAAGATGAGAATGAGTCTCAGCCTAATTGTCTTCCAGAAGTTAACCTGACTGCTCATCTTAGATCTTACTACAAGACACTTTCAAATTCCATTTTTGCCTCCAATATCTGGTAAATGAGATTTGTTTACACTTTACTAAAATTAAATACACTATTTTCTCTGCTGGAGACTGAACATCTTAAAGTAGGGCCTTTTTCATTAAAACCATCGATACATAAACATTAAAGGGGAAATTGCTATTGATCAAAATAGCAAGATATTTCTGTCTGGTCAGTTTTCTACATTACTTAAAACAGCTATTTTAGTCATATTGGCAATTTTTATTTAATGGCCTCTCAATCTTCATGTTGTGTACAGAAAATGGAAGGGATTATGGTATTTTTATTTCATTGATATTCAGCTGCTTTCAAGGTGAAACTGGAGATGCAAAAAAAAACCAAGAAAGAAAATTCACAGTTCCTGCCAGACATGGCTTGACTGTGGGAGTATTTGAAGACGTTTACTTGGAGCATATGGTATGAAATTGCTGCTGATTTGGGTGTTGTGAGTTTAAGCATAGAAACAGTTGGATATTGTCAGTCAGTAGCTGCCAAAAATTGAAATTTAATGAGGCAAGCTTTAACCTGCATACCTAGTGGGTACCTGTCTCTCAAATGTCACCTGCATGCAAGATGAAAGACTTTTTTTCTAGTGGCAGATTTGTACTGAAACCTGATAGACCTTTTGAGCTTTGCCTTCTCTTTCCTCTTAAGCAACTCCACGGTATTATTTATATTGAATTGCACTTATGGGAGGAGAGGGGGGCTGAGAGACTGTCCTGTCCATTTTCCAAGGGCATGTTTCTAAAACATCACTGTCCTGTCAGTCTTTCAAGGGCACACTTTTAAAACATCATCGCAATTGCTTCTGAAGAGCTGTTTCTAGGAAACTTTAGGGCCACCAGTCAATTTTTGTTTAATCTTTCCTCTCTCCTCTTAATAAGGCAGAAAAGGTGGTGAGTCTGGCAGGGAATATCTCTCTGCTCCAACGCTTCCCTTGCTGCTCCGGATTGTAAACACCTGAGTTCTTGTTATCTCCCTCCTGCTGGCAGTGCCATTAGGGAGGTTTTAAATAGTACCAGCACGATGCTGGCTGCTGTCGAGATTCAAAATCCTGTTATGACTGTAAACTGTGAACCGTGAAATAGTGGAGGACAGAGGTTGAGTGAGTATTCTGCTTATCTACCCAAGATTTGTCTTTCCTTTTGCTTTGAAAGAAAAAAAGGTTGGCTCTCCTAATTTAGAAAGAAAAAAAGTAGAAGGAAAGCCTGCATGTGTGTGAAATGGCAGTGGATTGAACAAAGCCTCCAATAAATGTCCTTTTTTCTCTATTATCTCATTCCTGACTGACAAACAGAGAAAACATCATGTTTGGAGCACTGTAGTAAGCACTGCAGTCTGTTCTGCTGGTGTCCAAGAGCAGTGCTTGTACAGTTGCAAACTATAAACCCCCCTATATTCCAGTTTTATGTTATCAAAGGAGGTCTCGTCCTTCCTAGCTGTTGCTGTAGTTTGCCTATCTGAACTTCTAAGGAAATATTAAATAACACTTGGTGGAGGCCTTAGCTCTTATTTCTGCTGAGAAAATCCTCTGTTCTTTTACGAGGGTCTATGTAAAAGGCTTATGTTTGTCCTATTAAATATTTTTATTTGTAAACCGTTTGGTTTATCCGGGTAGCTGTACATCCCCAGTTCTGTAACTTTTGGTTAACTGCTTGAGCTTTTCTTGGTACTGCTGCGTGTTTTGCTTCTGCTGCTTTCCTTGTGTTTTCTAATGCAGAGACGTAAGCGTTTGCTTGAGCCTCTGCTGTCAAGCCTCTCTGCCAACCTGTCTGGCTGATGGTCTCCTTCAGACCAGTTTAGTGTTTGTAAATAGGCTTGATGCAAGTCATGTCACAGCAAAAATAATGAAACCCCCTGTATTAAGTGCTATGCTAGTTCAATGATGCTGATAAGATCGGTTCATCCCTACATCAGTGTGATTTAGAGAAATTGCTGTGTTGTGAATGGAATTTTAACAAGAAGTCCCCATGGAAAAAAGGGTAGTTAAATTAAAATGATGTTTAAATCAGAACGGCACAGAGAAGACATTGAATATAAATCAACTATGTTAATGGCAAACAAAGCTAATTCTGGAAAGTGTGGTGTGAGAAGGGTCTGTCTTGGTTTTGTTGTTTGCACCTATGCATTTGTAATACGTTGATGTTTTAATTTTTTTTCCGTCATGTGGATTTGATGTTAAGATAAATAATATTGTTTTTTCTATGTCAAAAGTCAGCTTGACCACAAAACTTAAAACTTAAGAACTGCTATAGTAGAAGTAAGGGAGAAAAAAGATGTGCATACAAAGAGTTAGTAGGCAATGATATACTGCAGAATCTTTAATTGTGTAATATTTATTGCTTGGACTTAAAAAAACATTTCAGATATTCTTATCTAAATAGAGAGATGCCAGGAATTGCTTGGTTGTGAAATAAACCTGTAATGCATCGTGGACATAATTTAAATGCTCCCCATCTCCCCCCTCCAGATTAAAAAACCAGAGAAATCAGATTTGTCTCGGTTGCTCTGAAGCAAAGTGAGACAGAGGCACTAAGACAGATACGTGGCAACTATCTGCAGCAAGAGCAAGTATCCGTCGTGTCTGCTGTGACAGAGAGCTTGCAGCTGGTCCTTGTATACACGAGCTGTCCTCACTTCACTGGTGGAGAAGGCTGTGGCTGAGGGCCCTTTTGGTGCAGTGTACCACCCAGACACTGCTTGTCCCTCCAAAGTCCTGCTCGTAGCTTCTAACTTTATCAGTGAGCTCACTGTCACTGCACATCAATCCCTGGCTCTCCTAGACCCATGCAAAGCTTCCTCTCCACTTGCTGGTTGAAATGACTTGAGCTAAAAAATGCACATTAACCCCAAAAATTGACACTGACATTTTTTGGCCTTGTTTTAAACACAAATGTTTGAGCCAAGCAGTTTGAGCTCCAGCTCATTCCTGTTCCAGTCTGGTTTTGGAGGAGTCTAGAAACGCTGGGCTGGTGTTACTGTTGTGCTGCAGAAAGGGGACGTGTTTGGGACAGCCAGGGGGTCCCCAGGGTGCCACAGGGGACTCTTGGCTTGCCTCATGAACCATTATTATGCTGACTTGAAAAAAAATAACCACTAGGACTAGACCTTTATCTTGCACGTAATGTGGGATGGGCACCTCGGTCAGTGCTCAGGATAGACATGACAGACTGCACTCAGGGGGAGCAGGGTGTTTTGTTCCTTTGTTCCTTTCCCTGCACAGTTTTTGCTCTATGGCGTGAGTTATTAGGTTACAGTATCTTATTGACTGGGAGGAGGGAGAGAAAGGATGATCTTGATGATAATGTAACAGAACATTGTAATGATAAACGGTGAAATAATAATCTTCATGTAATCAATACCTAACTCTCTCATGGTTGATCAGATACGCAGATGCTGGGTTTGAATTTTCCACCTACCTTATCTACTATAGAAATGCAAGGTAATTGGCTCCAAAATGCAAGTGAACTGCAGTTGCAGCTGAAGAGCTCAGAATTTGGAGATGGAATGTACTACCTTGAGTCTTTTTCCATGAGGTGGGAGTCGGGTGTTTCTTTAGTTACCAGTCAGGTGACATTTTGCTTTGTAAACCTTGGTATGCTCAAGACTTAGCTCTATTCGCTGCTTTTTGTCCTTGCTTCAGTTTCACTCAGTTCTGTGGTCCCGTTTCAGTTTCGCTCATTTCTGTGATCCCATCTTCCCCTGCCTTCATCCAGTCTGAGTCCCTGCCTGTAGGGAAAACTTGATGTGCTGGTGCTGATCTCCAGCTGGTCGGAGAGGCCATTGCTAAGTGTTGTTGAACCACAGCTTCCCAAGGATTCCAGTTCTCCTGCTTGAACCTCTGTGTGCTGGAGGCCTTCCCGTGAGGTTACGTTGGAAAGACTGTGGGAAGTTTTGGTCCTCTTAGAGGAGAAATTAAGGAGTAAATTACCCTTCAGTAAATGTAATCTGCAGCCTGCACGTGATGAGGAGCATCGGGCCTGAAGAAGAGACAAACTGATACCAGACAGAGCAGCAGAATGATCTCAGCTGGCCAGTAGGAGGCTCTGATGGATTTCACTGCAGCATTTATATCAAGAGCAATTCAAAAATCCAAAATTGCCTCCTTCTGGTCTGAGTTTAAATGGACTTTTAATTGCCAACAGAAAGATCGGGGCCTCAGGCTGAGAAGCTGATGGCAACTGGCAACTTTCAGAAGGATCTTGGCAACTTGCAATGTCTGTCTCTGTTTTTCTTTGGGCGCTTTTCCTGCATCTCTGGGGAGAAAGAGAGATGTGGCTGCAGACAACATTTATAATCATCAGCATGTCAGAGTCCTTTGTACTACCCCGTGCAGAGGAGAAGTGCCTGAAGTTCTTGTCTTGCTGTGATATATACACTTTCTACAAAGTTGTGTTAGCTTTTCCTGATCGATTTTGTGCATAGTGGGATACGAATTTGAAAAAAACCATGGATCTTAGCTCTCTAGGAGCTGCCTCATGAACTTGGTGTCCTGGGTAAGCTGATGCAAGGAGCATGAGAGGTAGAAACGAAGGATGGTAATGTGGGAATGTTTCTGCTCATGTCTTGTAGGTCCTTACTGCAGTTACTCCTTTTTAATCTTTTGGAATTAATCATTGCTTACAAACAGTGTGGGCTTTTTGTGTACTGGAGAGTAGGAGCTGATGTTGGCAGAAATTGTTGTGAGCTGTTGTTGGAGATCAGACTTGGGTTTTCAACTCCTTTCTGACTGCAGAGATCTGCGGTTGGTGTGCACACAGTTTGAGCCTGCATATCCCTGAAATGTTCTAACCAAGCTTTCCCAAAGCAATCCATCAGGATTTTCACTTTTTCTCTGCAGTGTGTGCTGAAGGAGCACTTGGGAGTGGAAGTTAGGGAGAAATAAAATTTATTAAAACACTAATTGTGCTTCAGTTTAGATGTCATTTAATCACAGTTGGTCCTGCCTTTTTCTCCTTCTAATTTCTGAAAATTTGAAGGAGTAAAGTTCAGTTAGCCAGGAGTATGACTCATTAAATGGTCCAAGGCTTTTAGACTTGAGTTTATTGAATTTGAGGTATTTGAGCTTTGGTCAAATATTCTTTTCTTCTGACTGTGATGCAGTCAGCAGGAGAATCTTCCTTATTTTGCTTTGTTCCTCTCTAAAGGAAATATTAAATTCCTCTTACTGTCACAAGAGCTTTGAGACAGGGTTTCTAGGAGAAAAGACAAACACTTCCTTAAACAAAAGTGAGATTCTGGGGAGATCTACATGGACTAAATTTCATAAAAGCCATTCTTAGGTGGTTATGATACGGGTGCAATTGAATATTATCCGGATGCGAATTTGAACCTTTTCAGGGAGTATTTATAGTTTTTTAGGGCAAAATTCCTATCATAGGAGCAAGGTGGGGCTGGCATGGTGGTAGTGAGAGATCACGTTGGGTAAGAGCAGTGTAGGAGAGGGTGCAGGCAGCTAACCGAACTTACGGCAGTCGAGGTTCTCCGGGGACCAATCCTCAGCTGGTGTGAATTATCACAGCTTCATTAATGCGAGTGAGGGATGTCAGGCTGTACCCAGCGGATGCTCCAGCCTCGTGGCTGTAAAACCTTGGCTGGACAGCGTGGCTCGGTGTTTGTTTGCGCTGTTCACGTGGGCACACAATTATTTAATGTATTAAAATGTACTTAGCGTATCAAACACGCGAATTTCAGACTTGACATGACTGGGCCACCACAGAAGGGCATTCCAAGGATTTCTGTGAGTCGGGCGTTAAGGCACAGCAGAGGACATGCTACATCCAGTTGGAATCCCTTCCAGCTTGAGGTGTTTGGTGCTTCTACATGCCTATTTGAAGTTCCAGCCTGGCTGGTACACTTCTCTTTCCTGTCTCTTTCCCGTTTGCAGGAGAGCCTGATGCTGCAGTGCTCTCTGAAGCCCACATTTTGGGCTGAGTGCTACAGGAAGTGAATTGTTGGATATGCAAGCGCTCTGACAGCACCTTTCTACTTGTGGTTGCAATAAACTGCTGCTGGGTTTTGACTCAAAAAATTCAGACCCCAGCTGTGGGGGGACTTCAGCTGTCCCAAATGGGACATCCCTTCTGTGGTCTTGCTGTGTGCTGCTGGATTCTGCTGAAGGAGAAGCAGACTGAGATGTAATCTGTCTGGAGCCGAAATGCTTTGACGAGCCATTTCCCTAGAGATGACAAGCTAATGGTTTGTCCATAAAGCCATGCAGCTTTTCCCGTTTCTTTGGGAAATGAATAGAGCTGGAACAGAATCATATGCTGCATTGTGATAGCCTAATGCTCTTACAGAGCTGGGTGTTATTACCCAAGCTGCTTTAGTGGACAAATTAGACATGCGGAATTTCCAGATTTTACTTTATTCAGATTTTAATTAACTCAGTGTAATAAGCTGTAAGCACATTAATATCAACAAAATACTTTGCACTGTATCTGCTTATATTTAGATGAAAAAGCCAAGAGTATTGTTTTCATACAAAGACCAATGAGGCTAGAAATAATGGGGATCTTTTTTAGGAATTTGGAACGTGCTTTTGAAATAATCTTGCATTTTCAGTGGTAGATTTCAAATACTAGCTGTGCAGTGGAAAGTCCTTGTATGGGATTTCTAGTGTCACATGCATTTCCTTTTCTTTTTTTTTTTTTCCAGTTTATACTTGAAAAATTGATGGAGTCATTTGCATTCACTAGCTTGGACAGATGGTGTGATCCGTAACAAAATACTCAACAGCATACTAAAAAGGATCATTTCAGCACCTATCCCCTGCAAACAGCTTTCATCCAGACAACAAGGGAAGGCTTTTAAAACCCAGCATCCTCACACAAGCCTTTCCAAGGTGAAAGCATTACCTGAGCACTGGCAGGTGCACGTCTGCAGTGGCTCTGCGTGAGCCGGAGCTCGGGCTGCAGCTGCCCACCCTGCTGGGCATCTACGCCGGGCAAGGCTAGAAAATACCAGCTGAAAAAAAGGGCCAGCTCCTGCATTTGCTTAAGAATCTTTTCTTGGGAATTGGGAATTCTTCACCTGCTGCCGCGATTGCTTCTGGATGCAGTTAACCCAGTGGCAGGAGATGCTCAGGGCACTGCTGTGTGAGGAAAGGAGTAACTGAGGGGGATCGGGGCTTCCCAAACTGCTTCAAGGCACTGAGAGCAAATGAGGGTAGCTGTGCTCTGTCTCATATCCCAACAGGAATGTAGATGTCCTTTGATCAGCTATTTAGGCTGTGTACAAGACTAATTGTATGCAAATATTGTAAAAATCCAGCTTATTTTTATTTAAAAAATACCCAAACCCCACCTTTATCTTTTGATCAAAAGAGAAGCAAAAAAAAAAAAAAATCAGTTGTGTTTTCCACCATCTGCTTACTCTAGCATGGTTTACTGGTTTTTATCATGTGGAGGCCTTGGAAGAATTTGGAACTGATTTCAATAACCTCTGTTCTGTGTCACTTGTGTTGTGTCTTCATCTTGCATAGAGACCAGGGAAAACCTGATCATCAGAGTATTTTTGAAGAAAATTAATGGGAGAGGACAATTATTTTAGTAATAGTTGGAAATTATTTTAGTTAAAATAACCACTGGAATTCTATTAAAGAACACATTTGTGGCTGCAAATTAGGAATAAAGAAAAATGTTTCAGATACTGCCAACTGAGCAAAGCTGCAATATGTTCCTAAAGTCAAGCTGTGTTTTCTCATTTTTTGCACATCACAACGAGTAATAAAGTCTATGGGTCTAAATTAGATACTGTTTTACTTCTGAAACCTCAATTTCCATTTTATTGTCAGCAGCAGCACTAGTACAAACCAACCTACAGAAAGTAAGATTTCAGCAAGGTTCAGTACAGGGATAATTGCAGAATCACTTGGAAAAGTCCCAACTGGTATAGTGATAATTTTACTCCCCTAAAAACTGTTTTGTTACTGTGCTGCTGGTAGTAAAGGCAAGACCTTTAAAGTCTCAAAATGATGTTTTATAGAAATGGTTGGTATTTTTAAGATAGAAGTCAGTCCTGGAAAACGTAATGCTCACACAAATGAAGTCAGTCCTGGAAAGCTTCATGCTCACACAAATGTGTAATTTATTTTTTCTCTCTTTCATTGTGGGGAACAGGGGGCTAATCACTAAATATGTATTTTGTGCCACTCTTTGAGGGAGATTTGGCAGCTGTTGCTCATCTTTCAGTTCAGCCCAGCATTTAGGCTGCTAAACAAGGCATGTTGTAAGATACCTACTGAAGTTTTTTGTGGTGCCAGACGCATTCACAGTGAGGGTTATAGAGGTGTGGGTTATCCCAGTTCAGCTGAAGCAGCCTGTGGTGCTGTGTTTGAGCTGAGAGATGATGGCCAGGTGTCTGCCACTGGGGCTTGGATGGTGTTTTTGGATACTGTCCTTTCTCTGTATTTTTTTTTTTTTTTCATGAAAAAGCACGGGTTTGTAAATTATAAAGGTTGTCTCTTGAGACTCCACAGGCTGACCCTGGTGGATAGGGGCCATTGCAAAGTCTCGGGCACTTGTGGATTTGTTTTTAGGGTTCCTATACTTTGTCAAATTGCTCTTTGCATGGGAAAAACATCGTTTTAGGATGTAATGGTACTTTGATGTGAGAGTAAATTATAGAATATGAAGTGATGCAGGTTTTTACTGTTTTCTGAGCCTTTGTTTTCAGTTTGGCTGAACTGGTTTCTATAAAAACTTGTGATCCTCATGTCTGGTGTTGACAGCTTTGGGCTCTTAGGTTGGGACCAAAACCCAGAGTGGGTATTACACCTAAAAATAAACTTGGTTTGGAAATGTCATGTAACCTTAAATTCTGGATGACAGCTGTATTAATGGTAGTCCATAAGGATGAAAAATGGACATTAGTCACGCTCTCTAAACTAGTTTATATTAAACATTTGGACCATTCAGTTCATTAATCTTTTGATCAATAAATCCTTGGATTAATCCCTCAATTGCTGAGTTCACTTTAGTTACCTAAGCTGCACGGGTGTTTGTTTTAAATGAAAATACCTCGTTTTTCCTTTTCAAAGCTTTCATTACCTCTTGTTTTCAGTTCGAGATAAGAACCTGGAGAGCTCTACATCTGCCCCAAAATGCTTTCTCAGGGTTAGGCCAGTAGGCTGTGTTCATTTCTTGTTTCTGTCACAGATTCCTTGTATGATGAGTAAAGTGCTTTATCCTTCTGCCCGTGGGTTCCCAGTAAGCAAAGGAGATCCTGTAACACAGCTTGCCCGTGCTTGTGTGTGCTGTGAGATGTTTGGCCAGAGGAAATTTGTCACTGTTTGATTATCAGAGCCTGATCCCTTCTGGCCCCAGTCTGAGACTCCCTTGGCCTTCAGTGCAGCCAGCAGTAGGAAGCAAACATGAACAACACAGGCCTGGAATCTTCACTTGCTTTCAGTACTGTCTAGATGGACATTGGCTCTTCCTGGTGCTTACAGGCTGTATTCTTGGGGAAGTACACTGCTCTTTCTTCTTTTTTTCCTTGATGGTGCCAATATGCTCTTTCTTCGTGTTTTGACACAACTCTGGCTCACGGTGTAAACCAGTCTATTAAATATTGCTTTTTCAGAGTATCTTCTTGGTAATAAAGATGTGGTAATCATTTGGTGGTGCATTTCCAGATGAACATATTGAACAGCCCTTAATTTGAAAGCTCATCTAGGTCATCTGTCATCTACTGCTGACACCCACATCAATTTTCTTTTCTTTTTTTTTTTTTTGTTTTTTTTTTTTTTTTTTTTTTTTTTTTTTTTTTTTTTTTTTTTTTTTTTTTTTTTTTTTTTTTTTTTTTTTTTTTTGGTTTGTTCCTTTTGATTTTGCTCCTTTGCAGCTCCTGAGAAGCATAATGGTCTACAGGTTTTGGTGTTTCCTCATGCCACCCAAGAGGAATAACTTCAGATGGGTACAGCCAGGTGTAGAAGAGCCTCCCTGCTAGGGAAACAGAGGCTTGCCATTGAAGTTCATCTAATGTAAAGGCAGAACAACTTTTCATCTTTTGAAACAGTGCATCTGCAGATGGAAGGATGAAGTTACTGAACATAGCTTTGTTCTTTAGTAGCTCAGCCCTCCCAGTGCTCAAGTCAGTGACAAGGCTACTGCTGAGCCATAATTTCATTTACTGTGCCTGATTGTGACTAAGGTGACACCAGCTTATTACTGCAGTGTGTTATTCCAGCAAAAATATCCTGGTGGTTTTGCCATTGAACATTGTGGGATTAGTCCTTTATGTGAAGAGGACTGTCATGTTAACATAGTGTTACAAAGTCATGCTTTTGGGCTTAAAATATTCTCTCCTGAAGGGAAGGGGGAAACTGCTGCAGTCTGGAAGCGTGTGCAAACCTGTAACTCCCACCCAGTGTAGATTAGTTATGCTGTCCTGTTGAGATTTGGAAATAAGAATCCTGTATGCATTGACTAAACAACGTGTCAAAGACAGGACTGGCTCCTTGCCTTTTCAGGCTTTAAATTGCTGAGATAACTCTTCTGTATTCCCTAGTTTCTGTGTCAGGTTTCCCCTGTGCAAGCACTTGGCATGGTAGGGCTGTTGTGTATGTCAGCTTTATTCCTGGCATCTTTCAAATGCACTGTGAGAATTATGAGAGGCTCAGTGCCCTGGGTCCAAAATCAATGTTAATAAATTATCAATTGATTTAATAGATCTACCAGTCAGGCAAATCAGGTTCTTTAACTTTTAATTAGTGACCTTGATCTGAAAGGGAACATTTAGGTTAAAATAAAACAAATCGCTTGTGTCTCAGCCAAATGGAGGCCGTGCTTTTCCTTTCTCGAGTTAGGCAGAGCTTGTTCCTGCCCTCGTTCAGCAATACAGAAAATGTACATCAGGCTGAAATGCCTTCAGAGAATCTGGGATGAATGCAGTGTTACATTTGCTAGCAGCAGTTGAGCATAAAGACTGATTAGAGCAGTTACTCAAGATGGATTCAGATTATTAGGTAATATGGAACAAACGTCAACAAAAATAAGATGGATAACTGTAGGCATATCCTGAAAGTGATTTATTAGGCCCTCAATGTAGTGCACTGCTAATAATCTCCCATGGGATGGTGGACTGATCCCCCTTTAGAACATTTACAGGTGGGTCAGTGACAGTGTCAGCAAATGTGCTGGGGATCTCGTGTCCCTTTTGTCTGCTGGCCACCATTCCTGAACTCTAAGTATCATCTCCGCTCTAAACAGGGTAATAATAATAATAATAAATATTATAATTATTTTTTCACAAATGTTGTCATCAACCTGGAAGTAGCCCTGCAGATGGCACAGATTTTATATCCACACTACTTTGTTTCTTGAAGAGAAATCTAAGGTATCTCTGAAACAGGCTCTCTGAGCCTTGCAGAAAAAATTAAGCATGACTTGAATAACTTAACATCAAAACCAGTTAATCTAATGCTCACTGGCCTTCTCTTCAAGACTTTAAAAATTACAGTTGAAATAGTTGAATAGAGTTGATACAGTTGAAAATAATGATTTATATTGAAATCTTCAAGAAGAACAAGACCTCTGAGTAAATAATGTTTCTGAATCATAACAATGATTCTTAAAAAAATAATTTACTTGGATATTTTCTATGAAAAAAGAAATGGAAAATGTGAAAGGTGTTTTCATTTTGGTCCATTTCATAAGGATCACAGTCTGTGCAGTGTGAGAGTATCTTGTATTATTTTTCCATGGTTGTTAGTTCTTTGTGGACTACACCTTTCAAGTTCTCGGTGTTCATGGAATGCAGCATGGAGTTTTCAGAAGAAAAGTCAGAAATACATCCTATTTGTGATGAAACAGCAACATATCCAAATCACAAGCTTTTCTTGACACCTGGAAGGCCCTCCTGTTGGTTAAAGCCCCGGTAGCTAGAATTGATGCTCTTTCTGTAGAGAGTGGCTTGGGAATCTAAAAGCAGCTCTTTGAGAAGAACACAACCCCTTCTAAACCTCCACCGCTCTTTCATGTTGTATTAGCGAGGAATAAGGGCAAGATGAACTAAAAAAGGGATATTCAAAGCTGGACACGAGTCTTAATAGTGAATTTAAGTCTTTGTTGTGGTTCTGTAGGTGTTTTTAGCAAGGTGAGGGGGCTGTCTGTGGGTTTAGGAAAATAAGTATCTATAAATGGGAGGTTTGGGTGCATGAACTCGTCTGCGTGAGGGCTTCAACAATATTAAGGTGTGGGAGACCTCTGCTGTGACCATCCCTGAGGAGGTGGTCCCAAGAGGCTGGTGGGTTTCTTGTTCAGCTCTGTTTGGCCTCATCAGTGCTCTCTGAAAGCTTTGTTCATCTGACTTGGGTGCAGCCATGGGGAAAGTGTGGCTTTGACTTTTCCCAGGAGGAGCTTTGTGGTTTGAGGCTTGGGTTCTTGCAGAAGAGAATTGGTAAAATCCAGCTTTAACAAATGTTGGATCTTGGAATGTAATACAGTTTTGCTTGTGCTGTTGCTTCTCTGGGAAGGACCTGCTGGGAGTGAGTATGAAGTTTGGTTCCATCTGACATAGCTGCTGTTCTTTTAAGTGAGGTAAGACAGCACTTTTCTAGTGTATGTTCCTATTTTTGCTTCTGTATTTATTTGGGGCTTTTTGTGGTTTGTTTTTTTTTCCCCCACCTGCAGTGTGTGTGTCAGAATTAGGCAGAATTTTCCTACCTAGCCTGTATCTTTCTGGGTGCTCCATTTGAACCTGCTTTCATTGGATTCTAATCTACATTAGACAACTCTCGAGGTTTCATGGTCTTCTGTAGCTGCTAGCGAGGGAAATACCGTAATTTTCAGCAACATGGTGGTTTATACGCAGTTTTTCTGACTCCTGACAATTTCTATAAACAAGATTATAGCTAGTTATTGTATTTGAAATACGTCAGTTTTCAGTAACTAAAGAAACCCCAAAACAACAACAGAAGAACACAAAATCCAAACACAAAAAGCTTATTCTGTTTTCCTTCAAGAGATGTTGTGGTTTAGTACAGAGGCAGGGGCATGCTGTCTTGCATGCTGTATTTATTGCTACCTCACCCCGTCCAGGAAACTGGCGTTAGGTGCTGGGTCCAATTCCGGTTATCTAGATTTTAATGCCATCCTTGGGGATGTGGTTACTCCTGTGGCTAAATATAACCCATCAGCAAACAAAATGTTCCACCTTGTTTCTGGGCGCTCTGTGGGGGCGAGCAGCAAAAGCTGCGCTTCGGTCTCGCTGTAATTAATTGGGGGTGAGCGACTTCCCGAAGTAAATAATTTTTCATGTTCATTTCATGCCAAATAAGTCATCTGTCTTGTAGAGATGAGAGTGGCCCATCTACCCATGGGCTCGCTGAGAGCTGGGCAGAGCCTGGACCCTCAGAAGTTCTCTGTTTCCTCTAACAGAGCTGACAGCCTCTCACCTTTAATTCCCCCCCTCTCCTGTAACGTGCCTTTTCCCTATTCCTACTGGCAGTGTAAACTTCTTATTTTTTTGCTAAATCTGTCTTGCAAAACATGATCGTTGGGTAAGATGCAGTTTTGCTTTAATTATGATTAAATTACTTTATGAATTAACCAGAGGATCTCATGGGACTGGAATCTTTTGACACATGAGAAAATTGCCTTTCTTTAACAAGCTGCTTCAAGCATGCAAGGTAATATTAGCATTTTTCAGTTATAGCTTCAGGGGATTAAATAATAAGGGGAAGTATTGTACCTACAATTATATGATGTGCATGTGTGCGTTAAAGTCTTAAAGACAAGTAGGCACGGAAGGAATTAGCTGAACTGCTGAACCTGTGACATTGTGCAGTAAGTGTGAGTGGGGATTTTTTTTTTCTTTATAAAATGGCTTTTTAAGTAAACATGCAGGTATCTGAAGAATTTCATGTTGTAGACTTGCAAAGGCTGGTTGTCCTTTGAATATATTCAGCCAAAAAAGCATCCTGAACTAGATACACCTGTTTCACCTTAAGGGTAATGAACTCAGTGCAACTTTAAAGGGAGTGAAGGATAATTTTCATGTGCATTACTTTGTTTTGCTTGGTTTAGTGGAGGTAGCAAATGGGCTAAAACCAGGAATAGAATGTTGAAGGTGTATTGCACAATTAGCCTTTTTTGAGAAGTGTGAAAAATAGTGCATGCACTATCCTTACAGGTCTGTGAATAACCTGTGATGTATGTGATGTGTCCAAACTCATATTCTTCTGTTTTAATGCCTCTAAATGCATGCTTAAAAGCATTTATTTAGATACACTGTGTCTGATGAATTGAAATTGTCCAAGATGCTGCGGAAATTGAAGGTGGGAATTCATTTTTTTTAAATGAGGGTAAGAAAACAGTACAACAGCTTGTGTCAAATTGAGAAGGAATGGGACAAGCTAAGTTGTATGACCTCTGCATATGTTGTATTCAGTGTGGACTTGCACCTGCATGACCCTGCTTGGTTTCAGAGGGTTGCCACTGCCTTGTGATATCAAATCCAATGAAGTGGAAAATTGACAATAAGGGATTTAAGCTATTGTTGTCATTGCCCCAGCTGTTTGGTTGTTGTTTTGATGACAGGATTCATTCATGTTCTACACAAATCCATAAGGTAACAGTAATTAGTGGGACTCAGGAGTTGGGGGGGGGGTTTATACAGGGACATATGACAAAGAAAAATTGTTTAAGCATTGCAGCAGTTGGGTTCTAAGAGGAAGGTGTGTACATAATGCATGATAGATTAATTAATGTGCACCACTAGAAAAGGCAAATTACTTGACTTGAAAACAGTCAGTGACAGAAACCTAACACCTTCATCTCTAGTTGTATTTGAGGCAAAACTCTGCATGTGCCATCACAACCACAAGCAGTGCTGGTGTGCAAATGCTCTCAGTAGGGCAGGAATTTTTTCACGTTTATTTGTCCTGCCCTGCTTTAATCTAAAATTAAATGCATATTAGCCATTACAGCTATTATTAATGCTATTGTACTGTGATATAACTTGCCTGCCTACATTCACAGCCCAAAGACTAAACGAGGTTGGTGATTTTAAACCTAAAGCTGTTCTGTGCTGACAGAACAATACAGTAGGTAATACCCAGAAGATAAACAGCACAAATTACAACCTTATGCAGGCGAGATCAGATCAGTGTTGAGAGTCTCTTGATTGCATGTGGCTGAATGTTATCGGAGAATTTGAGAAATTGTTCAGAAGAAAGCCATTGTCTGATTTTTTTTTTTTAATGGTAACTGTAGAGATTATTAAGAGGGTTCATAGGGAGGAAGAACAAACCCCTCTACTATGGCTGCGTGCTTCTTGTTCAAATCTTTTCTTTATGGCTTTGAATTTCCTTCCATTTTTTAGTTGACACTGAAGATTCTCTTGATGCAGAAGGGGACTTTGTGCTGTGTACAGATTCAACCCAAGGCTCCAGAAGTTTGCAATCAACCAAGTAAATTATTTGTCACCTTGGATAAATATTAGCTCTGACAAATTAAAATCGCATTTTTCTGGTGTGCATTGCGCTCTCTCTCACAAAATGGTAATTGTTCTTACAGTTATTGCTCTTGCTTGTAGTGAGGCATCTGTTTCTTGTCTAATTGCTAGCATTCAAATCCCAGTCAGTTTAAAATAACTTTTTCAGTCTTCAAGGTAGCATATCCAAGGCATCACAGACATGCCCGATTCATACCTTTGGCATTGTGTTTTTTATGCAAATGCATGAAAAACCTCAAACCAAACAAAAAGCTCCCACAAACAAAATGAGTGGTTGGGTGTGGGTTGGTTGTGTCTTGTGCTGTAATCAAAGGCAATGAGAAGAAATCCTGGTGTTGGATCTGCCTTTCACCATCAGTGTCTGTTCATCCTCTGAGCCTGGCTATAAATCATGGAGCCTGGAATCCACCACTGCCTCTTGCACAGTCACTTGAAGTCGAAAATGTGTTAAATGACTTTTACACTCTGACGTGGCCTTGCATGAGTTGAGTGACTATTTTTATTTTTTCCCCTTTGACAGTTTATCTCTTTATTTTTTTTAAGCTGGAATGATCATCTTTCTTTGTACTTGTCCCCTGCAGCAGGTCCTGCTGCTTTGCTTCTCCATGTCCCTTGGCTGTTGTTTTAAAAATCCTCTTTAGGGTTTCAAGACTCTGTACAACCAGTTGGGAGCTGTATCTTTTCACAGTCCTCCTTGAAAAGTGAATTCTCTCACCTACTGAGAGGATAACGATGATAAAAACACAGAGGCGCCAATTTTCCTGGATTCTCTGGAACTGGTGTGGGGATTTTTAAACTTTCATAGCTGCTATCATCTTTCCCTTCATCTCCCATCAATAAAACAAGAAAATGGAAAACATAAATAATAATAAAAAAAAATCTCCATCAGGAAAGCTGAAAAAATGTCAAATACCCAGATGAGAAACACGAGAGCTGCAGGGGGTGGGGATGTCCAGAATGGGTTTGTTCGTGTCTTTATGTAGAGATTTTCCAGTGATACTGCACCAGCCGTAGTGAAAGTGCCCATCAGGCTTATCTGCAGGGACAGAGGATCACGTTTCGAGGTAGTTCCTACACAGCTTTTGGGGGACAGGCTGTGGTCTCTGCACCTTGACTGCAGCCTTGCTTGCTGTGAGTCCTTTGGGTTGCTGTTTACCAGTAGCAGGGCTGATGCTCTGGCTTTATTCTCATGCCTGCCATGGGCTCCTGCTCACACTCCCTTGCTTCTTTTGTGTGAGTGCAAGGCCACTTCTAATCCCTGATACTCTTGTGTTTATTCATTAAGTGCCCCAGATCAGTTCTGGTCTGGCTCTGGCTGTTTCCCTGGAAGGGGCAGGCGTTGGCCGCCTGCTCTCTCGTAACAGGAAAATGCTTTCAAAATACCCCATAGAGCATATGTGCTCTCAATATGGGCACCTTTGAGTGATACATGCTCAGAAGTTTTAGTTATTACAGACCCTTTACCCTCCCTGAACTGTCCTTTTTGGTGTTTTTGTGCTATTTCACAAAACCCTTTACGTTTTCAATAGTAATTTCACAGCTGGGGAGAAGAAAAGAAATTGAGGCCTAAGACTTCAGGTGTGTGTTAAAAACCTTAAACATCTCTCATTTGGAGTCATGTAGGAAACGTGAAACAGCTCTTCACATTTTCATGTGCACCATTCAACAACACAGGGGGAGGTACCTAACGGGGGTCTCTGCAGCTGCCATGACCCCTGGTAATGGCCAACACGAACCTGCAACAGGTTTTGTTCCTCCTTTCCCTCTGTACTGCTTTATCCAGTAGTGTTTATGCACCTCAGCAGAGAAGTCTCAAGAAGGTGGTGAGCACATTCCTGAATGAAGAGTTGATCAAGATGTAAGCAGTGATTTAATTGTAACAGGAGTGGTGATTGGTTTTGATCTGAATAAAATGGGGAGAGTTCTCTCTTCAGCTGCCTGCTGTGTAATGGTAGCTTATGCAAGAGTTTCAATGTTTGTGTCTGCCCTAAAGGAAGTTAAGAAATAAAAATGAGATGTGACGGATATTAGCGCTCGGAAGATGAAACAGAAGATGTCTTATTGCCAACAGGAAAGCCATGAGCCAGTGACAGCTGTAAATACTTTTATCCAAAGTTTGCTGGTTGCTGCTGCTGAGCTCTGTTGACTTCGTATCAGGTCAAAGGGGGTAAATCACTACTTGTGAGGCAATTATTTCTGTGGCTGTTAAGTGGGCAGGCGGGCTGCTGAATCTGTGGATGGCGTGATGCTATGAGGAAGCACTAGGAACCTTTCCCTGCTAACACGTGTTTCCAAATGCCACAGCTATTGCCTCACTTGGCAAACAGCTACTTGAAATCGGGGCTGGACAACTCTCAGGTGTCAGATGTGACATGACTTACCTTTTTTTTTTCCTTCCAACAGTTTCTCATTTTTCTGGAACGAACTGTGAAATTTCATATATACTCGAAATGCACATAAGCCTTAAAGTAAACCTTCCTTAACCTCAAAATGTTTTTCTCTGGGTCGATTCATCCAATTTTCTGTTTCAGCCACATGGTGCAGAAAACAGAAAGATGTGAGGGTAGCAACAAATACACCACTGTGTTTGCAAGGGCAGGCTGCTTCCTTTGGTGGCTGTGCCAGCTTTTGCTGCCTTAAGTTTATAGGAATAGATGGCAGTACTTAAACAGCTTGTTGTTTGTGTTGTGCTGAAACTGGGCTGTATTCTAGGAGATGCAGCTTTGAAGTTGCACTAGAGATTTCTTAAATTTCTGTGTGCAGAAACCAGGAGCACTGCTTAGGATAATTCAGACTCTTCTGAAATAGGTCTTGGCACTGTGAAAGGCATAATTTTTTGTGTGGATATTAATGAGAGCGTTTTTATAGTAACTCCGTTTGTGAGATCAATGATGAAAAAGGCTTGAACTATAGTGTGATGTATAAAACTGCCCACAGAGTCTTTGCCTGTAGTACTTGGAGCAGAATTGGCTCTGGTCAGAGAAGTGTTTGGTTGTCATGTCCCCAGAACGCTTTCTAGTATTTCACAAATTAGCAGAGCTTTTAGTCACAGTGGTGTCTTGGTTTCTGGTGGCTGGGGAAGGACTGCTTTAGGTTTCTGTCCTAGCACCTAATAATCTGTGTGTTTCCTCTTTAGACTGAGTCTGTACCTTCCAACAAAGCACAGCTTGCATTTTTAAACTCTACTGTCACTGCCAAGTAATGACTCAGGTGCTATTTTACCTGTGCCTAAAGGAGCTCATTCCTCCTTGGATTAATCACTGAATGAGGTTAATTATGCTGATCAGACACCAACCCTGATTCATGTAACTCATCACTACCATCATAGATGTTCAGAATGGGATGATTAAATCCTTTCCAAACTCAGATCTTGCAGCACCAGTGACTATCCCAGTTAAAAACTGCCTGAAACAAAACATATGGTGTAGAAAAGCATAATATGCATAAGCCTCCTGCATTTCTTGTCCAAGTGTGTGTCTGCTATCACAACTTCTCTCAGTTAAACCAGTTTAATCAAATTGCTTTCTCCCTACCAGGCTGTGGTTGTGGTGGTTGCTCCTGGTCAGGTGTTTATGTTTCTGTCTCTATGCTGGTTTTGAATCCCTCTGCAAGAACGACACACCCACAAGCCCCCTTGGACAAACAAGATTTAAATTTTTCTTTTCCCCAGCCTATGCATGGAAGTCTTTTTTCAGTCTAAGTGAAGAGTCTTGAAAACCAGTCCCTGGATTTCCAAGGAGAAGTCTCCAAGGCGTGGCAGAGCACGTGCTGCTGTTGTGACTGGCTCTGGTGCAGGACTGCTGCTCTGTCCGGCTGCTGGGCTGGCTGCCACCCCCCTGGTGTGGGCACAAGCCACCCTTTGGAGAGCTGGTCTTTGTTCTCAGCCTGCCTGCATGAACGCTGATGTTCAGAGGATGGGAGGAGCAGGAATGAGCAGCTGAGGGTTTCTCTAGCACCCTTGGTGTACTTTGTGCCAGAAAAAGCATTGGCTGATGCCAGGTTTTGGAAAACAATGTTTCATAGCGTGTGTGTATCTCAGTATCTCACTGTTTTCAAGGCTACCACATGGTACTGTAATGTTATTTGGAAAAAAAAAAAAGGCAACAAAGCCAGCAACAACCAAACAAAAAGACCTCAACTCTCACACCAGTGAAGCATCCGGAGGTCTTTCTGATTGCGTTTTGAAATTGTGAATCACAGGAGCTCTGTGCGCACATTCCGCGTATGAGCTTGATAACAGCAGGCTCCTAGCTCTGCCCTGGGGTGAAATCTGGTGTCTTCTCAGGGTTTATTCTAAAAAAAAAAAAATTTTTTTTTGTCAAGCTTCTAAATATGGCAGGAGTTGCATCTAAAATGAGGAGACTCAACGCTAAAATAACCAAATACGGAATCAGGCATATGCCTTAAGTTTTTGAGTGGATTATCTTCCTGTCCTTGGAAAAGTTTCTTCTGCAGTTAAAAATCCTTTGCTAAAAATGAAAATCAATATATATGTCAAAAACTGAGTCTTGACTTATATCAAGATTTACATATGTAAAATGTAATCCGGATTCAGGTTATGTTACAAAGCTTCAGGATTTAAACCACTTTAGGAAGAAAGCAGGGAGAAACTGTGAAATAGCCACACTCGTACAGATGAACAGATTTCCAAAGTGCAGTTTGATATCTGCTTTGTTTGGTTCTCTTTAGCTTGTGTGGAGACTTTATTTACTCCAATTCCTACCCACTCATCTGTTTCAGCCTCTTGCTCAATTACATTTTCATATTCTCGTATCTTGTCATCTTACCCTCATCTTAAAAGTCTGCAGGAATGGAGCCGCAACAAAAGCTACCTTGAAATAAGAGAGTTCTGTGTGTTTCTCCTAATTATTCACAGTAAAACATATGCCAGATTTCTGTGGGTAAATGTGCCAGACAGGCACAGACTGTTGTTATTTGCGCACAGGATCGTATCGGGGTGTAGCAGGCTCCGTGACTGCTGATGTGCTGCTTGGCCAAGAAAGGTTACTCTTCCCTTTGTGTCTGTGCCTGGATGCACTAGGAAGGGTAGCAAATCCAGCTTGAACTATGTGCATTTCTATAAATTAATATCCTTTAAATTCGGGTGACAAACAGTTGCTGTAGATGGGTGAAGTAGATCAGTGGGAGTGATTTAAGCTTGGAGTGTGGGCATGAATACCAGATAGTGGGAAGAAGTGGGAGACTTTTCTCTTCAGAAAATAAAGCCTGCTTGTGAGGACCACCTTAGGAACTGCTGAGAACACAGATGTCACAGCTCTTCTCAAAGGTTTCAGGTAGTTATTTCCCAGCTCTCAAAAAAGCTAAAACTGCAAGGCCCTCACTCTGTTCCACAAATGTGAGATATAAGTCCTGCTTATGCTCTTTAAGATGGTGCAGCAATGTGTGTCTCCATTTATTTCAAGTGTGTGATTTGGGTGGTAAGTTACATTTATTTATCCAGTTTTACATTTTGATTTCCTTTTTTCCCTCCTTCCTGTTCCTCTCTCTAAGATCTCTTCCAGAACTGAGGTTGTTTCCCCGCTGTGCGGTGGACCAGTGTTTTTACTTCAGTCAGTACCAGTATTGTTGGTTTTGCAGTTCATAGTCTCTTGCTATTCAAGCCCATAAAGCAGAGGAACAGCGAGAAGCATCCATCTGGCCTGGTGCCAAAGGCTGGTGTCCAAAGATTGGCATCCTCACTTGGGAACACATGGAGCAGGAGCGCGTTTGTTCCCCAGCCATGGGAAATGCTGCCAGGAGAGCAGCAGTACCGTGGCTGGCAAAAGCCCATTTACCAGTTGAGGGCAGCTACGAGGGCTGGAGCAGAGGTGGCGTTGGGAGCAGAGTATCAATATCCACGTGCACCATATGCTGTGGTTCGGCTGCAAGGAGAAGGAGTGAGGGAAAGGATTGATCAGGAGGGGTTACCTTCGGTGGAGGTATCCTTGGGTGCAGTAGACTCTGTAGCACTTGAAGACCAATTGATGCAAAATATTTGCTTTGTCTTTGAAAAAACCCAAAGACCGAACTGATGCCTTGAAGTGGCTACATGAAAACAGAGGCTAGACAAGTTTAAGAGAATAAAAGTAGGTGTTTGTTTGAAGGGCCTTCAAAGGTACACCTTGGGCAGTCAAAAGCCTCCGAGGGGCTCCACCCAAGATGGACCCTGGGTCACGGGTTTTTCACACTTTTATAAGTTTGGTCCATTTGCACATCAGGGTTAATTCTCCAATTATAATTTCAGTTAATGATGTAATTACCCCAAGTTTGCCTCTCCTCTCAAAGGCTTTGGTTTACACATTTTGGGGCCTGGGGGCAACAAGGAGTCCTTGAGTTCAGGCCCAGAGTGGGTTTGTTACGTCTAACCAGCATGAGAGAACAGTAGCTAACTGGCTGTATGAAGTTTCAGAGTTACACACTAGGCAGTACAGGATTTGAGAAACACAAAAGTTAAAACCTAAGGCATCACAGCAATGAGATTTTTGGGTTCTCAGTGTTGCTTTCAGTATGAGCATGGCTTCAAGGCTGGTAGTGTCCCTTGATGTTTGTGGGGAATTTATTACCTGACAACTTACGCACTGGTCAAATACAGTTTCTATTACTTTCTGATGGTTTCTCTATTAAGAGGAAAAGAGTAAAGGAAATAGTCAGCTGAGGTCCTGCAAAAAACAAACCACCAACTCTGTAGCAGTAATAACTGATGTCCTGTAAAGCTGCTGTGCGATAATCCAAAGCATCCCATTAAACAATCACTGCTGGTACTTACAGTAACAATTTTGAGCCCTTGCCTGTGAGGAGGTAGTTGCTCACTGCCACATGAGAGTGATGTAGACTTTGGAGCTGCAGTGATCCAAAATGGGTTTGTTTGTGGGTTTTTTTCTTTATGATTTTGAGGCAGTAATGTATTCTGTATTGAATTGTTTTTGTTTGTGATCAGGATGCTTTCAGTAGAGTTCAAAAGGTAGAAGCAGATGATGAGTCACTGAAGACAAGTTTTTACAAGATTGATTAATCAAGACTCAGCAGTGTAGAAGAGCACAAAGAATGAGTGTTAATGTTATATATAACAAAAGGAAGGGCATATAAGATGATTGCTCTTATCAGTAAACAGGGTTTCTGCATATTCATTATGTCCTTTCTGCCTTCTGCTGTGCTTTGGAAATGATGCAGCTGTGTACGTGGATCATGCCTAATTCTGTGATAGCTAATCCTAGTAGCTTGATATTAATCCAAGAATTAAGCACGTTTGTTTTTAAGACACCAAGGCTTTTTCTTTTTTAATGGAAAATAGGTATTTTAGATTCCTAAGATAATGAGTTATCTGTTAGGGTCAATGCTTGTAGGTATGAAAGATAGTCCTGCAGCTCAGATACTGAGTATTTCTGTTATTTCTGCATCCCCTCATTAATTTGCTTTTTTTCTTCAGCTCTTAACTCCCTCCTCCTCTCATTTACTTTGCTATAAATCAAGAGCAGGTCTTTTGAATTTGGCAGACTGAGGCTGGTATAAGACTTGCGTAGGCAATGTTTTAATCAGGGTAGGATGTGGTGCCTCTAATGGGAGCCCTGATAGCAATAGGGGAGGAGCAGCTGGGACCTCGGGGAGTCTGGTGGCCTGTTCTCCTGCCAGCGGAGAAATTTATCTGGCAGCTCCAAATCTGCTTATTGGAAATGACCGTGAATGGTTAAAGGAGGGTGATGAGCAGGCTAGGTATGTTTTCAAAGGTCTGTGTTGAATTTTTCCTCTCTCATGTCAAATAACGCCTTTTTTTCCTTTAACACCTAAAACGCTGGATTTTGCAAGAGTAGTGAGCTGTACTTGAGATGCACAATAACTGATGATTAGGAACAAGGATTGGTAGCAAGGGCTGAGACTTTAGGATCCCTGGAGCTGGACAGTGAGTGACACTACTGTGGCTGGTCAGGGGAAGTGCTGCCCTGACTGAAACACTGAGAGGGTACAAAGGGGACCAGCTCCTTTTTTCTGTTTGCGACACAAGAGCCAAAGAAGAAATGTTCCGTAAGATTCTGTTAAACTCCCTAAAAATAATGGCTGTGCTTTTCCTCCATCGTCTCTCTAACTCCAGCTCTAAATCCCACCTGTGCACATATTCCTGCTGCTTCAGCACCTGATTTCATACATGGGTAATTCTGTGCTTTCTCCCTTCTCTTCCACTCCATTTCTGCAGTACCTGGATGTCTGTCCTAGAGCACATCTTGCCCTTAGTCTTTCACTGCCCTTGTCCTCTCATCCTTACACCCCAGATTCCTGCCGTTAGAGCTCCTTTTCCCACACGTGTCCTTACTCCACGCTGTGGTGTGCTCTCCTGCTTCCCTTCTCCCTTTGGCAGAAGTGGCACCTCTTACCCCTCTAACTTCAGGAAGGTTATGAGAAGGCTGTTCTGGGAATGACTTTCTTTTTTTTTTGCCTTCATTGTATCGTAGTCCGGAGGATGCAAACTTCCACTTCAGCTGTGGAAGAAACCATTTCCAGTCCTTTTGCCTGGAGCTGCACAGCAGAAGGTTTGTGTCAATGGCCAGGAGCAGACCAGGTGCTGGGTGGAGCCCTGGCTGGCAGCATCACCTGTCTTGGGTCCTCCAGCCCTGAAGTGTGAGAGCTGCTACCTTTAGCGAGAGAAGTGGGATGCTGCAATTGCTTCTTTCAACCTCTGTTTTTACTGCTGTAGCTGAAATAATTAAGGACACTGTGTGCTTTTGGCTGATTTGAGAAAAAGGCAGCTGGTCTTGCACGTTTTCTTCTGTTTTGTTCCAGCGATCTCATGTTCTACTTTGAACTTCCAAAATGTGAGCGAAGCATGGGCATTGCCTGTGGCTTTCTAACTGCATGCTTAAGGGCACACTTTGGGTGTATGGATTGTTCCGTCTCTCATTTTGGAGCACTGAGACCCAAAGCCATTTCTACTGGTTTAGAAAATAGCTCGGCCTCTTCTAAAAAACCCTCTGTTAATAGCTTAGTTAGATACTTTCTTGCAGTCCCCTTCCACTTGGCGTTGTGAGCTTTGTATGGAGTTTCCTGCTCTGGTGATACCGGATCCACCTATCCAGGGGGGTCTCAAACCCAGCTGGTCTTTAGGTGAAGCAATAAAGATACTGGGTATGAGACCCCTTTTAATACCAAAGAAGGCAGTCGAGCTTTCTCCTTTTCAGCTACTCGATCCCATAGTTTTCCTTGTGCCACAGCTGGAACCCACAGGCTGTTAAAATCCATGTGCGTAACCTTCAGCTGTGTGAGAGTCAACTCTTAGCTGTATTTTTAAAATACATCTGAACTGACCTGCTGGCAGCTGCTGACAAAAATGTTGGAATTGATCTTTTCCTCCTGGCTAGAGACTTCTTGTGAGGGTTTTTTCCCTCGTGAGTGAAAAACCGAAGCCTCGTTTAGTTTCTTAGGCTTGGCTACTTTGATGTCAGGTGAATGCCCGTGCTGGCAGAGAGGAGGGTGTGGAGCTGTGGCCAGGGTTATGGGAACAGCATCACCTCCTCTGTTTGTTGATACGGGAATTTGGTTTCCTGTGTCTTTAGCCAGCTGCCTGAATTTGACAGTGCAGGACAGTGTATAAGAAGTGGCTGGCTTGTTTGTTTTCCCTTTTGAGATCTGCCCCTTCCATGGAGTTGGCCTTGCAAGAGCATTAAGGTTAGGGGCTTTTGTCCTGTAGCCTTCCTTGCACCCAGGGCAGGGGATAGATGTGGAGATTTTTCATTCTGTGGTTGCCTTGCTGTTCTTTGAGGCGTTTGTGACAGAGCATGTGCGTGAAATTAGGAAGAATTCAGAAACTGTACATATGCAAATTCCCTCAATCACTTATGTGTGATTTTATTGTTTTAGCCTTGTGATCTCATGGCTAAAAATCCCATTCTCTCCAGTCAGTATCATTTGTTTTCTCCGTGTCAAATGCCACTTATGTGTGGCAGAAGGCCACTAATGCAAGTTAGATGTACTGAACCTGTGAAGAGATAGTATTTCAGGCAAAGCAGCTTACAATTTATTGGCTTTGTTCTTTCTAGAAACCTTATTATTGTATGTCTCCAGAGCTGTCGAGGAGAAGGTGAAAGATTCTGTGCAGCTTCCAGGAGCGTGGTCATGCTGAGAGCAGATGGTCCATTCTTGGAAGGCATCCCAAACGATGGATTACTCATCTGATGCAGAATGATGCACCAGAAAATTGCAGATTCACCGGGACCGCTCTTTGACTCCTTTAAAGCTTTGATTCTTTTAACTTTCTGCTTTTACTTGTCTGCCTGGTTTTTTTCTCAAAAATCCCGCAGTAAAATAAGCTCAGCCAGAACCATAAAGGCACTTAGAATTTAAAAGGGGAACTAGTATAATGCATCTGAATTGAGGTGAAGACTTTGGAAGTGTGGTTTCTTGTATCGTGATGTTTGAAACAAAAAACTAAACAAAAAAATCAGTTTTCATTAGAGTTTCCAGTGGGAAAGAAGGAGCCCAGAAGTATAATAGAATCCTTTTGCACTTGTCAGTAGTATCACTTACTAATATTTCACCTCCTCAAGCCTGCCATCAGGATCACTTCTTATGTCTGCGTTGTTTCGTGTTTGCATGTGATCCTCACTTTTAAGCCATGTTAACAGTAAAAATGTGTTTGAATTCATGTGATACAGGATTAAGGCATGAAAAGTCAAGTCATAAGAAGCTGAGAAGTTGATTATTATTCGTTGTAAATGTATTCAGTGAACCAACCATTTTGGAAGCTGGTGGCTCAGGGTGTTGCAGCAGCTAATCTGGCAGGAGTGTTTCTAGGTAAGTCCCTGACTGATCCTGAAGGGTAGCTATTAAGGATAGCTGTTATTTTTTCCTTCCTGTCTATTACTCTGATTTTTCTCAGTATCTTCTTTCCTGTGGGCAGCCCCAACTTGCTGCAGTAAAACATCCACTCGTCCACCTCAGAGAGCTCCCTTTGTCACCTGTTCCAGTGTCACTAAATGGTGTAAATGGATTTTTTTTTAGCCGGATCAGAATTATTTCTTCAGAATATATTGAGTTTCCCATGGCTAGAAGGGCAGGAATCTGGACCAGGTTTTTAAGAAAATCTGATGAAGTCACCTAGGCGTAGAAGAAGCAGCTGCGTAACTCTGTAATCTCCAAAGTCCAGCCTTTGCTGTGCTGTGGTTGATTTTGCTACTTGAAGCACTGTGGAGTTGTTGAACAAGGGTGATGTGCTGAGCAGTGGGTGGGAGTAGGGTCCTGAGCCCTCTTTAAACGCCCTGGGCTGTCACAGCCCAAAGGACCATGGTGTGAGGGGAATAGCTGTCAGTCAGGTTTTGGTCCCTCCTTCATACCTGCCTGCTAAAAAGGTTTTAATTTTACAAATCAAAGGTATGAAAAGAGTCATGGTAGTCCGGGATTGTTCAGCATTGGTTTTCTTTCCTTCTTTCCCCATTCATTTAATGGCTGTAATCTTCTTCGTCTTTGGAGACTGATTTACAGGAGATTTCCCTGGCTTTCCTGAAAACATCTAATTTTCCCAGGAGCAAGGCAGTTGAACGTGTTCTGCTGGTGTTGGGGTGATGAAGACTTTGTTGTCCCTGCACAAATACAAGGAAATGGGCTTCATTTTACTTTTCATTTACCCCAATTTAACTCCATTAGCTACAAGGGAATTGACTCTTTCTTCCCTCCTCTTCTAAAAGACATTTAACTGCACCGTTTTTAATCTGGTGAGAATTTGGCTCTGACATTTAAGACCCAGGAGCAGAACTGATTGAAATGAGTTAATTATCTGTAAATTTTCACAAACACTTTTTAAAATAAGCTGTAATACTACTTCAAACTGTAGCTTCATGTTACTCTGAACCATTCTTCTTGATATGCCTCACGAGAGGTTGAGGCATGCAGTTAATATGTTGTATGTATGTATCTTAAAATTCTGTATGTGAAGAAATTTTCAAGTCTCTTATGGCTCTTGCTATTGGTATCTTGGTTGGCTGATCACAATGGAAAGGAATTATTCTCATTTAATTGAGTTCCTAAGTACACTACCAGTTTTTTGAAATCATAAAGTTGACTTTTTGGAAGAACAGTTTGCTGCTAACAGACCAGTAATAAAATGAGTCGTGACAACAAGGCATCCTGCAAACCATGGGATTTGTGTTGAAGTGCCTCCACTCATTTAAACCTAAAATAATTTAAAGTCCTGCTAATTCACAGGAGGTAGGGTGCTGCAGAGGTAATCTGGGATGTACCTTAATAGCCACTCTTGAGTCATCAGTTTAAAAGTCATGAGTGGAAGCATCTATTCGAACAAACATTAAAATAATATAGATTTTAAAAATTGGATCTTTATTAGAAATTTTCCTTTTTATGCAGCTTTGTTATGTGCCTTCTTAGTTACTCATCCAGAAATCATTGTATTTTAATAAATCACATGCTTCTGCCTTTGGTAAGAATGAAGGGCAGTTGAGGGCATGAATATTTTTCAGGAGGAGGGTTTGAAGAAATTTCGTCACTCATGTTTGGATCTGTAGCATATGAAATTATACATTTTGCTTGAGGTTATGTTACACTGTGTTCATACCATGCTACATGCAGAGCAAAAAAAGCTGCTGGAGGATCAGAGGAAAGCAAAGCTGTGCTGAGACCTAGCAATGCAGTGTACTCACTGGTGTGAGTTACTAAAGCCATGTCTTGCTGGCTGCCAGAACAGTCCTGCCCCTTTTGCAAACCTGATCAAAGAGGTTTACCTTTCCCTCTTTGATCTTTGGTGACTTTAAAGTAAGTCAGATCAATTATATAGCCAGTTTTCTCCAGTTAATTTCCAGTTCTTTCATTAGTTGGGTGAGAAAGGGGATCTGACTCAGGGACTGGCGTGCATATGATCCCTACAGGGGGAGTGGTAGTGGTGTAGCTAACTTAGAGGAAAGGCAAAAGTAAAGGCAAAAGTGGTGTTAGCGCAGTATTATGTTATCTTAAACTCTTCTCAGCAACTTCTGCAAGTTAAATGCCCTTCCTTGCTGCCCCAGTGAAGAAAAGGAAGAGAAAATAACGGGTGTGATTCTCTCTGTTGATGGGCAGAAGCTGCCGAGTGTGTAAAGGGAATGACTAGGTGAGGTTTAGGATGGCTGTGAGAGGGAAGGGCAGTTGGATTCCACAGATGATGAAGAGATTGGGGGGATTTCTGAGATTGCCTCAGCCGGTCAGAGCACGGTGCTTAATAATGCTGGGGGTGCGGGTTTTACCCTTGGATGTGTCACTCGTTCAAGAGTTGGACTCGATGGTCCTGCTGGGTCTCTTCCAACTTCAGAATATTCTGTGATTCTCTAAACTCTAAAAGCCGAGGTCATCCAACCTAGGGGGGGAAAAAATCCCATGTGGTGTTCCAATTGAATTAAAAAACTGGGTTAAATTCTTGTTGCTCATAATAATCAGTATTTTTAACTTAGGAACTCCTAATAGTTTAGATAGAAACTGTGTTGGTGTTATCTCCAAACTGTGGATAAACTAAAATCCATTCTTGATAACTCAGAAATTTTCCCTATAAATTATTCCTCCAGATTGTCTGAACACAAAAAGTCATCCAAATAATTAATTCCTTTTGTTCAGGTTGGTTTACTCATCACCATATTTTAATGACATTAGAAGTGTTGTTTTTTCATGTTTCTCATTTATTCCAACTGATGTAAGTGCAAAGAAAATTAGCAGTATTTTGTGTTGCCTCTTACAGATTTGTAGTTGTTTGGTGGACGTGTAGTGGGATGCTCCTGTCCAGTACAGCCCAGTGCTGGGCTTTTATTAAAAAAGAAAAAGTCAACAACCAAGATCAAAAGAGCAGAAATACGAGACTTTATGAAATCTGTATTCCAAGCTGCTTTTGAATCAGTGTAGATGTGCGGGGACAGAATTACCTTAGCATATTACCCAGAATTTCTGTTTTTCAGTTTTGAAACAAACAAGCAAAAAAGATAAAATCTTTGTATGCCACCACCTGTTTATCTGCAGGATAACTTAGTGAAGGGTTGAGGAACTATCAAAAGCAAACTGGAAAAGCACAATCCATTTTGTGCAAAGCAGTCTTGTGCCTGGACCTTTTTGATCCACACACTGGGCTCAGTGCCCTGCTACTGACATTGGCTTGTTCTTGGGGCTTTTTTTTTTTGCCTTCTCATTGTTAAACCCAGAAGATCTGTTTCCTTTCATGCTGGAGTGAAAGAGAGAGTGTGACAGCTGAACTGTTGTGAAAAAATGAGATGGGAAAGCAGATAGGATGTATATAAATGTATAATTTCACTTCAGGGAGCAAATGTCACTTACATCTCCACTCGAGTTAGTTACAGAAACTAATATATATTAATGTAAGGCTGCTGCCTGTTGAAAGAAATGTTATTATAGGGCAGGTTTGGACATGTGCGTGTCTGGAATCCTTAATGCACGCGCAGCACGTAGCAAACCCAGCGTTTTCCAGGACACATTTTGGAGGATGTGCAAGGGCAGGGTGGTGCCTGTCTGTTCCCCTGGTGACTGTAAGGCGGGAGTGGGACCCTGCTCCTCTGCAAACGCAACCGAGAGCCCCCCATATTCTCCAGTTTCCCTGCAGCACCCCCTTGGGACACCTCAAACCCAGGGATTCAGCAGCCTGGCTTTCCTGGCACATCACTGTGGCACATCACTATCTTGGAGTCCAAGGACAAGATCTGCGTGTAGACCAGCGAAGTGTTTAGTATTCAAGGAGGCACTAAGTGAAGCTTCTGGCTCTTCTCCGTATTTCAGGGAAACACTTTTAAATCTGCAGTGGGGAAGGTGGGACTGAGGGGGTATCTCTTTTAGATGGTAATAAAGTCAAAAGTTTTGGTATTGACAAGATTCAGCTGTGTTTACTGTCCTTTTCAAGTGCTGTGCAGAACAGATCAGTGACATCAGCAATACTGGCTGAGACTTTCGTCAGTCTTTGTCTCTAGTCTCTCTGATGGCATGCACTGCAGTCAGAAACACACATAAAATACTGAATTTTTCTAAACTTGGAGATAAATTTTGTAGCACGTTCTTCAGTCAAAAGTAATGTGGACTTTTCAGCATCCAAACTTGTGGTTTTTCTTTTTTTTCCTTTTGCTTAAATGCAGGCAGCAGCATCACTGGGAGCTACACTTCCTTTTTTTCACGTACTGAATGTGCTTCTCTTGTCAGACCAGCAAATCTCATTCAGCTGTAACAGCATCTTTAAAAATGAGATTATTAACTGAGATAATAACACTGGTGACCAAGAAAGGGGGAAGGAGGATTTGCAAGTTGAAAAGAATTGGTTTTAACTATAGACAAATGTACATTGTCAGGAAATTTTTGTTTTCAACACAGTAGTGACTGTGAAGGTTATTTCAAATTCAACAGCAAGTCAACACTGATAGTCAAATCTCTGAATAAGTTGGAAGGAAGTCAGAGATATCGTGCTTGCTGATTATTTTAAACTCATCCATAAATAAAACCTAATACTTCCTTTCAGCTATGCTATTTACATCTCTCCTGTTGGGTATAAATTAAAGTCACCAAATTTCTCCCTCAGCCTAAGTGAGCTCGAGCCTTTGTAACATGCTAAAATAGCCGGCCCTAATATTTTTAGGGCTGTTACTCCTAATGGATGTGGACTTCACATTATTTTCTTCTGTGGCCAAGTGTGTTTCCATTTGTGTAAAACAACTGCATTGTTATATGGCTCAGTTGTTTCCACGTCCTAAGTGGAACAGGAATAATAATAACAAAAAATATGTCAGTTTTAATCAATATCATCAGACATTATGGGAATTGAATTCTACCTTGCTGCTAATATATTAGGTATATTCTGCTTTATCTTCTTCCGCAGAATTGCTTTGCCACTATTCAGTTCCCTTGGCTGTTGTCATGCAAATTGTGCCATTTCTCCCCCATTGACTGCACAAACTGAGATTAGACTTGAAAATCGAGTCTCACTGACCAGCTGCTGCGATATTTTTCATTTGATTTCTCCTTCCTTGCCTTCCCAGTCCCCTTCCCTTGTGCTCCCCACCTTGGCTGGCGAGGCGCTGATAATGCCGTCTCCGGGGAGCGGGGTGGGAATTGCTTGCCTGCAGCTGGGACTGAGGCCTGTGAGCAAGCCTGGGATGTGCTGCTCTTTTCAAGCAGCTCTTTCTCATGGCCCTCAGAAGTTGGAGGAAGGAGGGAAGAGAAAGTATGAATTTTTTCTTACTGCAGATGTGTGTAGAGGACGTGTAGTCCAGGCAGTGAGCTGTGGGCTTTGTTTCGTCTCTGCCCATGGATATGGAGTGAGGGCTTGGGGAAGAGCTTGCTGTCTTCCCTGTACGACCTGGCATGTCAAGAGGATCGTTTAAAGTCAGATGTAAATCGGAGTTGTGGATGCTCAATCCCTGGAACTGTTCAAGGCCACTCCAGGGGCTTGGAACAACCTGGTCTGGTGGAAGGTGTCCCTGCCCGTGGCAGAGGTTGGAACAAGATGATCTCTGAGGTCCCTTCCAACCCAAACCACTCCGAGTCCAGTTTAAGACAGGGATAGTGGCACGCAAAATAAGTGTCAGAACAGGGTCTGTGCTTATAAGGTGTATTGTATTTTGTCTGCTTTGTCAGAGTGCTGATGGCAGTGGTTAATATCAGGGTTCTTGCCTTGTGCTTGCTGGTTTTCAGGATAAATGGTAGATAAAATATTTGGCCTAGGAGCAGTTATTACCACAGACTGAGTTTGCCGTGATCTAAGCTTTCATCAGCTCCAAAAGGCAGAGGTCAGTGCTTTAGTGGCATGTGATGTTAGAGCTTGTTTCCTATGCTAGAGGCCAGGGAAGGGAGGAAAACCAGGTGGGTTTCTTTAGTTATATGCATGTTATTGAGTCTGTTGTATCAAGAAAACTGTTAGAATGAAGTAACTTGAAGGAAGGAGGAGGGAGAAAGGGAAATTTTAAAAGAAAAAACTCCAACAAGTAGATGAGCAGGCAGGATGGAACTTCCTGTGCTGATGGGAGATTTTCACCTTACCCGTGTTTTGGTCTCTTAGGGTAATGTTTGAATACTACAGAACCCTTTGTGTATTTATCTTCAGTGTTTCTGCAAGATGGGGAAAGATACTTTAAAAAAACCCCCAAACTACAGAGGGACACAAGATCTATGTGAATTGAGGCCAATTATTTGCTTTTCCCCAAAATAAATTCAAATATTCTACGTCTGTAGTGATTCTAGACTTAAATATATTTACTTTAGTATCAAGTCCTAGTGGAGGCATCCACTTCACCTACAATTGCTGGATGCAAGGGCTGGAAACAGGTCTTTGCTTCCCTTGTTGTAGCTCTCCTTCTGCTTCCCAGGTGAACTGGGATTCCTGTGGCAATGCACTGACTCAGATTTGATGGAGGACTGCAGTCAGACCTGGTGCTTACTCTGATAATGCCTCATGCCACCCATTTTGGCAATAGCTGCTTGAGGAGTTAGGGTCTTACTTTAAATGTTCTTCTTCAACATGGTCCCTGCCTTGGTACTTCACTCTCTTGCACTATTTGGTTTTAGCCTTTAATATTTGTAGCCTCAAAATTCAGCTAATGTTCAAAACAATATTTTTGACATTATTTACTTCTATTGCAGAGCTATCAGCATGGCCAGTATATAAATTTGGATGAACTTTATAGGAATATCTTGAAGATTTTGCTTTCACTAATGAAAACATTTCAGATGGGAACACATTTGAGATCTAACATTAAATTTCATAGAAAGTTTTCCTGAAAGGCTCCTAATCATGGGTTTCTTTGTAAATTAAGAGAAAACGTACTCAGTACCTACATGGTAAATACTGTAATATAGATAAGAGGGGAGTATTTTTTTTCTTGAATTAAAAATAGGTTGGATCTCTGTATAAAGTACGATATAATTAATTGTCACTGAGGGCAGACAAACGCATGCATGTTTCAAAATAAATAATACTGCATGTAATGAGTTATTATTGTATATCCACTTCCAGATAAATGATGCGTCCTTTGGCTCATTTTTGGGTTCTCTCCCAGCAAATAGGTACCTGTGGTGCCACACCCAGATTAAGTGAATGAGCAAGTCTTGATCGTTTGGGCTGTGCAAACCCCTGTGGCCCAGCAGGAAGGAGTGCCCTTGACCTGGGGAGACTGGTGCCCTGCTTGCAGCATCTGCAGCTACTTGGTCTGAAAAAACCTGAACTCCTGTCAGTCTTAGGCTGGTGTTTATTTACTCTTCACTCTCCCTGGGAAAGGGTCACCCTGTGGATGTTGAAAGCAAAGTGACTGGCACCGTCCTCTTGCCTGGACTCTCCATTCCCGAATTAACAGTCCAGAAGTTGCTTTTCACTTAGAAGATGCTCATTCAGGTTTCTAGGCAACCGAGCCCATTTTCACTTCCCCCCACTGAGAGATAAGAGCTGACTCCTCATGCAGGGAGGCGAGACCATGACGGATTTCGGCAGCCTTTAATTGGAGCTGAAGAATAAAATGTAGCCCTTCAATGTCAGGCCAAGTCAGCTCTTCAGAAAAAATAAGAAAAAATCCCCCCAAACTGACGAACAGCAAGAGAACCAACCCAGCACAGGTTTGGGAGTGATAAGGAGCAAATTGCTGCTGTTAATGAGGGGGTGATAAGAGGTATCTGCAGAACTGGTGGCTGCAAGCAGGAGCCACCTTCAGCCTTACTGGGAAGGGCTGTCATATCTTAGTCCAGGTGTCCAAGGCAGGTTGGAAGAGAGGGATTTTTTTCCAGCTGGGCTCTTCTCAGCTGATTCCTGGATCAAACAAAGGTGGCTTTCCTCCCTGTCCCCAAAGTCTAGTGGCCAACTGCTGGTGCTCCCTCATTTCTTATCCACCCATGCAGAAGATTCTAAGACATGGCCTGCCACGGCATCACAAATCAAACTAAAACTTGATTATGGCAGCATGAAAGAAGCTCTTGGGAAGACCTGGACATCTCACAGCAGCATTTGGGCAGAGGCGTGATAGATGTTTAAGCAGCTTCAAATAGTCATGTTTGGAAGAAGAGATTTGGCACTGTCCCTTCCGTAGGGAGTTTTGCAGGCCAAATGGTTACTGTAATGGATGTTGGAGGTGTTAGCAATTGTACTCTTGGGGATGTTGAGGCAGTTCAACACTTAAATTAAGTTTTTTACTGTGTTGGACTCTGTCCTGTGTATTTATACTGCACCCCTAATTCCCATTAACCTGAGAATTCCATTCTGATATCGTGGTCTTTGTACTTGTCTCAAATCAGGCAAATTCTGCACAAAGTGAAGGGAAACTGGACTGGTTCTGTGGCCTGCCTTCTACCCAGTGATTGTGTCTAGGTTAATGAATTTATAATCTCAAGTAGTAGCTGTGTATGTTCGGTTAATGTCCTGCATATTTTATAAATCCTTCCTTAACAAGGAATTATTTTATCCATGCCAGCTGTTGTGTAATACAGCTGCGGTGGTGACAGATACTGGCTGGCAGACAGATTTTTTTTTTAAGGTTTGTTTTTTTTTTTGGAAGTACAGTGACCTGCAGGGCTGCTGCATGGGGAGAGCAGATGAGCTGCTGCTGCAGGTGCAGGTGGCTCTGCTGCTTTAACTCTTCCCCAGCAGCTCTCGCTGGTGGATTAAAGACTTCTGATTCTGTGGCGTCTCCTGTAATCTGGAAGACAAAGAGGGATGGATGCTGTTAGGGGCAGGGGTTTTGTTGTTCTCTCTGGGCTGGTGTTTGTCCTGCTTTATTGACATATTGGTATTCATTTAATGTCTCGGAGAGCCTAAATTGAGGGCAGAGGGTTAAATGTTATCACAAATTGTAGCTGTGTTCCAGTATTCATCACCCTTCCGAGGTCCTCCTCCACCCTCCCTCTGCAGCTCCTGCCTCCCTTTGCTGGTACTCCTATGGATACTGGGTTTATTTCCCTGGAATGGAAGTACTTCCCTCTAATTAGAAAACTGTAATTTTGAATGTTGTGTGCAATATATGGTTCAAATTAATTTTGGCACTGTGAGAAGCAAGACACAAATAGCTGGAAATAGCATTAACATTAATTCAGTGTAAGTCTTGCACCTGCAGTCACAGGAATTGTGGCTGATATTCTTGAGTAATTGAAATTTTATTGACAGGTGTTCTAGCTATTGCCCCTTCTGGAATTAGGTCAGCTATCTTTTTCTGTGTATCCTCACATATTTGTGTTTGATGCTGTGTTGCCAGTTTAATTGGCAAACATTCCCAGGAACATAAGCTATCTCTGTTAGAAAAGTTGTTTGTTGATGGTTTTTCTTGACTTTTATGTCAACTATGTCATAGTTTTTGAGTCTAAACAAAGCCCTTTCCCCCCTCTATCAGTCAATATTTCATTATGATTTTGTTTAAAAAATATTTTCTTGTTTCAGCTTTGGCCTCTAACCTTTATTTAAACTTGAAACGCCTACATAACTTTTTTTACAAAGGACACATTGAATAACCTAGTGAAAAGCACTGAATCTGATACAGTAATTGTATTTAAATAAGATCTTAAATACAAAATTCCCTTGTTAGCAGAGACAGAGAAGCCTATTAGTCTATTTGAATTTTCACAGCAGGAAAGCAAACTGAGTTAGGAAGTGGATTGTGTAGAAAGACTAGTAGACAAAATTGGTCAATTAAATGCTACATGTGGGAATTTCTTTTTACTTAAAGTTTTGTGGGTAAGTTGTTCCATTTCACTACGAAAATGGAAAAAAAGCAATGCGAGGGAACCAGTTAAGAGATAGCTCAATGATATTTAAAATGCAGCATCTGAAATGCAAGATCAGACTCCATGAATAAATAATTTTTTTTGTATTTCATTACAGCGTTGTACTGTTGTCAGTGTTTTTGGTATTAGATGTTAAATGAACTTGAAATTGTCTTTTTGGTGGCAGTTGAAGTGATTTTTCAGATTTGTCTTTCAGACTGGTAGGTTTAATTATTTATACTTCCATCTCCGGTGCGTGTACTAAATCATTATGGTGATGGAACTCTCGCTTTCCGATATTATTTTATTAATCTTATGGTAAGAACTCATGAAGAGTGACTTACTGAGATGTGAAACATAATAAATAGCCCTCACGGCTTGTGTCTGGAGTTGCGGGTGGATGTCAGCCCAAGATCCTCCACCAAATGCAAAGTTTGCAGAAAAAGGCAGACTGCTGGGGTCTGTAGCAGATATTTGGAAAGGAGGATTAAAAAATACGCACCCGTAACTTTGTGACACAAATTATTGATTCCTGGGCATTGCAGCATTCTCATTGATGCTGCTTGTTTGCAGTAAAGATCTGTAAAATGAAAGAGGGCAGGTTTAGATCAGAAATTAGGAAGAAATTCTTTACTGCTGAGGTGGTGAGGCCCTGACACCCCCCGAGGTTGCCCAGAGAATCCAAATCCCTGGAAGTGTTCAAAGCCAGAATAAATGGGGCTTGGATAAACCTGGTTTGATGGAACCAGGGGGTTGAAACTGGATGGTCTTTAAGGTCCCTTCCAACCCAAACCAGACTGTGATTCTGTGACCTGGTGACACGCAGGTGAAGTCTGGGAAGGTTTCAGCTTCCCGTCAGCACCTGGACCAGCTGGCTTCTTCTTTTCCCAACACTGATGTCTTGGTTGCTTGATTGAGTTTTCCAGGAGTTTTCCGTTCTTGCAAGTTGAACAAGTTCGAACAGTTGTGCTACAAAATTTCTGTGAAATAGAATTGCAATTTTATGCCACTCTAACATGCTTTTACAGTCATGGTGAAAACTGCTCAGTCTTTCAGTTTCTCTTCCCTGCAAAAGATGCAGCTCTCCCAGCACTTGTGTTTGTCGTGTAAATCCAGCATAAATCGGGCTACTGACCGTGCATTTGTGATGTGTGTGTATGTGTAGGCATTTTGCTTGATCATTTACACACGTGTGTACGTGCACGGCCGAGTAGGGACCTGCTGGTCCAGCTAAAGGGAAAGAAGCAAAATCGCAGTGGAAACAAGGACAGGTGACCTGGGAATAGAGGAGAGAGACAAAGTGTGGTTGTGTAGGGAGCGGGGTGAGGAAGGCCAAGGTGGAGCTGGAACTGAACCTGGGAAGGGATGCCAAGAATAACAGGAATGGCTTCTACAGGTTTGTTAATCAGAAAAGGAAGGTCAAAGAAGGTGAACCCCCCCTTAATAAACAGTTCTGAAAGCTGGTAACAACACTCAAATCCATTTGTACCTTCTGTTTGAACCTTTTCACATTCCTTGTTCATAGCTATTAAATTAGGGGAATTTGAGGTCATTTCCTTATTCTCCCCCTTTTAAAGTAAAGAGAGTGGAATAAAACTGAGACAGAATTTCTTGTGTTTTATCCCCTTCCTTCAGTTTGTTTCTCCTCGAGTTGTGATAAATATACGTTGGTGCTTTGCTGTTTCAGATCTCAGATCCACTTTTCACAGCTTGGCCTGAAGGTAAGCACCAAGTACAATTCTCATACACTTGCTACTGCTAGTGACAAGATTGGCAGCAAGCCTTTAGCAAATCACTCATTTTTATTTACACCTACAACTACCTGCCGTTGTGGGGAAAAAATTTATGCAGTGTTTCTTTCTTGTGGGATTCATGTCGCTTTCATAAGAGTGCAGTCTCAAAGGCAGTGACCAAAAAATGGAAGTTTGTACTTTCTCCTGCCATTTTATTAGTATTGGGCAAATTTTGCTTTCAGCACCTATTATTCCTTAGTTTTCCCTGGCTTTACTAGGTGGGGGTGATAATTCGAGGCTTTTCTTCTTTCAGCGAAAAGCTGGGCTGTATTCTCTGCTCACATGATGGAAATGTCCCTTTTTTTTCTTTCTTTGGGCAGAGAAAAGCGAGTGGGTTGGTAACACAATGCATTCAGCAAAGAGACTGCAAATCCTATCTGCACACAATGATAAAACATATCCCTAAAAATGTAAATTAGCCCGCTTAGTCTCTAAGCTAATTTTCATGTGTATAGTGGAAACAAAAACATAAGAAGCAAAGATGTAGCTGTTTAACCAGATTATCTTTAAAAAGTGACAGAGATATATGCTGGCTAATAGCCATCTCCTGGTGAAATGTCTGCCTTACAAAGCAGTTAAGGCCCTTCCTTCTCAGAACGGCACCCTGCTTTGTAACTGGGGAAAGACAAAGAGTTTAATTCTGTTTTGTTGCGTGGTGATAAACTGGACTGCCTGATTTAGCCGCCCCGGTCTTAAGGTGCCTCCAGGGGCCATGTGGCTGCTGGAATAGGAGCTGCAAGAGGTCTCACTGAGTCAGGACCTCCAATTACAGTCGTGTTGAAAATGGTTGTGACTGACTGCTCTCTTTTTGGGCACTAATTTCTCTTCATTCGCTTCTAATCAAAGTATTTCTAGGTATTTTGAATTCGAAAACGAACTAAGAGTTCACCTTGGCTGTGGGTTTTGGGGTGGGTCTGATCTATTCTGGACTGACTCCAGCAAGTATTTGGGCACTGCTGTAGTGGGGAACAGCTTTCCTCTAACTTGGCTGCCTCCTTACATAGACTTCACCGTCCTGAGTGAACAAACTTAATTCATAACTTTTTAACACAACTGAAGCTTTACCCAGGGTTTTTAGGTAATCAGGTAGTTAAAATGTATTTTCAGTATTGTATTTGTTCAGATTAATCATGGAATGATTTGGTAGCTTCTGGATATTCTTGGACTGGTCTAATTTTTGGTCATTCCTAGTTTGGGTGTCTTCATGTAATACTGCATTCTAGAATGATAAACCTGGTTAAATTGAAGAAAGGGGTGGAAAACCCCCCAGAAATTCATGCTTTCAGTCCTCTGAATCTGACACACCTGTATCTTGGTAATTTTTACTTGAACATCCTTATATTGATTTCTATTTTTCCAAATGAAATTGACCCCACTTTACATCTACTTTTCTGTGTTGTAGCTGATTTTTGAGCTTAGAGCGGGATGAAGGTGTTGGAGAAGTATTCAGAAGTATTATAGAGCAACAGTCATAATTCTTTTTCTCTATAAGAATGTAAAAGTACTATTAACATGAACCTATATGCAAAATATTTTAAATGATTGTTACATTTTTTCAGTTCTTCCACTGTCTGCAAATTCTGCTCCTTTCAAGTTATGCATTGTTACACCTCTCTTGCAAAGCAGGCCCTACCTGACTCTAATAATTTCTGTAGATCATGAATTAATGACTCAATACTGCTTCAGAAAAAAAAGTCTGAGCTGTGAATGTACATGTATATTACCCACATTTATAAACTGGGAAGTGTAATTCCTTCAGCACTTGATAGGCTCTGCTTATAGATTTGCTTAAAAATAGAAGAATTAATGTACTGGAACAATTTTGAAAGGCACATAAATAATGAGCTGAGGACCAAAAGCTTGAAACGTGTCTAAGGTTATGTTAATTATGATAAATTACTGTGAGAGGTTTGTTAGAAGCCTTTTAGCAACTATTAACCATAATTATTGCACGTCAATGAAAGCACAGAGAGAACGACTGAAATATCTCACCCTGGCTGAAGGTTTATCCATGCAACTTTTGTTGTAACTGTGCCTTAAGTGAGTACATATAAGCTTAGTTCCTGGCTGTGATTTGGCTAATAAACTCTAATGAGAGCTTTCTTAATTGACTCTGAAGCTGATTCAGCTGTGTCTTGGATGTAGTGGTAGAGAGAACTGATTGCCAGGACCTTGCAGCCCCAACACCAAATCCAGCCTGGTGATTCTTCACTCTGATCTGTTGCTATCTGCTGAGCGTGAACTGAAAGTAGCATGTTTTTTGTTTGTTTGGGGTTTTTTAAAGCAATTCATGTACATCTTTCCCTTTGTATGTGGCTGGACAGGACCCAGAACCTCTGATCCCAGGGCAAAGCTACAGGATATCAAAACCCAAACCTGGTCCCTGTGATTATGGATGTTTGGGTTTCTCTCTTAGGAAGAAACTAAGAAAAATCTGTCTTTCAGCTGTGTTTGGTTCCTGGTGGTTGCTGCCAGCACACGCTGCAGCCTTTGGAGGGTTCCATCTTCATTCTGCTGGGACTGAGGAAAGACAAGCTTTTCATAGCCAGCTTCATCTTTGCTGAGACTTCCCCTCCCCAAGCTGCTCTATTCTCTTCTTAACTAAAGACAAGGCATCAGGCCAGAAACTGCCAGGAAGAAATGTGAGAAAAAAGATGCAGAGCTCATTCTGTTAGTTCATTAATGAACCATAGTGCAGTATTCGTAAAACGCTTTGCCCTCTTCCAGATGAAAAATGTATCCCAGCAGAAAAAAGTGAGAAAAAACAAAGGCAGTGTTTTGTGTTGAGCAGTAAAGACTAAAAAGCCAGATGTTTAATTTTCAGAATTTACCTTTTGGGCTTTTGTTTCTATAAAAATTGATTAGCTGGCTTCTTGGAGTTGTGATCCAACCTTTTTCCCCACTGAAAATAATGGCAAATTTTAAATTTTTGCTTATAATGGTGGATTTGCTCTTACAAGCTTTTTTTTTTGCTCAGACGTCTTCATACTCTGCACATGATTCCCCATTAACGTTAATGGGACTTAAATGGGCAAACCCTTGGGAACCCCAGGTTCCAGTGTGTGACTAGATCACCTATTTGCTCTCCTGTGATGTGATGGCATTGCTGACAGTATTTTGGCAGGGTTTTTTTTAAATGAATGCACCACAGGACAACTGCATCCCTGGTGACAAGGGATGCACTGACCTTATCCGAGTTATTTTGGCCAAAGGAGGGAGAAGCACGTGGTCATTGAAATGAGAATTTCCTGAACTGTGTTGTGAGTCCCTTATTATCATCACCTCTGCATGTACGTGTGTGTGTGTATATATATATATATTTATTTTTTTCTCTCCTGTTGAACCAAATTCGATGTAGTTACAGTAGTGTTGCTATGGTGACCCGAAGTGACAGCTGTTATTTTGTGCTCCTGGGCGGACTCTGTGATAATGATGGTCATTTTCCCAAGGGGAATGGTTTGATATTAAAAATAAATCTGAAAGTAAACGAACAGGTAGCATGTAAATTACGAAAAGAAACTCATTCTCATTAGCAGTAATTAATCAAGCCCTGTAGGATTCTAATGGGGGAAAAAGCCAATTTTAGATGGATATATCTTGTACTGCATGAATGTAAATGAGCATTGTGTTTGCTGCAAGGAGGATGCAAAACCCTTCATGTTTCATTATGGTATTTTCAGCTTACACTTGACTGCCCAGTCCCAGTCTAGGAAATGTCTCTCCTTGGGCCGAATCCTGAGGCATTCAAAGAACCCCTCTGTCCTGCTTTCACATGAGGCTGATAGAAAGAAAAATTTAAAAATCAAATACAATACAGACCTACCATTTTTGACCCATAAATGCACATATACACACTTGCAAACTTTCCCTGCTCTTTGAATATTGCCGAAACTGGGATTTAAGTGTAGAAACCCCCAAACATCACAAGATGGATGGTGGGAAGCACAGAGCTGTCCTGCCTTGTCCTTCTGCTGCAACCCCCAGGTAGCCCAGACACACCTACAGAAGTACCTGGTTTCTTGGCTCTGCTTTCTTTCTGTGGCCCTATCCAGCTACAGCCTTGCCTACAGATTTTAACTTCTTCTCTGCTGTGTGCTTCTGACAAGAGGGATTGTCCCTTCTGTACTTCTCTAGGCAAAAGGTACTCCTGCAGGCTGGATGCCACCCTGGTGGTGGTCATGGTTCTGCTTGGGGAGGGGATGTAGACGAAAGGTGTGTAGGAGCTGAAAATACACTCTCATAGAGCCATGGAGTGATTTGTGGTGGAAGGGACTTTAAAGATCATCCAGTTCCACACTCCCTGCCATGGGCAGGGACACCTTCCACCATCCCTGGTTGTTCCAAGCCCCATCCAACCTGGCCTTGAGCACTTTCAGTGACGGGGCAGCCACAGCTTCTCTGGGCACCCTGTGCCAGGGCCTCCCCACCCTCACAGGGAAGGATTTCTTCCTAATATATCATCTATACCTCCCTTCTTTCAGTTTGAAGCCATTATCCCTTGTCCTATCACTTCACGCCGGTGTCCAAAGTACTTCCCTGGCTCTCCTGTGTGCCCTTTCCCTGGGGCCTTCTCTTCCCCGTGCTGAACAACCCCATCTCTCTCAGCCTGTCTCCATAGCAGACATGCTCCACTCCTCTGATCACTTTTGTGGCCTCCTCTGGACTCACTCCAGCAAGTCCATATCTATTTCGTGCTGATCTCATCGTCTTTGCTCCCTCAGTCTTGGTGAAATTTCAGGCTCCCACACTGCTGTGTGAATGGAGGTATTTCCTGCACTTCCACCATCAGCATTTCCAGTGCTCTCCCAGGTGTGTCCCACCTGTGCCTGGGGCACAGAAGTGTTTCCACGAAGGTGGTCCTCATAGCTCCATCTCATTCTTCGGAGTCTGAGACATTTTTTACGTCACCTTGTATAAATGGGCAATAAAGAGGCCAATTTCTAAATTTATATTTATCCTAACTGGAGCTGGGAAGCTTACAAGTGTAATAAAATACTGCTATTTCCAGTTCTTGTCCCACACAGCTTATATTCCTTTGTGTTCCAAGGTGTGAATGTACATTTATATGGTCATAATCAGCTTACCCCCAATTTTGAGTATTGTTAAATATTTTATGTAAATGACAAGGTTTACAAAGGAGGTGGTAAAAGCTTTACTGTGATCACAAAAAAA
>VZRQ01005611.1:381489-471530 GCA_013397975.1 Machaerirhynchus nigripectus | reverse complement strand
TTTTATTTTAACAAATATATTCACTATATCTGAGACAGAGGGTTGCTGGCTGATTATGATTTAACTAAAGGCTTTGAAATGATCATTGTTATAGTACAAATACGAGGGTGTGTGGATGGAGAAGGGATGGAATAATGTTTGCCACCTTTCTGACAGATTGATGCACGTCTCACGTAACCTTTAGGCCAGACAGCTTGGAAGTCTAATGAGCCTGAATTATTCAGAAGCCAGTGAAGATTAGTTTGATAGTGAGAGTATGTATTGATCTGGCAGCATTCTTTCTGCAGTGTTGAGCTTCCAAAATACTTAAAAACTTTAAAAATAGGTTTTTATTTTGACCAAAAAAAAAAAAAAAAAAAAAGGGAAAAAAAAAATCGGCTGGTGTTTTTTCAGAAAAATTATGGGCTTTCTGTCAATCTTTGCTAAGCGTTAATCTAAAAAAACCCAAATCCACAATCCACACAACCCCAACCTCCCCCCCACCAATCCACAAAAATGATTCACTTTTTCTTCTTCCTTTATTTATTTTTTTTTTAAACAAAGTGGCTAACAATACATCTGACACTGTCTTATATCCTTCCGCAAAAAGATCCATTTCTTTCAGGCAATTACTGGCGTCTCTCTCAGATAAGATACAGGTTTATTGAGTTCCCCACTGTGCAATTACAGTTCTCAAGAAGAGATTACTACGTGTGAGCAGCCTGGATGATGGAGTGGATTGCAGTGGAAAGTAGGCGAAAGATTCCGCAGCGTTCTTGGGCTTTTTGGGTGGTGATCTGAAACATACAGGAAGGAACCTCAGTGTTGCTACTGATTGATTTTACTTCATGGCCAGACAGAAGCAACCCAATTCGTGCACAAACCAGTGATGTGAGGAGTTGCAAAATGGATTTCTTTCTTTGATATGGAAAATACTAGATCCCACCATTAGCTTAAAACACACTTTCAAATTTCCAGCCCGTAATGAGGGAGACAAATAATACTCCTTTGTATAAATACTCCTTTGTATAAACTGCCGACATGGGAGGAAACATTTCTGATTTCAGCAGTGTTGGATAAAATGCTCCTGTTTATTGCATTTCTCAAATATTATTAAATGTTAGGGACCTAAAGAGGGGCTCATTCATATGCAGACACTGTGCTTCCAGGATTAGCATTCCATTCCCAACACCAACTGCACTAGGATTGCCTTGTGGGACTGTTGCTTTTGAAAGGTGAGGACAATTATTTTTGAACATGTAGGAGGCATAGGTATTTTTTCTAAACTCTGCTGTCTTAAATGACTTCTCAGGACATGTGTCTTCTTTTTAAAATTAATAAGTAGCTTTGTGTTTCAGAAGAACTGTGTCTTGGTGAAAACTGCTTTGTATTCCCATGCTTCACCTACATTATGCTTGCTCAAGTTACAAGCTTATGCAAATACTTTTCATTCCGTCACTTCTCAGCAAGGCTAAAGATTTTAGTCAAGGTTTGGAAGCCCAGCTTAGCTGTTTGTGCAGGAGTTATGCCTCTGCTATAGGGAGCTGCAAATTTCAGGGCACAACATAATTTTATATACAGCATTTTTTCTAATCTCAGTTTATGCTCCTCTTTCTTAATTATTTACTTGATGGAGTTCTATGTGCTGTCTTTTTAGAAAGAAAGAAAGGAAATGGTGTCTCTCTCCGCAGAAGGGTGCTGCCATTACCCTGTCTGAGATGAATCTGTTTGAGTTAGGAGGCCTTAAATTAATCGGAATTTTTGCTAGTAAAATAAGCAAGTCTGTGCAATTGTGGAAGATAGATATTGTTCCACAGAAATCAGCTGCACTGTGCTTTAATTAAAAATAGGGCAGCTGAACCATTTTATCATATGTTGGTGCCCTTATTATTTCTGTGTCGTTGAAGCGTAAAATAGGTACAAAAATCCCTGCTTACCTCTACTACAGGCTAGACAGTATTGCCATTAATGCAGATGTGACTCTAGTCGGTCACAAATGCCAAACATAATGCCAGTTATGGTATTGCAGGCGTTTTAAAAGCAAAGCGTAAATGTTAATGTTATATGGCTTGCCTGATTTTAGTAAAGCAGGTTTTTCCACTGATCACGTTGTGATGTCTGCAGTTCTGGTGGAGTCCAGAGGGAGGTTGGTGCCTGTGGAAGGGAATGTGTGGTCCTGCCTCGGAGTAACTTTTCTCTGCAAGGCAGAACTCGTAGATATGGCCATGGCATGTGGCATCAGTGCAGTTTAAATAGTAACCGGGTACAGTATCTCCAGTTTTGGCTTTTTCTTGCTTGAAAACGTCTTGATTTCCATCACTTCAGAACCTTGAGCTGCCATGAGATCTCAGCCACCAGCAGTGGTCACAGTGCAGGTCTCTTCCAGCTACATTTTACAGGAACCCCATAGTCCCACTTACATTTCCCATTAGCCAGTTGGATCCTTGTCAAATATTCACGGGTACATATCCCGTCCATGGTGCATTGGGCTTCCTTTATTTTGGCCCTCAGTAGGGTGCCTTTGCTGGCCTGCGTCCTTCACACCCTCACTACTGTTGGCCCTTTTCTCTCCATACCCTCCAGCCCAGTAGCTGTACTCAATAGTAAGAGCTTTTATCAGTTCTCTGAGTCTGGATCTTAATATAACTCAGTTCAATTTTAATACTACTTAAACACTAATCAGTCGATTTATCATCTTGTTAACATCAAAGCTGGCACTTTCTATAGAGGCAGCTGTCGTGTGTTGTAACCCTGAAGATCCCCCATCATGTCTTTGTAAATAAGAATTCAGTGAACAGTTTTAAAAGATGGTAAATACTGTTTGTGTTTTCCCTTAAATTAATCTGCTTAAAGATTTTAACTTTTTTTTTTACATGTATCCTTTGTATATGGTATAACATTTGCAATCTGGCATATGATTCTGTGCCTCTAAACTAGGAAATAGTATAATTTATCTAAGCTGTGGGGTTTTCAGTGTATGCTCCTGTAGATGTTGCTAAGCCTGACCAGACAAGCCAATGCCTTTATGAAATTGCACAGTGCTTAAAATTAAAATGCAGGCCTTAATATCTCATTTGGTCAACACCTGGTTGGTGGAGTTCAGATCAGTTAGGCAGCATATGTGGTTGGACTTGTTTTGCCTCAAAATACTGTGCTTTGGTGCATATTGAGAGTGATCTGCTGATGTTCTAAATGCATGTCGTGCCTGGCTAATTGCTGACAAATGCTGTTGAAATCAGAGGGATTTAACATGTAAAACTTGGTGTTTGACGTTTTTTATTTTTAAATAAGTATTATTATTTACAGAGTTCACTGAACTGGTGCCTTAGATGCCATCAAAATGAAGAAATGACTTCAGAAGTTTTAGCAGGTTTGCAGCAGCTAAAGAGCTGGCTTAGTGAACCTTTCTACTTAAAGATGGAAAAATGAAGAGTTGTTGAAATCTCGAATGTAAATCACCTCTCCATGGCTCTTGTAGTTAAAACTTTGTTCTGCACGTAGGCAGCACAGCAGGATGGTCTTCTGACCATTTAGTACAGCTGGCATCTCCTCAGAGTACAGCTGCATCAGCTTCTGAGACATGTTTCCATTTTCTGTAATGATAAAACATAATTATTTTAAATTACTTTGCTGCTTCTGGAAGCAGATTCTTTCATTACTTTATGAATTTTTGAGTGTAAGCAAAATATGCGAGTGCAGAGTGTGTAATCTGATCTATACAAAAGGAGACGAGCTGAAAAATGGACTTTATTGCCCCATCGTGTGGGATCCATTGGAGAGTGCAAGGGTGGTGTGTCCAGTGGGCTCTGTTGCTGTTCTCCATGGATAGTATGGAATTGTCTAAACTGGTTTAGATGCTTTTTATTTTTAGGTTGAGCAAATGCCCCCTGACTCCTGCACTGCTGCCATGCTACGTGTGCAGGGGCTCTGTATTTTAAATGTTAACTGCACTGAAGTTGGCTATCAGGCCGCTGGGTGTCTGGCTATGTGTTCCTAATTAGATGGATAATCACTTGAACACTGCTTAAAGTTTTACTTTGGGAATTTGGCTCTTATCAACCCCGTTTTATAATTAGTTTATTTGCATTCTCTTTATTCCTTATTAATAAATCATGGTTCAGATTGAGCCGACTACTTTGATCGCGGGGTCTGGTGAGGCACAGTCGGTTTCATTCCCTGTTGGCATTTGAAATGCAGTGCTGTGGCAGTGCAAGGAAACATGCCTGGACACAGGTTGGGGAATCAGTGATTCTGAGTATCATAACATCCTCATGAATGACTCTCTCCTGTTCATCTGTGGCTGTTCATTAAGCGAGCGAGGTGAGGTCATCCGTCGGTGAGTCCCTGGGGGCATGACCTCATGGTGGAGCTGTGGCAGTGGGATATCAGTGCTTTATGGCATCTGTTACCATCGATTTTCATTTATTTATTTATTTAGTTAGTTAGTTATTAAACTCCAGGAAATCTGTTTCAACCAAGGGAGAAGAGAGCAAACATTTTGCTTCTAGGAAACTGCAGTTTGGGAAATATTCCTCTAATGAGGGATAATGGGGGGGGGGACCCAAACCAATAATAAACAAGGAATTCATGGGAATCAAACAACTTAATGAGAAACAGTTATTGTTGTGGGATACTTCGATATATGCTTTGACTTGTTCTAGGTAGCTGTGTATCAGAGAGCTGAAATTTCAGGCTCCTCTTTTGGACCCGTCTCTTTTCCCTAAGGCTAGCTGACCTGAGGGGCTTCTCATCTCCTGCAGTACCTAAGACTGAAACCTCGAAGAGAATTGTTTGCAGTGGAAATAGGGTGCTTTATACTGCTGCTACAGTTTCTTTTCTATCCCTTTTGGTGCCACAGAGCTGCCAGAGTACGTGGTTGAAACATCCTCCCTTTTGCTGTAGGCAGAGGGGCCCGTCTTCTCCGCACGTGTTCCGCCACAATAGAAGTAGAAATTAATTCTGCTCTTTTCCATAAATTCAAACACCACCGCTTTGAGTGTAAGAAATCACTCCAGCCAAAAGGTCTCTGCGGCTTGAAATAGTTTGAGGCCTGTAAATCCTTCAGGGATCAGGTTCGTTTACCTGAATATACTCCATGCTTAATAAGACTTGCTTCATAACACTTCTGCACTTGAGGCAAGAGGAGCACGTAGGAAGGACTCTTTCAGCTACATCAGTGAACTTCTGCCTGACCTTTGATGTAATCCTTCTCTGCTATAGCTTCATTGTATATGGAACGGGGGAAAATATCAAGAGCTGCATCTCATTCACAGAAGCACTTTGAAGTTAAGTTCCCCATTATAAAACATTTTTAGATCCCTGGAGGGAAAACAGCAGAACTACAGGCTGCTAGTCACTTATATATTGCATACATGAAGGAGGAGGTAAGTTACATATACATTGTATTACGATATACTTTATCCAAGGGACTGAGTCTAAGTATAATAGCTGAACAAGAATGTGTGGGCTCATTATGGTTCAGTGGAGTGAAATTAAGTTTTTCTGAAAGAGTTTGAAATAAAAATAATTCTGAAAGAGATGCTGATCAAAGAAAAGACCTGAAACAAGGGCAGGATGGTTTGTGTGTATGGACACAAAGGTCATGCCTTTCTTTCTCCATGCTCTCTGTTACACCTATTTCCTGCACACGAGGCTACGAACACAGTAACTGTATCTGGGTGCCTGAAACCCTGGGTACAAATATTCTTATCATGCCAGGCGTACATTTCACTTTTTCAGTGGAGGTTTATCAGGAGATTATGGCAGTAAGCAGCCACGAAGCCAGACTTCCTTATCCTGCATCTCTGATGCCTGTTTTGTGTGCAAATTGGGTAACCTGAAAGCCAGGAGGATGATCTGTGATGTCTCCCATACAGCTGGGTACAGAGTTCTGCAGTAAAATGTAGGCAGTTGTGCTTCCCATCCATCTTAACCTCTGCATCCCCATTACCCAACCATTGCTGGAACTGGATGGGCAGGAGAAAATTCAAAAATCAGGGAGGTGGATGCAGGTTTTGTACTTTAGTGGCTTGGTAAAGGAAACAGACCCAAACCAGCCCCTGTATCTGAGCAGGAGAAAAGAAACAGCCCAGCCTTGTTTTAATCTCCCTCTGTCTTATTACTGTGTGTGTTTTAATGGCTTTGAGCAACTTCATGTGTTAGTGCTAAAATGAGCAATGGGACAGTATTCACAACTTAGGTTTAAGTCACTTAAATGGTTAATGTTTAATTTGTTCTTGCAATTAATTCATTCCCAGTGGCAGTGGCAACGGTGCTGAGATAAGACTTGTTTGTATCATTGAACTGCTGGTGTTTGTTGCCATAAAGTGCAGTAAGAGCTGATGTTTTCTTGAGTCAAAGAAGATTAGCTTGATTCTGCATACTGAGAAAGTGTATCAGTGTAATTGCAACATTGCTTTCTAAACAGGAACTGGTTCACAGAACTTCTGTTAGCCATTTAATGGATTTATTTATTTATTGTCAGGGAATAAAAGTATTAAGGCACTAACAAGTATGGGTAATCTCTGAATAATAGTATTTTTTAAAAAATTCTTTTCAATGGCAGTCAATTCAGGTTGTCTCTTTGCTCAGACTGATTTCAGTGGGACTCCTTAAGGAATTAAATTATCTGGTGATAGGAATTTCCCCTCTGGACACAGGAAGAGTAGAACTGGTAGAGCTAAGATACTGAAATTTGCTATAAACCAGGCTTTGCTGCCGTGCCATGTGGCAAGAGGAACCTCCTTCTGTACTGATCCAATAATTGTATTAACTTGAGGAGTGGCAAACTCTTTTTTTTCCCTCCTCTTTAAATTACATTCTAAACCTGTTCTTTCCAGTGTGTATCAGGAAATCCCTCCTAGTGCCAGCCAGCTGTTAGCTCCACCAGTGGCAAGCTGAGCTGACTCACAGGAACAGATGTGATATCCCAATCCTTAGCTCTGGATGTTGCAGCAAACTCAAATTGTGGCCTGTGGTATTTTTTTTCACTCACCTGATTCACAATCAACCTCTGTCAAACCTTTAAGATTCCTGCCAAAGGTCTTAAGGCCCTCTCCATTTGATTTGTGTTGTACCTTGGCATGAGTTAATCTATTTGTAGATAAGCGTGAAACTTCCCAGGCTATTTGAGCAACTGCCCGTCTCTGAATAGCATAGACTTAAAAAACTACACCAGCCAAGTGGGACTCCATAGCCACAGAAGGAGGAGAGAGCCACATTATTGAAGCATTGTCTGCCTTCCTGGAAACTAGAGACAAACTGTGAAACGTGCCTGTACTGTTTAGGTATCCTGGGAATTAAGGCACACAATGTATATATGGTAACTCCAAGAACTTCAGCTGGTGCAGAGAAAGGTAGGGGAGTTGTCAGCCTTTCTCGTGTTTGCAAATGGAAGTAGAAAGCAGACGTGCTGTAATGCTGACAGTAATTTATTAAAGCTGCCATTTGGTCATCTGTTTGGAGATGGCAAAAAGAAATCACAGAGAATATGCATAATATGCTTACTCACGAATTCTTGGGTGCCTTCAGCAGGTACCATCTATTTTCATGCAGGATGACAGGTTATTAATAACATTTGTAGGGACTTAAAATGCAGAACATGCCAGAAGAAAACATGTCCCTCTGATTTGTGGTGCCCGTGGGAGCCATTTTCTTCAGAGGGTCATTTTATTTTGTAATAATTGGATGCTATCATTGATTTGAGCTCCAAGCCACCTGGTATCTTACTTAAGGCCGATGTTTACTGTCTAAGATGACACAATCTTTCCCATTTGGGCTGACTCCTGAAAGTCAGCTGGGGAGCTTAGAGGAGAAAGCACTGCTTTATATAAAATGCCTGTGCAGCTTAGCATTCTTCTAAGAAAATAGTCTTTATAAAAAATATAAATTTTATGGCATTAGTAATTCAAAAAACGTTTTCCCTCTACACAGAAATGCTACTCTTGCTCTAATACAATATTAAAAAATATTAACTTTATCCTGATGTTGAAGCTCCATGTGAAATCTAAATCTTACCTTGATTGAACAGTGTCTCCCCTGATGTCAGGCCTCTTTAGTTTGTCCTTGAAAAGTATTAATTTTTTTGAAAAAGGGCAGAAGACAATGCTTTAAAAAATGCTGAAATCAGTGGACTTTGTCGTGACATCAAATGAACATTTTCTTGCAGTCCAGTAGATGACTTGCTCTTTGAAACACTGATGATAGATGTGGAAAGTGATTAGCCAAATAATTAACAAGCCATCATACTTATTAATCACAGAAGGACATAGTATGTCACCAAAAGGGTGGCTTCATGCTGCTTATGAAAAACAGCAAGATACTTTTTTTTTTTAAACATCTTTTTAGCTGATGGAGAATAGGTTTAATGTCTGTAGGCTGAAGTCACAGCCAGCCACTGGTCTATCACACAGCTGGGTAGTTAGAGAGCTGTAGTGGCAATCAAGTTCCCAGATTTATGTGGATCTAAACAATTTCAGATATGGCCAAATGAAAAGTTAATAATAAAAAGGAATTCAGCTGTGAAATGAACTTCCAGAAAGGAGCCAAACCAGTTTCCTTGCCTTCAGCCCAGGCGGCAGCAATCACCTCTTTCTCTTTGTGTTTTATGTCCTTATTTATGGATGTAAAAGATGTAGGCAAGAGAAGATGATCTAAATGTGCCCTGGGATTAGAAGATTTTTTAATTATTATTATTTGTCCTCTTGCAATAATTTCAGGGAATGCAAAGGAGTAACCTTTAAAAGGCAATAAACAGGAATATATTACTTTTACAGGTATTCTCTCTTAATGTACTCTTAATAGCATGAAGCAGCATTCAGTCATTGAAATAGAAACCCCTGTGAGTAAAACTAGAAGGAATTACTGCTTTTGTCTTGAATCACAGAATCACAGAGTCGTTCAGGTTGGAAAATACCCCTAAGGCCACGGAGTCCAACTGTTAGCACAGACCAAAAGCTTTGCATTTATGGTGGGCTACAAAGTAAAAGAAATACAATTATAAAATTGTCCAGGCCTTTTTGCTGAGCTGAAACACAGCACTTACCCAGCCTCATGCCTAAAGTGACTCCTTCCCGTGACTCCTGCAGGCTCTCAAGGTCAGCTGCATTCATTTGATGCTAATGTGCTTTGGAAACTGATGCAATCAATATTAGCTCCTGTGCTTATCTCCTGCCAAGGAGTTCCCTGTGCAATTTCTGTTCCATTTTACTTCTCTTGAGCTGGTTTAATGCAAAAGCAGTACATCTTGTGGAAGAATGGATGCATACAGAAACAATCACTGACTACTTTTGTAGCGGTTACCTGTCTATTAATAACCATTCTGATAGTAATTATCTGTGTAACAATATACACGGACCCATTGTGTGCAAGGAACAAAACCAGGCAGTTGAAGCTGCCAGACTAATTTATATTGGCAGCGTCAGTTTTTCAAGTTACCTGGAAACCGCTGAAGACAGACTTAATTAAAAGTACTGTGCATCTTTTAAAACATGAATATTTATCGACCTCAAATATTCAGTGCCAAGATCATTCTCTTGGCCTGATGCTCTGCCAGCCAGGAGAGGAATAACCTATTTAAAACCTCCCAGACAGAGTTTAACCTGGTTCCTTAGAGCCACTCTTCAGGAACAAAAAAACGATCAGAAGGATGATCTCTCCTATCAGGACAGGCTGAGAGAGTTGGGGTTGATCACCTGGAGAAGGAAGGGCTCCAGGATGAACTTATTGCAGCCTTTCAGTACTTCAAGGGGGCTTGTAAGAAAGATGGGGACAGACTTTTGAATGGGCCCTGTAGCAATAGGACAAGGGGTAATTGTTTTAAACTGAAAGAGGGTAGACCAGACTACGTAAAAGAGCGTTCTTTTGCGATGAAGATGGTAAAATACCAGCCAGAGAGGTGATAAAGTACCAGCCATGAGAGATGCCCCATCTCTGGAAACATTCAAGGTTAGTTTGGTCAGGGCCCTGAGCAGCCTGATCTTAGTCCCTGTTCATTGCAGGGGGGGTTGGACAGGATGACCTGTAAAGGTCCCTTCCAGCCCAAACCATTGTATAAAAAGCTGTGTGACCGAGGACTGACAGTGGATGTGTGCCTGGCAGGAGTCACTGGGCTGGAGAAGAGGTTGGTATTGCTACCAAGGGCAGTTCAGATTTATGCACTCCACTGGATGTTTTTTTGCAGGACAGTTCCAAATCCATTAAAATCCTAAAGGGCAGGTGTTTACTGTTTGACTACTTTGAGAGTGTTCTGAGGAAGATCTCAATGCAGTCCTGTGCTGACTCTCTCCCACGATGGGCTGTTTCAGACAGCTGACTAACCTCTTGCAAGACCTTGTCAGGACAGAATCTGAAGGGATATCTGTTCCTATCCATGCCACCAATGAACAGCCAATTTAGAAGGTATTACATTCTTACATGCTGGGGACTGATTTTGGCGTTATCAAATAAAATCAACCTGAATCTATGACTTGGTTGTCTGCCAGTTTCGCCCAAGATTGCTCTTTTGCAGCGAGCCATGGAAAACTGCTTATTGACAAAATACTTTTATCTGCAAGAGCTGAACGATCGGATTGCTGTAAAGGTTAGAGGATAATTTAATTTTCGTGGAGGATTTGCTGGTGTGTCTATGTGAATATAGAAATGTAAGAGCTTTCTTACAGATCTTCATAATTGTGTCTTAAAGATGCCTGGCTCAAGGGTGCCAGGCATGCTAACACCATGTGTGGACATCTGGTCACTGCTCTGAGGGAAACGGGGCCATCTGCTGAAGCAAAACCAATTCCTCCAGGTTTTCTTGACGGCCTCTCGTGCACACAATAGTTGGAGTCCAGCTCTACTTAGTACAGCAGATCTAATGGAATCTGCAGGTCGTAGCCTGTAGCAATCTCTCAAACCCATGTAATTAAAAACTCAACATTTGTGTTGTCTGTTGCAGCTGAAGTGTCACATTTTCTCTTTCCCAGGTCTGTCATCTCTGGCGTTTTCTAAGACTCTCATAGCCAGCCTAATTAAATGATCAAAACTACTGCCTCCGTCTCCATAGCTTATTCTCTTTCCTTCATCCAGTATTTTCCAGAACTTAAACAGTAAAAACAGTAATTAGTGCTCTAATTGGTTATAAATAATAATATAACAGACTTACTGTCAAAATAACAACCACAAGGCAATATGCTCATTGAAAATCTTTTAAATTCCCAGCGCTAAGGCGGTTCAAAGTAGTAAATTATATTACAGCAATTTGCTTCAAAAAGTATAACCTCTAAATTTATTTTATCCTGACAGCTGTGACAGGCTGCACCCCTAAGTGTGTATTTGTTTCAGGTCTGGCTGCTCGTTTTCCTTCTTCCGATCCATGCTGCCGATTAAAAAAGGTTGTGTCTACATTTTGAATTTTCACTCTTTGCTGTGTACCAAATTCATAAGCTCTGTGTTTTGGGTATTTCTCTCAGCTTCACAATCCTGGTGAAATCTTAGCAGCCCCAACACGGTGTCACCAGAGTGTTTTCTTTGTCTCTTGCAGCTGGTAAATTATTAATGATGCCGCTAAAGGGGAGCGGGGTGGTCGGGCGGAGCGGATGGGGGTGCTGGGAGGGGAGCATGGGCAGGGGGAACTTGGGGGAGCCCTGAGCAGCTGAAGGGGGTGCAGATGGCAGGGATGCACACATCAGTGACCACCAGGTTTCCCCATGCTGATTTTTTTTTTTTAGCCTGAGGGCAGGACAAAAGGGTACTTTGCAGCAGCAAAGCTGGAAAGGAAGCAGATGGATGGAATATGTGAGAAGGACTTGTAGCAATGAGAATTTGTACTTTATAGCCGTTGATAGTTAATCTTTTTATTCTTACTTAGACCTCTGACAGTTGATTAAGATGTTGTCTGGCATCTCCCCTTTCAAAATCAGCAGAAGTGCAGGGGGGGAAGGACACCCAATGTTTAATACTTGCCTGCTGGTTTAGATGCTGCACAGTGCTGGTGTCTTTTATTGACACACAGCGCTCTCTGTGATTCATGAGGAACAATGAGGTAATCTAGAGACAGGTCTCTCTCCACCCACCCAAAAGTGATAAATACAACCTTTGGCAGAATCCTCAGCTTGCTCATTTGCCATAAAACCCTTGAGAAATCTCTTGTGTGTATGAGACACAGCTGCAACCAACAGCAGTGTTCACTGCATATATATTTTTCTTTTTTTAGAGGGAAACAGTGACAGTGCTAACTGAATTATTTAATGCTGTAGGGTTCTTATAAATTTATAGACTTTCCTGGTAGCTGTTAACACTTGATAATGTGTATGAAGGCTGGTTTTAGTTTAAAAGTATCATCATCTACTGAGTAATCTCTAAAAAAGGGCAGGGGGAGGCTTTTTTCCCCTCCCGTATCTCTCTTGTAGGTGCTCACAGTGAATCTCTGTTGTTTTGGCTGTTACATGGGTAGGGGAGTAATGGAGTCAGCAGAAAGTCCCAGCTAAAAGGCATAATAATCTCAGGTTAGAGCTGTTGCTTTTTCCAAAATACACTGATTCAGGAGGAAATGTGCCCCGGAAGGTTGACTCAGCTCTTTCTTCTTCCAAGGCAACATAGCCCAGAGGCTATCCCACCTCAACAGGGTTTTATTCTCAGTATTGAAACGAAGAGGTTTGTTGGCTTGAAGTAATTTTTGTGACTATCTTGGCGTGCTTCCCAAGGCTTCTCGAAGCAGGACTCAAACTGTTCTGACTTGTCTGCTGAAGCACGGTCTGTCACTTTCTCCCCTAGCCCTGGTCGTGGCTGTGTTTCAGTAATGCTGCAGGTATTTGCAGTTACCTTACACTTTTAGTTCAAATGGAAGTTATTTCTTAGTGGAATGCTAATACTTATTTTACAGCATTTTAACAAAACTTTTTTTTTTTCAAAGTAATTATGAATCTTTTGATTGGTTTGAAATCACAGGGGAAATGCTAACCCAGGCACCCAAAGAAGAAGCATCTAGAGTGGCAGTTTTCGTCCAGTAAAACGTGTTTGCATTTTCTACAGAATGCTTTTTCTCAATAGCACTGTTCTAGGGATGTTCAGTGTGCAGATGGGTTGGTAAAGGCAAAGCCTGGTGAGCTCTGTGTGTCAGAGGGAAGGTATGAGACAGGTGAGTTGAGCAAGCTGGGTAGAGTTGCCCAGTTGGTGTCGTTGCTTTCCTCATGTAGTGGTCAAAGTCAGAGCATATAAAGCGTTGCTCAAATACTGTAAATACCTCCTTAGATAGACCCTTAAAGGTGACTGTGAGGAGGGGTGTATGCTCTTCAAGTATTAATTCTCTTTGCCCTCACTCATGCACGTCCTATGAGTATCTAACTGGAGATGGTATTTCCTTATAAAATGTATCAGTTACCTTGTGAAAATGCTTTAACTGTGATGGTACGTGGCAAAAAATGATCCCCTCTTGCGAAAGGTTACAGAGCAGGGAAGTTATGTATATCCTTCATCCTGCCCCCAGAATTCTCGATGGAAAGGATATGTGGTAAATGTATTTATAAGTAACATTTGGATGCATAATTTGCCTGTATATCAGAGCTGAATCAGGTAACTCTGCTTTGTGGCTCTTGCTTGGTTTGACTCACAAGCCCATTGAAGTGGGTCTGAGTTGAGCAGTTTGTCTTGTAAATCGCTTGGAATGTAGCTCCGGGTGGGTACTGAGCTGTGAAAGGAAATTTTAAAGTATAATTTTTTTTCCCAGTGCCTGCTGGAGGTGAATGTTTGCTGATCTGTTAGGTGAGGGCATTTTCCATCTGAATGGCAGCAGACGGTCCTCGATAGGATTTAGGAGGGCAGAACCTGCCCTCTGCTGGGCTCTGCAAGTACTGAGACACTGATAATTTACGGCGCTTCACGTTAAGACTAATAAAATGTGTGTTTTGCTATAGTCCATTTTTGCTAGTCTGTCCCAAATTTGCCGAGTTATTCTTCTGTGTTTCAGTATGCTGACTTTTTAAAAATACCTTAAGCTAACTCACTGAACGTGAGCAGGCAGAAAAGAGCACTGTTGGTGCCTCAGAGATGACTTCCAAGTTACAAATTGCAGATTAAACCAGGATATTTGAGTTTTAACTGGAATGTATAGATGGTGACTTGAACAGCAATCAGAGGTGAGCTTTTAATGTGGCTTTGGATTGGGAGGTGTTGTACAATGCTGGAGTTAAGAGTCTTGTAAAAATCTGTACATACCCAAACCAACCCAGAGGAGTGGCTGTGCAGAGCCTGACTTACAAGTGAGGTGTTAGGAGCAAAGAGCTGGTTGGAAATGGCTCTGGGCTTTGTCTTACAAATGGCTCTGGTCATTGTCTTACAGTGGTCATGGTCACACACTGAGGGTGGCAGAACACTGGCACAGGTTGCCCAGAGTGGTGGTGGATGCCCCATCCTTGCAAACACTGAGCAACCTGATCTAGTTGAAGATGTCCCTGCTGCTGGGAGTTGGACTGGATGACCTCTAAAACTCCTTCCAACCCAAACCATCCTGTGATTCTGTGATTGGCCCATCCTGAGGTCTTACCTGTCTGGGAAGTCTTTTGTGTGAGCAGGCTTGTGGGTTTTTTATGTGAAAAGTTGGGTTAAACTCATTGCTGGGGGCAGCAGAGGCCACTGAAGACTGAAAAGAGGTTAAAAGGGGAAGAATAGCCAAAGGCTTGAAGAACAACTCTTCTTTATGGGAAAGAGGAAAACCTATGGTGGATGGTGCCCTCATGTCTTGGAGGTTCTCCTTTTCCAGAGGTGGCTAAATCACCTTGCTCACTTGACTTGTAACCAGAAATCACTTTTTAAAGTCAAACCCGAGGAACAGATCTCAGCAGCTAAATCCAGCCTGGTTTGATTTTTAAGGATTGCTGTTGAACTTTGGGTTTGGTTTTGGTTATTTTTTCTTTCCCTCCCTCCTAAATTACTGAAGGAAAAACAGCCAAGCAAGCAGTACAAAACTGATGCCTGTGGCTAGCCAGCTGATTTATGGCATTACATCTTAAAACCTGGTGTTACATAGAAGATGGGAAGAATTCAGGGCTTTCCTGAATGAACCTTACTTTTTTCTGCTCTCTGAAAGATGTTGTTTGTATTTTGTTTTAGTTTAACTGACCTCAGAAGAGGATCTTTTAACCAACTCGTTAAATCAGTGTCTCTTTAGAACACCGTGATAATTTCTCCAAACTGCTGTGTGCTGTTTTTGTGCCTGGCTCCATGTCTGTAGGGTTGCCTCAGTCTTTGCAGTGGTCCATGCAGACGTGGGATGCTGATACCTCTTTGGGATGAACCCTTGTCTCTGCAGGACTGGGACAGCATTTGCTAAGAGCAGCACAAATGTTCCTGGCCCCTCGCTGTGGGGAGGGATAATAAGGAGGCATCATTTCCTCCTCTGCCTTCTGCGTTATTCCCAGGACAGGAGTTAATGCCAAGCAAATAGCATCGCAGGGGAAAGGGAACGTAGAAGTGCTGGCTGTGTGTATCTGCTGGGAATCCCATATAAAGCTATTCTGTTGAGTTAATTTGATAAATACTGTAGAAAATTGCGGTTGGGAAATCACAGTGTGCTGAAAGGCCTCGCTGCAACACACAGCGAGCTGGGTTTGACTCTACATCTGCCTTTGGCAGCTACGGGAACAAAAACACACCGTGAGCCCAGTTTTCCATATCGAGGTGGCTCAGAGATGAGGTTGAAAGGCCTACTGGGCAAGCTAATGCTAGAAAATATAAATAAGAGTATCAAAGTATAGATGGAACATTGAGGAAGGGTTTTGCAGAAGTGAATGAATACATTTATTGGGTTAAAATGCTTCTAATCAGAAACAAAGCTTTTGACAGGAAATACCTGAATTTTAGGCTTCTGAAATTAGTCCTGGACTTAGGGTAGCCTTAAGTCATAAAATGTAATAGCAGGTAGTTTTGAAGCAGCATTAAAGTTAGTGGTTTTTTTAGTTTATTTCATTCTCAAAAACTTTTCCTATATTTTGAATTATGGTTCCTGTGTGTTCCCTGTCCTGGAAGCTGTAATGTGTGCTTTGCTTTCCCATGCTGTATTCGAGTGAAGCTCTCTCCCTAGGGGGCAGGTTTGTGTTAGATATTAGGAAGAAAACCTTCCCTGTGAGGGCGGTGAGGCCCTGGCACAGGCTGCCCAGAGAAGCTGTGGCTGCCCCATCCCTGGAAGCATCCAAGGCCAGGCTGGACGAGGCTCTGAGTAACCTGGTCTGGTGAAAATGGCAGGGCCATTGGAACAAGATGGTCTTTAAGGTCCCTTCCATCCAAACCATTCTAGGATTGTACAATGAGCTGATGAACTGCTAATAAAACTGCTAGAAGAAGTGTATGCATTCATTACAGCTCTAGGGTTTCCCTTTCGGAGGGAGGCAGGAGGGAATGGAGCAACCAGGAGGGAATGGAGCCACCCTCATCGCTTCCCTTGAAGGGAAACAGTAGCTCTTGACACTCCTTGTAGTGATGGTTTTGTTGTCCAAGCCGGTTATGAGCCTGCACAGGAAGTTAAAATAGCAGAAAAGGAACTGCAAAATGCTGCTGTGGGAGCAGCTGCTGTGTCGGTCCTGCCTCTGGAAACTGTTAAATTGGCTTAGTTGTGTTGTAAAAACTGCTGCTCAGGTGTTAAAAAGTCACCTTTTTTTTTTTGCTTTAGCTGCTGCAGAAACATAGATTTCATGTTAAAGTCCTGATATGTGTATTTTAGCAGTGTTGTGTTAAACTAAGTTAAAGAAGTGGCAGTGGTAATCTTAATACAAGCGTGTATAAGACAAAACATGAGAAGCCATACAGCAACCAGGCACACAGTTTTAAAACTTAATTTTCCCCCTACAAATGTGGCCAACTAATTGGTTTACAGCAACAAAATTAGAGGTGTCCCTTTCTCATTCCCTGCTTGGGGGTGTCGTTCAAGTTTGTAGTCCAAGTGTCCGAACAAGGAAAAGTCAGCCAAAAATCTGTGCAATGCTTTTTTTTTCCTGGATTTTCTGGATGGATCTGCATTATAATGCAGATTTTAGGGCAATTCAGATGTTTTGCAATTAAATTGCATGTAATCAGGAATATCTGCTAAATCATCCTCCTTTATAAACCCTCCTCATCCTCTGCAGTAGCTGCCAAAAATTAGGTTTATACAGAAAGACTGATCTATTAAGCACAGTTTGCTGTACGTGTATTTTAAACCAGACAAATTAACTGCATGACAGAGCAGGATTATAGAAGAGCTCTTGCCTGTCATGCTGAGGATGTTTTCTAAAGATGCACTTCAAAAGAGTGTATTAGCTAAAAATGTATAAAGGGGAAAAAAATCCTTAGTTCTTATTCAAACAGGGGACTCTAATATATATATATATCTATGTCTATCTATATATATATATCCATCTCCACTCTGCTTTCTGGTCAGGTAGCTAGAAGGTGCCAAGGGCCTCAATTTTCTCCCAGGGTTTTTTTTTGGGATGGGGAAATAAATACCAAAACTGCTACTGGAACAATAGTTTTGATGTTCATGGACACTTTAATACAACAGGCAAAGGCATAATGTATTTCTTGCAGGGTCTTTCGATTTCTCCTGTTCTCCTGTGAGGAAACATTGAGACCCACAAAAAGGTGTTTAAAAGCAGGTATTTGTAGATGAATAGAAAGTAGGTATCACTGACTTATCCAATGTGATTTCATTTTGTTATGTTTTCTGTGATTGTATTATTTATTCCTTTCTGCTAGGCACAGTTTCACAAACAAAATAAGGTTGATCAAAATCACTGCCAAAGCTCAGCTAGTGATGATGCTTGTAAATAAATATATAAATATATATTTATATCCTGTGCTGCATTCAAGCAGCTTTAAAATAATAGATCAGCAAAATTCAGAAGTGTTTGTAGGAAAGTAAGGCTGAATACTGCAATTAAGTAACTGGCAACTGCTTTCTAAGGGTAGGAATGGTAATTGAGGGGAAAAAGGGCCACAACTGGAAAATAAATTCTGGGGCAACAGACAAACGTTGATTTGTAGGATAGATGGAACTGGTTCCTAGTTGCTCTGGTGGGCTATAAAAAGTCTCTCTTTCCATTTGCACCACCTGGAAGCCACAGCTATCCCTGAGCTACGTTCATCTCTTCTGCCCTGGAAAGGAGAAAAGTGAGTGACCCCACTGGCATTTAAACCTGTGGATTTAAGGAGTATTGCACTTGAGATTAGCCCACTGAGCCATTCCTTCTGCCTGTTTAAACAATTTTATTCCAAGAAGGACACAGGAGTGCAAATATTATTGTTAACTGTACTTGGAGGTAGGAAATGTGTATTTCTGTTGCTGGTGAGTTTGTTTTATCAACCCCTTTATTTTTGAACGGATAGCAACGTGTTCATTAGGAATGCTATGATCTAAGATTTTGGTTATTCCTCTTCTGTTGGATCATGTTTGATCACCCAAAAGTTCTTTCCCCCTTGCTGGTCCTCATCTTCCCCAGGTACCAGGGAAGGTCAAAGTATCTCAGAAGCTCTGCAGGCAAGAGAAGTCTGGGGAGCTTCCTGAGTTCTCCTGATGGGCGTAGATCTGTTTTTGATCTCCTCACCACAGGTTGGCCACAGCAAATTTGCATGATTTCGTGATAACGGAAAAACATCAGTGACAAATTATTGCACTCATTTTGCCTATCAAAACTGGGCTGTAAACTCACATTGCAGCTAAGAAGGTAAATGGCTGAACTCAGAGCACTGATCTTTGCCTCCTTCAGTGTAAGGATTCAGAGGTGAAGGAAAAGAAAAGGCTTCTGAACCTTCATAAAACTCATCCTTTATTTATTTTGTCAATTTTTTTTTTCATTCCTAGAGCAGCTAATATTTTTTTAATATCCAAAAAACACCAGCCACTTGTGTACACTTGATGCTCATGGTAATATTTTCCCAACAATAATAAAATACCAAGCATAGAAAACAAACTGCCTCAAGCACGCAAATAATGATTTAGGGACAAATTTGACTACGCAGAAATGTATTCCTAAAATGCTTTTGGGGCATGCTGCCTTTTGTTTTAGCTAATTCTGGGTATTTCTGGCACTGGGGACCTGCTGGTGGCCTCTTGCTGCTAGGACTGAGGTGTAATTTGCTGACAACAGGGGGCAGAGCGAGTTTGTGTTTTAAAGGAAGAGAAATCCCTGTCAGAGCAGTCAATGGTTATTTTTTTTATTCCAAATGTAAGCCTTGTCTTATGAAAGAGATAATAGCAAGTACTCCTCTGTTTAAATCTGTTGCGCAGAACTTGTGGATGTCACAGCATTTCAAAGGCTTGGTTGCTGTCTTGGACCCTCTTTTATAAAGCAGATAAGGCAGTTAAGCTATAAGTTTGTATTTATTTAGGTTGATTCAAAATCTTTTTATTAACTGTTTATTTAATTTTAGCCACCCAATATGGCTCTGGCAAGCTCTCAGCATACTTCTGGCTGCCTTGACTGTCTAAAGAGACTTTTGGCAGGGTCCTAGGTCTGGGATTTGCACGCTTTTTCCATCCTAACAGGCATGCTTGAGGCGCCTAACCATACTTAGAAAATAAAAAAGGAACAAACTTCACTTAACCATGAAAGGAGTAGGAAGGGAATCTGTTGCTGCCGTTATTACCTCCACACTCCTTGATCTAATTTGGACTTTGATGCTGATGAAGTGGCAACCTCATTTCTATTGCACTTAAAGAAATGCATTAAAGCATCTGAAATGGTCTTTGTAATTTTTGCTTTATTTTATTCAAAGGGGTAAAGCTTAGATTTGACGGTGTACTTGTAATATTTCTCAAATATTCATAATTATCTGACAAGGTAACACATTGCTTCTGGGACAGACTAACTGCACATGTTGAAGGCTTTTTCTAAATTCATTAGTTCTTTACTGTGGATCCAGTGCTCCTGGCCTCAGTTTCATGTTCATAGGTTCATGAACAATCACCTGTGGAAGATTTTGGCAGGTATCAGAGCTGTGAGTAACAGCTCGCAGGTAGCACAGTGTTCCATAGTCCAGAATCTTGGATTTTCCCTCTTTTTATGTTGGACTTGGATTTCCCAGCACATTTGGTGTACAGTCAGAACATAGACTTCTCTGTTTTTAGCTGAGCCCAGCTGAATTATTAGGGGCATTGTTAAGGCAATGGCTAAGGGCAGTCTTCATTTAGAATAAGACATTGAAAATTCCATGTACGTTCTTTATATGGAAATGTTTATACAATATAAACTTCTGCTTAGGAAAGCAACTCTTTTTCATCTGGACAGTCTCTCCATACAATGCATCATGCCAGACAATAGATGAAGTGTTTTAATGGTGGTAAACTCTGTGTGTGTGTATGTATATACATATTAAAAATATATATTTATATATATTCAACCACATGTGAAAAGTCCTTTCATTTCCTGCCTTTTAAGGGGAGATTGTATCGCAGAGCTACCTACCCCCAGTAGGATGTGGAGCTCCCACACTTGAATGCCTCAGAGCTCATTTTTCTGAAATGGGAGGGAGACAAATTACCTACGTGTTATGATGGACAAATCAATCCCTTAGAAGTTGTAATTAAAATTCTGCCACATCTTGCAAGAATTACAGGGGAATCACTTTGAAATTATAATACCATGTGTAGTAGCTGTTTAAAATACAGCTACTATTCATAAATTCCTGAAGACAATATTCATCTAGTGTCTAAACTTCTGCATGGTCTCTGTGTAGCAGAGGAGACACAGTGTTTCCCAAAATAATCTTTACTATTTCAAATGACTGCAAATAAAAATTGCAAACATGTTTGCTGTTCATGCTTACACACGTGCTCAAAAAAATCTATTCTAAAACTATCTCTTGTACAGTTGCTTTTAGGGATAAAAGGAAGACAGCAGCAGCACAACAGAATGCTCTTTCTATCATATTTATAATTGTGATGTAAATAATTTAGTTTAGATGATGTTCCAATATTTTCTTCTCACTTTAAAGGAGAAATGGTAGCAGCATGTCACCGTACCTACCACATGCACTGTCTAAACGTGGCTTCTCTCTATTAAAATGTCAAGTATCCAGCTCTCCATTTCCCAGTTACTGCCTTTCTGCGCTTCGTATCACTGATGGACCCAACTACTACAGATACCATGCAAACCTTCCTTAAATCAGTGCAGCGTACACTGACTTGAGCAGTTGGACCAGCTCCTGCAGCTCAGGTATGGATAAAAAAACCACCCTGAGGTATTTGGAATGAGTAAGTGCCAAAGCATCGCTGGCTTTGGCTGGAATTGATATCTACTTAAGGCTTTCCCTCAAATAGAAACACTTTTCCCAAAAAATACAAGTTATTAACTAAGGAGCAGCAGTATCTTATCACAGAATCACAGAATGGTTTGGGTTGGAAGGCACCCCAAAGATCATCCCTTTCCAACGCCCCTGCCATGGGCAGGGACACCTCCCAGTATCCCAGGTTGCTCCAAGCCCCGTCCAGCCTGGCCTTGGACTCTTCCAGGGATCGAGGGGCTGCCACAGCTTCTCTGGGCAACCTGTGCCAGGGCCTCACTGCCCTTACAGGGAAGAATTTATTCCTAATATCCAATCTAAACCTGCCCTCTTTCACAGTCAGTAGTTGCTATAATTTATCCTGTTTTCCCTTGGAATATGAAGATGCTCTGCTATTTCTGCTTTGCAGAAATAAATGGCTTTTGCTGTTGGTCATGGAAGGTACTGAACCCCTAAAAAGTCAGTATGCAAAGAAACAAGAGACAAAAATCATGTTTTGATTGCCTGATATGGCCATGGATAGTATTTAACAGGCAAAATGAGGGATTTAATTTCAGATGAGGCAAGCACCTGTTCCTCTCTTTGTGTACTGTGGAGGCTTGAGTGGTTTTGTTCTGGTTTTGTCCCTTCCCTTGCACAGAGGCCCTGAATGCCAACAAAAACAGTGTAAAATGGTAATAATGTCCTTCCCTATAAGCTATCAGATCCACAAATATGTTTAATCTGAAATGCACAGGGTCCCCTGATGAAACTCTTGGGCTGGGCTGGAGCCTGGGGGGCACACAGGGGTTTTACTGTGCATCCCAGAGGTAAGCTATAGGTGTAGCTTACTTTGGCCTCCAGGTTCTGGGAGCAGAGCGAATGGGAGAGCTGTGTGAGGCAATGTCTTTGCAGCAGGCCTTCCGTGGAGGCGACTTCTCCTGCCTCGGAGCTGGCCCGGCCGTCGGTGTGGCTGCGGCCGGGGAGGGAACGCGCCAGGCCTGCCGCCGCAGCCGCCGCAGCGCTGCCCCTCTGCCCCGCGCTCTGCCTTCCCGACAGCTTCATTTCCTCTCTTTTCAGCATATCTAGCAACAAAATGCTTTCCATCATTTCGGGCTATTTTTGTCCCCTTATCACAGCTATTTCCTTGGGTAAATAGCTCTCCTGGCGCTGCTGCCGGGGCTGGAAGGCGCGCTGGGGTACCGTAGGTGCGGGCTGCGTGGGAGGTGAGAGGCAGGGCTGCAGAAACCCTTTTCTTTGCTCGCCCACTTACAGTGAAATAGCTCCCATGTCAGCAGGATCGTGCCTTGAAGAAGGAAAAAAAAGGGGGGGCTGGGGTGGGAAGGAAAAGAAAAGAAAAAAACCCGGCCCCAGAAAAAATACTGAATTTTATGAATGTAAAATATATTCAAGGAGTCAAAAAGCAGAGCCACTGTTTTTTTGTTTGCCTGGCTGGACAATCACCTGTATGATCTTTGTTGATTTTTAGATATATTCCCCTCTTGGTTGTTTTAGAGTGATGGTGCCTCATATCTAAGAAGCTGGTGGAAAAGGTTCCAGGGCCAGACTGGAAGCTGTAGCATGGACCTGTGATTACTGTACTTAAAGATTCTGAAATTTTGGCCAAAAAAAAAAAAAAATAGCTGTAAACAAGTGGGGACTGAAAAACCCCCAGTCTGCACAGCAGGGTTCCTGTTGTTCAAGCACACATGTGATCCTAGATCACAGGATGTTCCAGGTTCGAAGGGACCCACAAGGGTCATCAACTCTGATCAAGCCCATGACCTTGGTGTTATCAGCACCATGCTCTGACCAACTAAGCCAGTGTGTGCTTCTTTGTGTGCTCTTTGTTATTGTCTGTTATAACTTAATATTTTCTATAGTTTTGAAGGTTTTTGCATTTTCCATCAATTAGAAAAGTAATTGTTCCACTTCATACCTTTTTGGGGGGATTTTTGTCAAGATTCCCAGGGAGCTTTTGTTCTTCTTTCTCACTGAGGTTCACTGAATTTGTAATTGTACAAAATTTAATAGGGATGTGGGGAGGGAATTACATAGGTGTCTCTGCACATTGCTGGAATGAGCACTTTTCTGAATCTTGAAAGCTTTTTCCAGAAAATGCCATCATTAGATTTTGTATAAACTCAATACATTAAGTAGCAGCAGAGCAGGTACTGATTTTGAAGAATGTGTGTTGTATGTCAAACTACTTTGTAAAGAGAAGAAAAATATATAAGCACTTTTTAATCTCCTAAACACCCTCAGTTTGTTAGGGCTTAAGTTAATGTTGACATGCACTAGCTGTGGGACTTTCTAGCATTAAATTGGAGCAAAGACATTTTACTCATTTCTGTTACTGGGTCATTTGTTGTACACATTGTATTAAAAAAATTAACATCTTAAAAATACTTCTGACTCTCTTAAACATGTAGAAGTTGATCCAAGGAAATGCTAACTGATAAGCTTGCTTAAGGCAGAAGCAAAGTTTTTGGGTACTCTCTTGTTGAAAAGGATTGCCTTGAAGAGAATAAAGACTCGTATGTAATACAAGTTCTAAAATTGTTGAGTTGCAACAACCTTTGTTGTGTTTTTAGCTAGTCTTGGGGTTTAGGCCAATGCTTTTCAGAACTTGCTTGAAACTGTAAGATGCGGCATATTTGGTACTAAAGACTGACTGTGAAAAATGGGTTTCCAAACTAAAACGTGTGAGTCCAAGGGAGATCACGGGGGATGGGAATGGAGTTGGGAATCTGACAGAAGTTAGTTTGACTGTGGTTGTATTCAAAGGTCATTTGAAATAATTTGGCTGCAGATTAATTTGCTCTTGAGAAAAATGACAAATTAGACGTCTAACATATGTTAACCTTGCTGAGAATCTTGTTATTCAGCAGAATGTCGTTGCATCGGTGGTGCTGATGTGAGGATAGTCACTCTAAAACCAAATTTAAATTGCAACTTCCATTACGTTTCTGCCTTAATTTGTAACTGGATGTTGAGTTTGGAAATGTAGCATCATTAACCAAAGGAGCTGGTGTGATGTTACTGCAGTTGCCCTGTTCAGTGTTCAGCCTGATGTGTTCCCACAGTAGAAAGAATTCTGTTGCTGTTTTTCATTTCTTCCCCTAGATCCACATCTTTGAGTTATGCCATGCTCTTGCTACTCACCTTTATCTTGATCACAGCATTCTCATATCCATTTTGTGCCTTTTTTTTATTCGATCTCTAACAATGGGTTTCACTTACTAATTTTATCTTCTATTCTTCTAGATATAATAGCGTATATTATCTGACTTGATTTAATGAAATAAAGATGGTTACCTGAAAATAACTCTTCAGTGGAAATGTTGAGGTGTAATTTTTTTGTCTTTGGGCTCAGTAGCATTTGGTGCCTTTTTTTTGTTACATGCATTAATGTGTCAGAAAATTAAGCCCTGACATTGCCCTTGGATATTTTTGACTGCAATAGGATTATGGCTTTGAAGGATTAATACTTGTAAAATTAACACTGCTGTAATTGGCAGTTGCTATTAATTAATAGTGAGTGTCAGGAGTAAGTTCTCTCTTCTAAGCAGGGCAGATCAGTTTTAGACAAACTTGAACCAGCCCCTGAATGTGCTTCTATCTGTACCAAGAACTTTGGATCTTGCCGTTGCACTGAACACCAAATTGCACCTACATCCTAGCCGAGGGAGACATCAAAGCTGATTTTGTAGTGCTGTTGTTTAAGCTGCAGCTGAAGATCTGCCCCTTGTTCAGTTTGACTAACCTTGAAATATCAGTGGGATTTCAGTTGTGAGGCAACTAAAAGCTTTGCTTGTGTTTTTATCTCTTTACTGATACCCGGGTGCTTTGTCATCTAGACTAGTTTGTGTTTCGTACCACAAAGGACTCTCTGTATCTCCTATTTGACCTGAAAGTGTTTCTAACGGGAGCTGTTAAACTTAAAACCCTACTTCCCACATGCATCCTACAACTCACAGTGGTCACTCGTGTTGTCACGTAAGGAAACAGGCCAAGCTAAAGGGTGGTAAAGAGCAAATTAATTAGCAAAACCATGGGATAGCTGGATATTTCTTTTTATTTTGGCATTAATCTCACTCTGAAGCTCTATGCCAGTGCTTGTTAACTTTTGGAGGCTACTTAGCAGTTTTATATCACTCTTTTGCACTAGCATGTGTCTCTTATCTAGAGGATGAAAAACAAATGATACTTGTTTGGAAGAAAGTTGACATAATTTCTGCCATGGTTTATCAGTTAAAGCAGGTTCTTCTGAACCTGCTCTGTTGAGTGGGGAAGGGCAAGGGTGAAGAAAAGAGAAAACAAGATTTGTCTTTCTCTTTAATAAATAAATTGCCTTAATTCCAGTTTGGAAATCTGAACAAGTGATGGTGCAATCACCATTTTTCATTTAAAAAGTGAGGTGAAAGAAGGGATTTCCTGTCACTAGTTTTGTGGTTTAGATGTTTATTCACAGTGCCAGAGAACCTGTTTTGGACTCCCATCCTCCAAAGGTGAGGTGTGAACCCACACCTGCTGGAGTGGTCCAAGAGCATTCAGATGCAGTGTTCAGGACAGGGTTGCCTTAGCCTCTTCTTTTCTACGACTTGGGAAAACAAACAAAAATCTGGGGTTCTACCTGGTGTGAGAACTTCCCGCCTTGCCTCCAGGTGAGTACCACAGCCAGCAGACAGTGGAGTCAAGTGAAATCCTGTCAGCAGGAGAGGAGCCACTTTGGCATGCCCTAAGAGCCAGGGATTGCAACACTTAGCAGGCTTGTGCAAGGATTAATTCCAATAACAGCTTGGGATGGGGCCAGCAGAGAGTTTGAACTGCAGTGCTGCTGGAGAGTCCAGAACCACCACTGCCACATTTTTTGTTTTCTAGATTTGCCTGTTAAAAAACACGTTTTTAAACTTTTGCTGTTTTAGTGTATTCAATTCAAAGTCATCACCGGGGTGGTTTAACCGAAATTAGGTTTGAATGGATAATGTATTTGCTGAAGAGATCGTGCAGCTTTGATAATTGGAATTTTCCAGTGATCATTAGGTAACATGTTTATGTCAATAAGAAGGCCTGTGGAGTGACTGAATGATCCGGTTTGTCTTTCTGGCACTGACTTTTCTCAGTTATTAGAAAATCAGTGGGCATCACAGCTGTGGGGTGAAAGAGCAGCGCTGTGGATGAGCTTTGCAACTTGTCTCTTTCTATTAAAAAATTGTCATGGATAGATAGAAAATCCTTTTGTAAAGGGTACACCAGGTGTTCTTGACTTCTTAGCACTGCAGGAAACACTACCGAAAATAATAGCAGTGTTTAGTAGAAAATTGTCTGCCACTACCTAAAAAGGTAGGTTTACTATTTAACATTACTTAGACCCAAAGTTTTGTAGTTCAAGACCAAATTTCTGATTTGTAAGCAAAAGTTGTCTGCACATCCTGTTTGCTGCTTTTCTGCCAGAGAGTGATTTTGTTATTAAGCTACAACATGAACACTGACAGGGTTCTTTGCCTTTGTTTATTAGCAGCAAGTTATGGAAAATCAAATTAGCAACAATTCTGCTTCTGGATAATAAGTTAATTTTGAAGTAAGTAGGTATAGAATAGTAACGTGGGCCAAGTTATTGTGAGTGATTTCAACCTGCCTTGTGAATTCCAAGCAAAATCCATGTAAAGGAAGCATTAGAGTTACGGGGTAGAGATTCCTAAGGTTTCTTACCAGACCAAAGTGAGCAGTAGAGGACTAATACAAATGTACTGTAATACAGAATTACAAATTATGTTTTCAACACTTTTAATTGATTTGATTTGGCAACATGTTTAGCAGTGTTTAATCCCAGGTACATATTAACAGAAAAGATGTCAACTAGGGAGTCTGGGCAAACAACTTGTTAAAAGTTCCTGGTTGCCATCAGTGTATTTGTTTCCAAACTAGGTCTCTTAGTCTGTTTCCCATCACAGTGTCCTGAGAGGACCTTGCTCTGTCTTTTTATTAAAAGCTTTGGTATGTGTTCTTCTCACGATATGTATAAGTATTTCCATTAGAGTTAATCAATCAACACCAAATAACAAATGCTTTTACCATTAATGGGAGCCCTGGGTGTGCGAGGAGGGCAGGACTGTGCATGTAAAGGCAGCACACGGAACAGGAGGAAGTGCTGTGGGGTATTTGCTGCTCGATAATATCCCAGGCAGGTCTCGTGTTGGATTCATGTGGTTGCGTTTTGGGGTGGAGCCAGGTTAGAGGGTCATAAAATGTGCAGCTTGTTTTCCAGTTATGTACTTTGCCAGACAGTGGAAGTGGGACCAGGGTACTACTTAAAATATAGATGGATGGGAAGAAAAGAATAATTAATTTAAGAAACATTCCATCTTTTTTCATTTATTGATCATTGTATTGATACCAGATCCACGTTTTCAGCACATCCCACCTGAAGGTTTTCTGCAGCACTCGCTAGTTCAAACAGCACTTTCTGCTTTTCATGTAGCAGCAGTCAGGTCTGGTGTGTTTGCATATCTCTAATTAAAGTGAAAGGAGATGTGTAATTAGTGGGTAATGCTACCTGATCCTTTACATGAATCTGTCATTGTTAGAAGGCCGTGGTACACAGAGCCCAAGCAATGTCTGTCTGTAAGTGATGCTCAAGGCTGAAGCAACCTTATCTGTCAGATTTTTGACTTGCTCTGTCTTTCAGCTTCTGAGGCTGTCTCAGCTTAGCTGGAGAGCTTCAGATGAGTGGCAGGGACAGTTGTGCTTTTTTTGTGTTACGCTGGGATGTAGGTTGTGAGTAAATGACAGGGGCACTGACACAGCCACTGCCTCAGCAGCAGCTGCACCTTGAGGTGTTTGCCATAGTATGGAGCTGTCTGCCCTGGTCTGCTTCCTTGTTGATGGGGGAAAGGGCTGATGGATTGAGCCAAATAATGGTTAAATATATTATTCTACTCTTAAAAAGTGAAGAAAAGGGGTGAGTCCATCACAGACGCGTCATGTATCCTCTGCACCACGCAGGAGACATGGAGGCCAGGAGATGGGACAGGCTTGCTGAGAGCTCAGCAGGACAATGGGTGCATGTCAGAAACACAGAATCACAGAATATGCTGAGTTGGAAGGGACCCACAATGATCACTGAGTCCCGCTCCTGGCCCTGTACAGGACATTCCCAAGAATCACACCATGTGCTCGAGAGTATTGTCCAAATGCTTCTTGAACTCTGCCAGGCTTGGTGCTGTGACCACTGCCCTGGGGAGCCTGTTCCAGTGCCCAACCACCCTCTGGGTGAAGGACCTTTTCCTGATATGCAGCCTAAACCTTCCCTGACACAACTTTAGGCCGTTCCCTCAGGTCCTGTCACAGAGCAGAGATCAGTGCCTGCCCCTCCTCTTCCCCTCACAGGGAAGTTGTAACGGTGATGAAGTCTCTCCTCAGTCTTCTCTTCTCCAGGCTGAGCAGACCCAGTGCCCTCAGCCACCCCTCACACAGCACCCCTCAAGGCCCTTCACCATCCTCGTGGCCTCCTCTGGACATCACAGCCCCTGGGCCATGACGGGGAGGTGTGGGAGAGGATCAGCCCCGTGCACAGGGGTTTGCACACGTGATGTGATGTCTTGCATACAGTGGGTTATTTTTCCAGACATGTAATTATCTTCTATTTTCTTTCAGCTGAGAGACTCCCTTAGATATGGTTTGAATTAGCAGGCATTCCAGCGTTTCTCTGACAGCAGCGAGGTGCAGGCTTGAAAGTAGCTAATTACATGTCCTTGGGATTAGAGGATTTGTATATGCAATTAAATTTCCTTTTAGCTCCCCGAGTTCAGCCTGTTTCCTTTAGTTTTGATTCCTAAATGGACATCCCTGACAAAGCTTATGTGCAGTTTTCCTAACCTAATTTATAGTTGGTTGCTCAGCATTGTTGGGGAACAAAAGAAAAATTAATTGGTGCTCAGGCAGTGAATGTTTTACTTTTTGCAATTGTAAGTGCAGCATTCAAACAAGTCCCTGTCATTTTATTTATAACCAAATGTTTTGTTTTATTGGGTATTCTTTGAAAGAGGTAGCAAACCTAAAGAGTATGACTATTTTTAAAATCATTTGAAGTTAACTTTCTTTATTTAAGAAAGTGTGATCTTGAACCAATTTCATGTGTATTGAGAATTTTTTTCTTGAGTTTCAGTATATAATACTTTGTCTTAGGGAGAAAACTCAGTGGGATTAGACCACATATTTTAACTGTATAACCTCCAATTTTAAAAACTTACAGCAAGTATAATAGGTTTTCCTTAAATAAACTATTTTCTGTTTAAATGAGGGAAATTTTATTAATTTATTTCTCTTCACTGTGAAATTTTAATAATTAAGCCAAGTGACCTGAAGAATAAGAGTCTTTTCTTGGCTGAATTATTTAACTCCAGTCTCAAGTGAGGGAGAGATTTCCTGTGGAGTTCTTTTGGATTCATGTTAAGCTGAAACTTCCTCTGAATTTTAGATCCTTTCCTATTAAGCAAACACTTGTGCTTGTTTCACTTGCATAGTTTTAGCATGAACCTCCCTTAATCTGTGCATGGATGACTTGAACAGAAATATCACATGTGATAAATACCTGTTAAAGACTGTGAGGAAGTCCTACACAATCTGAAACAGCAGATTTTTAGAATTGGCTTTTCTGTGCTTCCAGGTGGAGTAAGGGAAGAAGGCATAAAAATATCTTCTTTTTTCCTGTTTTATTTCTTTGTCTTGTTTAATGGGCCACATAGATTTCTAAATAAATTCTGCAGATGTTAAGTTTAAAGAAAATGACACATTCAGAATATTCTTCAGAGTGTTCTTCGTGTTATAATTGATAGCAGGCATCATGAGTCATTTATTGTTTGCAAAGGCACTGAGACGTTTGTTAATGCCACATTTTACTAATGATTTCAGAAAGGATAAGTTAATAGGTCTGAGTTAAGGCCCATAGATACTATCAACTCATTTAGTATTTTGTAATGCTGAATTAAGTGTGCTTGTGCAGCATTAAATGCCCTGATCTGGCCATGATACAATATTCACACACAAGCTTAATTTGGGAAGTTATGGGGAGGCTTAATCTATTCACACATTTGTGATTGCTGCTTTTGCTGTGGGACATCATGCAGTCATTGAAGTAATTGAAAGGATGTTCATTAAGCATATTTCATTAATATATAATGAGCACCATAAATACAGTGACCTTTGAGATAATTCACCTACATGTCTTGATTCATTACTGCATTTTCCACTTGTTTATTCTTCAGATGTGAAAATGCATGAATTTCTTAGCTTCCCAATACCTCACAATGTATTGTGTGTTTTATGATAACTTGTAAGGGATTTTATAAAGAATCTTCTGCTCTCTCTGCTTTAAAAGCCAGAAATGACAGAAAGAGGGAATTAAACTTCAATTAGCATAGCTGTGACTATCCATCGCTATTTCCTTATGAATGTAAATGTAAATATGTAAACACTCCTTACAGACAAGTAGATTCATGAGTCATAGAGTCACTCAGGTTGGAAAGTCCAACCATGAACCCAGCAGTGCCAGGTCCACCACTAAAACCACGTCCATCCCCCAGCAGTCCTTGTTGTATGAAATATTCCTGTTTAACTAGGCAGGTATATATGTTCTTGTGTATATTTGAGGGGGAAAAAAAAGCCCAAATAAAAATGAAATAAATTATTTTTAAAAAATCAAGAATATCTATAATACTTGGAGTTATAAAATGACACTTGGTGTGTGATCCTCTCAGTTTAAGTCATCTTCAAAGAATGTGCAAAACTGGTTCAGTTTCCTTTGGCTTTCTTTGTACACAATGCACAAAATGTAAGGTCTTCCAAAGACTTCGAGGTGAAGTTTAATTTTGCTATCTGAAAGTAATTTGATTATAATATTAAATTATTTTTTGTTTACTGGTGAAGGTTAGCAATGATGTATAAGAGTTGAAGAACAAACTCTGTCAAGAACGTGTTATATGTGCATAGTACATTCAGAGTAAACATTCAGTTGTGATAGGAATGTTTCTATCCATGAGCAATACTTAGCTTCTTCCTCTTAAAAATCAAATTATGATGAAATAAACCTGAGGGGAATATAATTCAGTTTGCTGTTGCAATGGCTTGAATTAGAAAATGAAGCTTCCATTTTCTTTTATGTACCTTTTTGTGTTACACTTGCATGTACCCAAAGCAGTAAAATGGTTGAATCAGAAGACCAAGAGGCCTTTTTATTTCCTCTACCCCAACAATTTTAATAATTTCCAAACTACTGATTGATGGTAGATCTCATTTTATTAAGTCTCCATTTTGGCTTTTCCTAATGGAGCAATTACCTCCCCAGTGCTGTGATTCAGCAGCCACTTCTGATGCACACACATTCCTTTGGTCCAGTTTATCTAATGGAAGGGTGGCTCTGTTGGTGCAGGTTTTCTGTCTGTCCCTGTGGTTTGTACTGATGAGCTCTGTGAGGAGCTTCAAGTCAGAGTCCTTTGAAATAATCCCTGGAAGCTGTGCTTTCCTCTTTACATCAAGTGCTTTGGTGAGCAACCAAGTGGCGTTCCACCTATTTTTGTCTGAAATGCACCCATAAAACTCGTCTAGAGGGGTGGTATCAAGCAGCCTTCCAGTACCTAAAGGAGCTACAAGAGACCTGGAGAGGAACTTCTGACATGGGCATGAAGTGACAGGACAAGAGGGAATGGCTTCAAACTGACAGAGGGCAGGGTTAGGTTAGAGATTAGGAATAAATTCCTCCCTGTGAGGGCGGTGAGGCCCTGGCACAGGTTGCACAGAGAAGCTGTGGCTTCCCCATCCCTGGAAGTGTCCAAGGCCAGGTTGGATGGGGCTTGGAGCAACCTGGGATAGTGGAAGGTGTCCCTGCCCATGTCACGGGGGTCGGAAGGGTCCCTTCCTACCCAAGCCATTCTGTGATCCTAAATTTTCAAGGACACCTGCAGTCTGTTCACTGCTTCATAGTGGCTGAGAAGGGCCACAGTGTTTTCAATGTGTGTAACTTCTGGAAAGATTCCTCAGCCTTGATCTCTTGAACTTGTGATACCAGGGAAGCAGTCACATGAACAGGAAGTAAGGATCATGTGCTTGCTGCTTATCTGTTTGTTTGGTTTTTTGGGGGGGGAGAGGGGTGCTTCTGTCTGTTTTAATAGAATATATGGCTAAAATGTTAAGAGTTAGCATTCTCCTATACCATGTATGAGAAAAACTCAGGATGAGAAAAAAGGGATGCAGAGGCACAGGACCCTCACATGAGTTGGATACTCCAGTGGTGTTCCACAAGTCTCCCATATTGTTTTTAGGTAGATGTATAGTTAAGTAATTGCATCTTACAAATTTTCATTCCCCTCTGTATTTTCCTCGTCAAAAAATGGAAAAACGCAGTCAGTCGCTGAAACATGGAGCTTTTTTGCTTTTAGTTCCCCCAGTACAGCAGCCTTGCCGTTCTTTCATTATTCCTTCTTGCATAAAAAAAAGAATTCATCACATTGAGCCCTTGGTGGTTTCTTTCGGAGGCATGGAGAAGAGGAGTAATTACCAGGTTTATGATAAGCTGTTCCAGGGTTAATAACTTGCATTGCAAGAAATGCAGATGAAATTTTGACTCTCAGGATCAAATCTTGGCACACAAATGGGTTTGGATTGGCCTTTAACCTGCATGCAGTTGTCTGGCCCCTTGGGTCTGGCCCAAGGTTGGTGACTAAGACAGTGATTCCACTTTTAGGGCAACAGCAACCTTTTCTCATCAGCAGTGACTTCAGTGATATTCCAGTAACAGCATTTTGTTGGAGGTTGTTTGGCTTTTTTCATGCAACTGTATAATGAGAAAGTCTGAATTTTCAGTAAATAATCATTAAAATGATGTTCCCTCTGTCTTTCCTTAAACTGCTGATTCATACCCATATCTGGTAAGAGTCGGGGTATGAATCACACAATAAATGGCCGGCGAACTGCTGGGGGGAGCTGTGACTGACTGAGGAGGGCTACCCCAGCCTAGAGTTTCCTCAAAGCAAGAAGAGAATTTTCCATCCCAGTCAAGGGGGAAGAGAAATAGGAGTGAATTGATAAATTGTATTCTTTGTAGAGGTAGACTGGGAAGCAAATGCCATCTACAAGAAATCAGTTTCTTTCACAGTGTTGGGCTACGTGGTATCTTTTCTAGGATTTTTTGCCTTGTGAAGGAAAATGTTGACTTTTTCTTTATTTTCTAAACTTTATATTCTTGGGTCAACTCGGTTATGCGTTCTCTCACAACAGCAGGTTTTAAAACCTCAGAACAAAGCCTTATGGTATCTTTGTACTGCTGGTAGTAGTGTTTACCAGCTGCAAATGATTTAGCAGTCTGCAGCAGATACGAATTGTTTTGGATTTGAATTCTTTCCATCAGAAATTTTTATCCCTCAAACCTATTCCTATGCTAATATATAATCTATCAACACACAAATAATATGATATTTTCTGCATGCCATAATTATTTAAGTTTCTATCTGTGTTTTATGGTTGATGGAAAACTGGCAGAGTTGGATCTGGCATAGCGAGACTGGTTCAAGTGATTATCAGTTTGCATGTTTGACATTCTTGGCCTGTTAAGTGTTGTATTTTACACTTAATGCTTCAAGATTAGCATGATAGATTAGCTTGCTTAGATGAATGTTTTTAAAATTTATGCTCTTATTAACTGTTCTGTTGATTCTAGAAAATATGTCTTTTTTTTCCTTGATGGATGTCACGTCACGGGAACACAGCTTGTAAATCAAGTGCTGCTTTATGCTGTGGTGATGTTGTGTTAGAGTCTATTTCATATGAAAAGTACTGAGATATATTGATATAAAAACCATCAGGAAATGCAAAATGTCCTTCTGCTGACTTGTGATGTAAATTCACAGACCCTGTCACCTGCCATGCAAGCTTTGCTACTCTGGTGTTATCCATAAGCATGATTAAATTTCCTGAAGAGGAAACGAAGGAGCCTGGCAAGTCCAAGAGGCATCAGAGTTCAAGAGCTACCAAGAGCTCACACATCCTTCTGCCTAACACCAGGATGGGTGAAAGTCAAGATAGGAGCAAGCCAGGTTGTACAAGAGAGTACAAAGCTTCTATTTAGCTTGATTTAAAGGCTGGCTGTGATCACACACGTCTGTGCCTTTATACATATGTGCAGAGAGTATCTGGGACTTGGGATGCTATTTAGGATACTACATGAAAGAACAAACTCTGAAATATCTATACATAGACATTATGCAACATCTGGGTTTCTTTTTCAATCCGGATTCTGGACTATAGCGTCCCTTGAAAAGCAGCTGGAGATGTGAAGGAATTTTGGATGATATTTCCTTCAGATTTTTTTCCTGGATACTCTGGATTCCTCAGTTTCTCCTTGTGCCAATGGTTTCTCTCATTACAGTCAAGTTACATAATCGCACAACAGACACCTACATATAATAACTGCATGTGTGCATTTGTCTAGTTCAGAAACCTAAAGGCTGTGCTCAAACGTGGTAATTTAATATGGTCACTCAAATTTCAGTTCTCCACTGAAAAAGGTCACCAAATCTTCTTTATAACCATCTGTATAAATAACTCAGTTATGTATTGATTTTTTCAGAGATAACCTTTGGCTTGTTTTGCACCTTCTCTGAGCTGCTTAAGCGTGAGGCAGATCCGATTTAGAACACATATATAGCTGTATTATCACATTATTGTACCTGAGATTGTAAGCCAAGGCTCTTAGCTTTGAACTTCAGCTGGCTCAGGCAGATGTGGCTCTGAGCGTCAGCTGAATATGGAACACAAACACTGATAGCATAAATCCCACCCTGTGGGGCCTCGGATCATTCCGTACTCTTTTGAGTGCCAAACACATAAAATTTTTATGTCCTTCAAATAATAATTTTTTCCCAGGCCTGATTCCAACCTTCACCTCAAAGAGAGTATTGCTCAATACAAGTTAAATAGCAGTTCTGAGGGCGGAATAGAGTAGGAAACATTGGCTGCCGTGGGGATCTTTCAAAACGGACGTAATGAGTGATTGAGTAATTACAGTTCTGCACTAATAATTACTGAGCTATTAATATGCTTAAAAAAAAGGCAGCTCCACAGATTCCAGCTTCTTCATGTGAAAACCTCTAGCATGTAGTTCATGGTTAGAGGATTGTGGTAGGAGTCCGTGGCTCCCCTTGTTGTGTGCCTTAAACACCTTGTCATCGCATGTCCGAAAGTTGTCACTTGCACCTGGAGAGAAGAAACTCATTAACAGCCAGGCTAATTTTAATTATTCTCTCTCGTGTACAAATAGATCTTAATTTAGATTAATACCAGATCTCTCTGGGGCATTTTCAAAATAACCCAGGCAAATAGTTTCCATAAATATATATGTGTATATTAGTTTAGCAATGATTTTTTTTTTTTTAAATGTTAACTAAAAATAGATTTTGGTGCCAATATCTTCCTTAGACTGAGCCACTAAAGATCATTGGTACAAGGTTAGGTCCTTAAAAGGAGCAGATAAATCCTCCAACAAGCACTGTGTGGGTAGGTGTTTGTAAGCTGCTTTTTCAAATATCACTGTGAGGTGTTTTGTGGAGATGTGCAGTGTTGTTTTCTTTGCTCTCTCCATTCTCTTTGCCCTCTTCCTTTCCATTCTCCTAAACAGTAATTAATGCCTAGGATCAGCATGGTTGCTTGCTGCCATGAGAATATACTGCAGGAAGAACAAAGGAATGACGTGCGCTTTGAAAAGGAGCCAGATAGTGAAAAATGATTACAGCCTGCTTAATTACAGGCTTTTTCAGAGCAGCATGTTTAGTTTTGCATCACCTCAAAAACTAATAACTTCATGGCTTTTTAAAACCAAGATAGCAAAAAGAAGTCTGATGTACATTATAAAAAGAACAGTGATCGGGTCTTTGTTTCCAGTGTAGTATGTGGAAAAGTTTAGACTGAAGAACAGCTTTAAATAAATCATTGAACAACAAGAAACAAATACCACCGAAAAAATACAGAAAATGTCCTCCACTCTTTGCTTTCAGCTGGAGGTGTTTGTTGCAGACCAGGTCGCTGCTGCAGGTGCAGTTGGTACCTTGGGTTTTGGCGGGGGGACAGCAGCGTTCACCTGCACCTCTGGTCCGTGGTCCTCACCACGGTACTGAGCAAAGGTTTCTGTCCTCCTCTGAGGTCTGTGCCCAAGGTGGCCACCCCCCATCCCTCTGGTGCCCAAGGTGGCCATCCCTCTGGTGCTCAGGTTTAGGTAGGGTTTGCACTGTTGCCACTGCTACCCAGCAGGGCTGTCAGAGGGGGCTGCCAGGGCATCCCAGCTGACAGAAGTTACATTACAGCAGCTTTCCCACCTTCCCTGCTTTTCAGGGGATGCTCAGCTGCCCTGTGACTTGCTCACAGAGAGCCTGTCTGAAGTGGGACCAGCCAGAGCTCAAGGAGACCCTGCTCAGGCTTTCTGCTCCTTTCCTGGTCGTGCCTGTGTTGGGAGCAGCTTCCATACATCCCCTCTGCCGGTGCCTCTTGGCTCACACTGCACTGTCTCCCCAGAAATAGCCTTTCCTTAGACTTGGAGGTGGAGCAGGGGATGACTTCTCAGTTGTCTATCAGACACTCTTCCTAAGTGCTTTGTCTTCATCCCACTCAACAATTAAACTTGGTAGGAGAATTGCTTTCCAGATTAGAAAAGCAAGAGTGGCAAAAAAAGTGCAGTTTTTCAAGCATAAAGGTTCCCAGGTCGAGCTGTTCTGCTCTGCCAGACTGGGAATTTTAACTGATGGTTGTTGAACTTGTCTAACCTGATCTTCTTGGGGTGGGCTCTCTGAAATTCATACACCCCCCCTGGCTCTGAGTCCACCATCAAAGCCATGAGCTGGCAATTTTTGTGTTTCCCTAATGGAGCAGATGTCAGCCTGATCGTTCTGAACCCATATATACACATGCTGTGCTCACACAAACCCCAACGGGTCTGCATTTGATTTATTGTGGATTAGACAGAACTGATCAACCTAAACATGCCTTTAGAAATACCCTGGGGTTTATTTTTAAAACCAGTGGTTGATCTGGAACATCCCTGTCCTTTTAACGAGAAATGTTCAGCTGTATCCTTATCTGAAGGTGGGTTTTAACAAGTCTTGCGTTTGTTAATACCTGAATCCTAAGGTAACATTCATCTTCCATTTTTTAAAAATCTTTTATTAAATGTTATCTGAGAGTTGATAGGGTCTTCATTTAGATGTCGGTTTTAATTGAGGGATTTTCTCCTATTTAATATTGACGTCTGAAGAACAATTTACTTAAACGTTGGATGAGTATGGAGGCAGCTCAGTTTGAATGTTATCAATTCTCACAAGAGAAGGTTTCTGTTAAGAAGGTTTCTAGGAAAAAAGAGGGTATCTAGACTTAAAATTTCTGGTATTTCTATGATATAGGATGAGAGGGGGGAAAACCTAACCAAGTATCTCAGTGCTGCTCCTTAAACATCATGAGGAAAAGAATACAATTGCAGCATTTGTCCTGTGTCTCTGATGCATTTGTTCAATCTAAACATTGTTTCTAATAGCTCTGCAGCTGGTTATGTACTTTTGTCAGGATCATACATGTTTTCATGAACCCTTGTTCTGAATGTGCAAAATCTCTCCTTTACCTTGAGTGTACTACAGGTGAATGTCATTATAGTAGTAAGGCACTTTCTCACTAGTTCTAAAATAGCAGGTTGATTTACATGCTTATTTTTATAATATTGAGAGGAAAAAGTAGTTAAATACCACTATTTTGTATGCAAGAAGGGAATACTTCGTATGCTTCACTGCTGTCATGCAGAAGTCCCTAAATTGCTTTTGGCAAGTAGATAACTTAGAAATTGCTTTAGTGACAGAAGTGTTTTGAAAATAAACCTTGAAAGTGAGAATATGAAACCTGTAATTATCTAATGGAAGACTGAAATGGTTTTTAAAAGCAAGCTGAAAGGTAAACACTGGAGTTGCTGCAGTTATCGGACCTCTCCACGTGCTGTGCCGTATCTGTGTGTTGTGGATACAAAGGACACGATTTTCCAGATGCCCATTAGTCACAGAATGTTCGGGTGAGGCGCTGGGATCACAAAAACAAGGAAAATAAGTTTGCTTTGCAGGTAGTAGCACTTGTGGAGGCAGACAATTTCTTGAAGAATTTAGTAATTCTGCCTGGATTTTTAATCTTCTTTCTGCCTCTATATTTTTCAGGTTACTGGCCTGCCCAGTGTCTTTCTGCCGGGGACAGGGGTGTGTGTTTTGTGTGAGAGCTCGATGCCTTGTTGTACACAAGTGTTTTATTTGGGCTAAACACCCCCTGAATGCTCGGCCTTGGACTGGGACAAGCATTGGCTGCTGGTACACTCGTGTCAGACCTGGGTTCTTCACAAGGGTTTGCTGAGGGTGGAGTTTGATTAGGTCACAGAAGATCCAAGGTCCGCCAAACTTCAGTACTTTGGTTTCTGTAACTGTGGCTCACTAGTACGCAGTATTGTCACTGCAAGAGATGAGTGTTTGCCTCTTTATTAGTCAGAAACATCTGTTACTCTGTACAAATAACCTGTCACCTCTGAGAACTTGGGAAAACTTCGGCAAGAAAAGTAATCAGAAGGGGGAAAAGTTTGGCGGATACTGTTCTTGTTCACGTCCACCTGAATTTGGGGGTTTTTTTGAAGTCACTAATGTCACTCTTGATTGTGATTGAGACTAGATGACGACTTCACCTCCCTGTTACTGCCATCTCAAAAAGCCTCCATCAATGTGAGGAAACGAAATACATGTCTTTGCTGCTCAGCACGAGGTTTGTGTTCACTGCTGTGGCAGTTCAGCAAATGTGCCCATTTCTGTGGGCAGCTGGGTAGATGATGACAACTTTAGGTCACGGTGTGTGTGTGGCTGCAGGGGAATGGCTCTTGCATACATGCCTGCATAGAAAATATGAGTGTCAGAAGGCTGAGAAAATCCTTTTTCAAACTGATACATGACTTTAAAAGGGACTCTGTAATGAATTACGTTCCTGAGGAAAATGGTAAGAATTTTTGGCCTGTGGAAACATCAATTTCTTTACTTCCAAAGGGAACTGCTTCAGCCAGAGGTAGGTGGCTGTCAGTGGTTGCAGTGATGTAGTATTGCAACACCCAGAATAAAATGTGCATGAGACACAGGGAACATAAAGAACCTTGTTAATCTGTTTTGTGGTCCCATCCAGGATAAGGCTGGCGTTGTTTTCTGCCACTGCTCCGATGCCAGAAGAATCCTTTTGACCAGTTACAGTTAAGAGCTCTGAGACGTGGCTTTCATGCTTCATGTGATTTGGAGGGTCCCTTTTTGGTATTGAAGTAATTTCTGCAGCTTAAAAAGTAGCTGGGAGGATTTGCTGTTCCTCAAGGTGTCCTACCAAGGAAGGTGCATGGGGCACTGATGGTGGTGGCTGAAAGAACGATGGCTAATTTGGAAGTAACTCAAAGGAAGGATTCCAATGGATTTTTTTTTTACTAAACTTTGACTTTTTTATTCTTTTGGCTAAAATGGAAGCAGGAAGCCGAACAAACACATCTCAAAAGATACTTCATCTTGCAATTATTATGGCCTTAAATAATAGTTGCTCTTAACTGGCATAAGCTGGTGTTGTTGCCAAGAGAAACAGTCCCACCTTCCCTGGCAGCCTGTTCACATTCCTGTTGCCTCCTCCACTGTGCCAGCGTGAGGGTATCTGCAGCTGAGCGTGGACATGGGCTGAGGAACTGACACAAGGTAACAGCAATCCAAGAGAAATTGCTGGATTTTTGTGTTTTGGTCTTCTTTCAGATGAGTTAGCCACTCTCATTTGCCACCTGGCTCTAAAATGGTGTGATGGGGGGAACAACACAGGGAAGGAGCAAGGGGCTGAGGAGACAGCTCTGTTCTGTGGGTGATGGTTGTGCTAGCCCAGGTGAGGGAAGAATAAAGAATTAAAGGTTAAATTGCTGGATTTGTCACCTTTTAGGCCTGATGTTCTGCAGGACAGTGAAGGGTAGTAGTGACTGGTGTGCAAACTGCTGTGGTGCAAGGGTGTGAAGTGTTACTGTTTTTCCATATTTGAGTCATCAGCTCTCCGAATTTGTAATGCTCCACAAATGCACATTATCACTGGATGAAATAGGCTTTAACATCCATTTCTGTGTAGGTGGTGTAGATCCTCTCATGCTGCAGACACTGTGAAGCAACGCTGTTTTATAGAAGTCTTTTTTCCTCTGGTTTCACTTTGGTGTATAAATCTCTATAAAATTACTGTGTTTAATGCATCTCCAGTGAAATTGGTGTGCTAGCTTTAGCTGCAAGCATGTACAGAGGTCATCTACGGATCTGGAATTAGTCAAGCAAAGATTTAATGCTATCTCTGTTTTCTCCTTGCTTAAAAAGAAAACAAAGTGAGTAGCACATGAGTGGGTGTAGAAAAGCAAAGGAAAATTTTCTGATAGGCCTCTGTATGTGTGTTGGATGATGTTTGCTTCCTTGTGCAACTCTACTGATTCTCGTCCAATATTTTTTTATCATGAAATGAACTTGTACAGGCACATAGTTATTTATCATAAACAATTTAGAAACTTTAAAGACTCTTTTCTATCTGTTTTCCATTTGAATTAAGGATCCTTTTAATAAAAAACTGTGTGGTCTTCAATACACTGTGTCACAATTTGCTGATGTAGCTGAAATGAGGACAGAAATGTTCTCTAACACATTTGGGATGAATGGAAGATGAAGCTTTACTGTCCTTACGACAGAAGCTGGGGTTTTCTGTTATTTGCAGGAATAAGCCACTGCCAGTCAACTCTTAAAGCCTGTTTTAACCTCACTGCCCAGGTGAGAATCAGGGGCTGCTACAACTTCCACCAGGCACAAGCAGAGCACTTGGCAGTGCTCCACACACCGTGTGGAAACTTGGAAAGTCTGGCGGCTTAGAAACTGTACCTTCTAATGGTGTTGGGAAAAGAGAATGCCAGGTGGGGTTATGGGGGCTGATGGCCTCTTCCCGGCCACAGTCCTCCCTAAAATGGAGGTAACTTCCAGTGCCTCCTCCTGCATCTGCACAGCCACTTATACAATACATTTTTGAAAACACTTAATGAGGATAAATGCAACAAAAATCAAAACATGGAGTAAGCCTTACTCAGGTTTTAGAGTGTGTGAGTTTTATGGTCTTCCAATTAAAAATTGACTTCTAAAAATTCATCTTAATTGTGCTGGAAGAACATCTTTCACAGCAGATGTTCGATAAAATACAAGTTGGGCTTTCAGCATCTCTGTTTCTAGTTGGGATGTCTTTGTTGTGAAGAGTTGTCATCGGTCTGAATATATCATTTTTCGAGCCACCTGCTGTTCCTTTCCTTTCCTCTTCCCCACTTGTTTCCTTTCGAGGTTGATACTGAAAAGCATTAAACCTGAGGGCGGCCTCCCTTCTACCCAACCTGCTTCTCGCATTGTGCTCCTCTGCTAATGCTTATTTTATTAGCCCCCTTCATACCCTGGCAGCAGAGGCAGTGATGTAGCAGCCAGGGCACTTTTCCAAACCCCGAAATTTTACAAGCAGTACACAGTGGAAACATTTACAAATCTCTTCCAAGATACATATACACTGAGCGTATATATCCAAATGTAAATATTCAGATCTGTTTGTTACGTTTTCAATTTGCTAACCAGTTAAAGTTTTATATTTGTGTGTCCATGGAGAACCTTTTGCTTTCTGTGGTCAAGATGACAGAAGGTTTGCTAGGGAGGAAGAGAGCTATTTTCTTATCTTGATGTTCCCTGGGGCTTATCTGGAATCCTGGAGCATCCACGTACTGGGTGTTGATAAGGAGAGAGCTGGCAGCTCCACCAGGTCTTCACTGCTGACTCGTCCTCGATGCTTAGTCATCTGCATGAAGGGATGGGCTGCTGTGGGCTTGAGGGTCTGACGTGGGTATTGGGCTTTTTTCAGCTCTGAATGAGACTGTTTCCTGGTTTTTTGGTAAATCACAGCTTTTTTTGAGGGGTTGGGGTTCTCCTGAAGCTTGATGGAAAGCTGTAGTAACTCTTACATTCTTCAGAACAGGAGGCAGAACAGTGACAGTCATTAGGATATGTAAAGCTTTGACCTCCCCAAGTGCAAAACTACATTGTGTTTCTCTCTGCAAGCTGAAGAAGTCTGAGTAGTTTGAAACGGAGTTGTTATTGCTTGTGGTATTTGATATTTCTTTTCTGAATTATGACTTGCTGACTTGTAGGCAAAATCCATTTATGGTGCTTAATACCTGGTCAGACTGTCCTGAAAAATGTCATTTTTCACTGTGTGCAAGTTCCATGTCTGACAAAAGACAGTGATCCAAACCTGTGTCTGAAGAAAACTCAGGCTTTCAGAAACTTCAACATTGATGGTTTGTCTCTAGATTTGAATTAAATTGATTTTTATAAAAGCAAACCTCTCCATCAGATACTGCAACCAAAAGTTCACAGGTTTGTAAATTTCTGGATGTGATTTTCGGTCTTAGGTTTATTCCCATTCCTAAGACTTGGTGTGAGAAAAAGTCTTCACCTCAAGTGTCTGGTAAATCCCTTAGATTTTAATCATCTGCCAGAGAATGTCCTGTCAAATGACAGTGAATCTTCAAATGTAATGGTTTAATGATTTTTTTTTAAATTATTAACACTATTTTTTTCTTTTTTACTTTATCTGAAATATGAACTGTGCCATTCCAAGAGTGAGGGCACCTTGCAGAAGTTAGCAGGTATGCCAAGTTTGTATTGCAGCCCTTCACCGTGCAAAATTATTAAATGCAATTGCCTGAAAAAACATTTGGTATCAGTGGAGCTAAAAAGCATGAAAAGGCCCAAACCTGACCTTTGGGAAGGAAATATTGCCCATGCTTGGCAAAGCACGTCTGCACCCTTTGCTTCCTCTTGACTGAATTGGTATTTGAAGATTTACTTAAATGTGAGCATGTGCTCAAGTGCGTTCCTGAGTTGTGGCCTCATCTGTGCCTCAGGAGGAGGACAGTGCTCCCTTCCTCCCTATGGACCTTCCTGACCATCACAGAAATGCCACACCTGACTCTGCAGGAGCAGTATTTGGCACTCCTGCCTGGCACACAGGTAAACCCTGGCAGTATTTCTTGACGCATCTGTTTTGGAGAAGAGCGGATGAGGTGAGGACCAGAGGCCGTGGGACACACTCTTCTTCAGACTCCGTGGGGTTGCACAATCTTGGTGTGAAGTGTATCCAGCTCTAGGGCAAGATGTACTTTTTCTTACTCCTGTCATAAAGTTACCTTCTGTTATTTGTAGTGCATGAGCTGTTACTGCAAGTGCAGCTGGCAGAGAACACTACCAGCAGGATATGATGCAGAAACTACGGATGAGTAGGAACAGCTTAAGTCAAATAAATAAACACAAGGCATTACTTTTTACATCAAATGATGCCATGATGATTTTTTGCCTTTTCTTTTATGTACCTTTTATACAGCTTCCTCTGTAGCCTCAGTGCTTTTAGCATGCATACTTGTAATTCCTCAAGCCCAATAATTTAGCATAGTTCTGATATTCTGTTAAACCAAGAGACCGAACATCCTGGAAGCCTCACAATTAGAGGCCAGAGAGCTCTAGAAACCAAAGTCCTCTCTAGAACACATTCTGTAAACTAAAACAGGCCCGTCCAGGGGGGAATTCCTCGGGATAGGGGGTTCATTCAAGCCTCTCACTGAGGAATCTTTGATAGATATGCTAATTTACAAAGTCTATAAATTGTATATGGGATCTACCGTGTGTGCATTTCGGCACATTCCACCTGGACGAAGTGGTGCACCTTAAGGATCCTTAAATAAATACCTTAAATAATACGACATTTATTATTATATAATATTATTTATTTATTATTTAATCCTTAAATAATACGAAATAAAACCCCTGTTTTCCCTTAACCGTGTTTGGCTCTTAATTTTGAGACCAGAAAAAGGCAACAAAACACAGCAGGTCTGGTAACCCAAGTAACCCAGCTACCTCCACTTGAGTTTTCCTATCTAAAGCTGTTAGAGCTGTGTAACACTTTGCAGTGTTTGGAAATTGCAGCTTTGGAAATTTTAATAAATGGTTTTGCAGGTGGATAGGAATAAATACATTATTAGGCATAGGAGGATCAGTTTGAGTCTCCCCAGTTCAATATGAAACACAGTAAATAATTAAATTCTCTCTCTGCATTACTGTCTGTTTACCCGAGTAATGAAAGTTGGCAGTTTCTTTCATATGATCAAGTCAAACAAGCAGAAAGGGAGAGGAGTTTGCAGAGTGAATGGCAGTAGTTGCCACAGAAATAAGGAGATACTAAGATTATAACAAGCAACCAAGAAACAATTGCTGTTGAATTCATCTATATTTGAGTAGCATGCAAGTCATGGTAAGGTACCTGAATGTACCATGTTCTTAAATAACATTTCTCATCTATAACTTCGGTAGTTTGATACAAAGGAGTAAATTATTTTGACTTTTATCAGATTAAATTCACAACAAATGCATTCTCCGCTGATTTCCATAGCTGGCTTCTGTTCCTCCTGTTAGGCTGTGGTGCCTAACACTAAAATTGGTGCTTCTAATGGGAAAAGCAATCAAGTCTTATGAGTGTGCTCTGCTGCTTCATTGCCATGCCCATCACAGCATCTTCCTTCGATGGAAGGGATGCTGGGACATCGTGTCCCCAACATCCTCCGATTCGTGGCCAGTGAGGTGGATACAGGATCTGAGTAGTGGGAATACCCATTAAAACAGGCCCTCATGTGAGCAGCAGAGCAATGCAAGGCTGGTTCTCTCTGGGTTCACCTCATCTTGGATTTTCTGGTGCCAAATGAGGAAATGGTTCCTTCTTGGCTGTTTTTGAAGCCTTCACAACTAAATTCTGGCGCCTGGTATGGGTGGCTCCGGCCGCAGCCATGTCTTTGGTGGGAGTTTTACTCTAGTTTATTAATCCTGTTGGACCTTGTTGTTTGGAACTTTGCTAACACAGCAGCTAAACCTGGCTGGAAAACCTCCTTTTTTTCTGTCTTTAATTCAAGCAAAAATTCCAGGCAGGAGCTGGTAAACTATGTAGGGAAAATTGGTCCCAGCCAGGAATGGCTGTCAGTGCTAACACAGCTGTTTTCAAAAGTTACAGCAAGTTTTGTTTTTATGTAAATCTATTAAAAAAAAGGTTGAATTTTAGATAGACATTCCTTGGGGTCAGGCTATCATAACAAAGAGCAGAGTGTGCTATCACACAGTGACGGGTAACAGGAGATACACCTGCTGGAAACACTAACAAAGACATGCCAAATAAAACTAGAAATCTTTTTTGATAGTTCACCTGATCTTAAAGCTCATCTATTCAAAAGAAAAGCAAATTGCCACTTGTAAATAAAGTGAGTCTTCAAATGTCTTTCTCAGAGCTTCATCTTTTAATAGTTTCTAAATATAGTATCACATCAAATAGTTGAACAGAGCATTTGTGTTTCCACAGCAGTGCTGCAAACTTCAGTCTCTTGTGCTTTTATGCAACTTGTGTCTTTGGTCTGTGCCAAGCCATTCTGATTGTTGCTGGTGCCGTTTTAAGGTGTTTTTTACCCAATTCTTTAGGGAGTTTTTTTTATGTGGTGAAAAGACAGGCTGAATTATGCTTTGGCCTCTCTTAAAACTCCTGAGATTTTCTTTTGTTTTCCTCTCTTTCAGATGCTGAGTCATCATGTTTATGAAAATCGTACATCACTATCTGGAAATCATATAATTTATTTAGAAATGCTGACTGCCACACTTTATCTGCTAAACTAAGCAAGTACTAAACTGGCCTTGATCAATGTGCTTCAGTCAAGGGTGCTGGCAATTTACTGGCTCTGACCTTCCCTGCATGTTTAAGAGCCTTAAAGGACAGGGAAGGTCAATGGCAATTACACCATTTAAGAAATTCATGGAGAGCGAGGCAGCTAAATAACTACCAGGATTTAGTGCAAGCTTGATTTATTTCCTTTTTTTTTTTTTTAAATGTCCATATCATCACTTAGCAAAGATTGCTGCATTTGTGGTGAATGAATAAGGTAGACCTAGAAGTAGTTGAGTTCAAATAAATAAAATCTGCCTTCATGCTTCTAAAAATAGGCTTTTAGGACCTCTGGAGAATGTTAATAAAGAATTAAAGAATGTTGTTAATAATTACCGAGTCATTCCAAAACTGTTACAAGATCCACATAACACTAATACAGGTTGTTGTACCAGTCCCCATGTATTGGACCAGCCTAATAAAAGCTAATCCTGTTTTGTCAGTCTCAAGCTCTCCATTTTGGCCAACAGGAGGTGTTTAAAAATGCAGTACACTGTAAATGCACACGTATCTATAAACATTCCTGCACTGTCTAATAGCTTTGGATGTTTTTTTATCTGTGTCTAATCTGAGGTGCTTTTAAAAGTTCTAATGATTGAGAGTGTGCCCTTTGTATGGCCTGGACCTGCACTCTCAAGGTTTTCCAAGTTGAAAGGCAAGCAAACCCCATTAATTATGTTATCTCCTAAAGTACATGAGATGCTCTTAGAATTCAAAAGACTGTTGGTTTTCAACATGAAGCAAAGTGATCCTGCTTTGCTCATTGGTGTGTGTTTTTCTGGGGGGGATTCCTCAAGGACACAATATGGAGAAGAGTTGATGGGACAAAATTATTCCCAGTTTTGTAACTGACACCTTCAAGGACACAAACTGTCCTGAGCAAGCTGTTTGCCTTTTACCCTTGTGATGTGAACACTTCCAAGCTACATTATACAGTGCAGCATGACCGAAATAAACCTAAACCTTGTTTCAACAGCTGGAATAATTTTGTCTCAAGCCTTTTAATTAAAGATCACTTTCTGCTTTTTCCTTCACTACACTGCGTGTCTGCCATGGGCTTGCTTCTTGGGTGTAAATATTGTGTAGAACTGTGCACCATGCAGAATTTCAGTGTCTCTGGTCAGACTTTTGTTTAAAAGCCATTTTTGCGCGGCCCAGGAGGAGCAGGAAAGTATGTATGGAGTTGTATTAGGACATACTTGTACAGGATTTCCTGCTTAAAGTTGTTGTTTTGCTGTCAGCACGTGCGAAGTGTCACGAGTGCTCCCTGCCTTGTAGGGGTAAATCAGGATGGTTGTTGCTTTTGCCAGGTCGCTGGGATGTTAACCAGAAATGCCCGTTTTCGTCAGAAGTCCTGGGTTTATCACAGTCTGTGTGTGGGGCTGGTGCTGCAGTGGTATTTAATGCAGTGGCATTTAATGCAGTGGCATTTAATGCAGTGGCATTTGGGTCTGGGGGGCATCATTTCTGCCCTGGCTTGGCCGCTGGCGTGGGCGTTGTGTTGTCTCCAGCCCTGCCCATGCTCTGCAGCGATGACAGACTGAGGGAGTCATTATCTGCCGCTCTCTGGCTCCCAAAACGGAGCAGCATTTGCAGTCTGGTGTTCTCTGAGATGCTTTTGTTCACTTCATCAGCTGAATATTCATTTACGCATCAAATTGCACGTTTGTTGAGAAAAATGAGGGCTGAAGCTTTTCAGTGCTTAAATTGAGATGCAGAAATGAATCATAAATCAGTTGAAGAATTCTGTCTTTAAATCCCCTTATTGCAGTTGCTGGAAGAACATGTATTTAAGCAACCATCATCAGTGCTTTCTAGCGTAGGCTATGCTTACTGCAGTGAAACTGTGAGCCCCTGTATGAAGGAGACTTGTAAGAAAAAATGTTAAATATAATTTGAGATTCTCACAAAGTGCTGCCCTTCTGCTTTGTCCAGGTTTACATCTGCAGTGGGACTTCCAGGAGTGAGGAGTTTATGGACTGGGTTTACATTTGTTTTTATGAACTGCAATGTGGGCATCACCTTCAATACCTCATAAGAAGGTGATCTGATACCCCAAATTGTGTGGTTCACGACTTCCTGCATCTGTTCAGGCTAAGAGATCTATAAATGGTGTTGTTTTCTCTATTTTTCTGCAATACACTTTCAGTTTTTCCTCATAACAAATGAGAAATATTAGCATCTGGTCTGGATGTCTGAGACTACAGTTACTCTTTGTGCACGTGTTTCATTTCACTAAGCTATGAACATTATTTAAATTTGCATAGAAATAATTTTACTGGGGAAATAATTAACTGTAGTCTGGAGTAAGTGTGCATATGTATGGAGAATATGCTGTTACTGGGAGGACACATTCTTTGTATGATGAATGCTCTGGGGTTTTTTTGAAAGGTGTGATGAAGAGGCAGAATAATTATTCTGCTCTTATTTGCTTCTCCTATTTGTGCCCCAAATACATCTTTCTTTTACTAAATTGCCGGTAGTGAGTTTTAATAAATCAATTTCATGGAGGCAGAATACTGTCCAGAGGATGCTGGTTAATGTATGGAAATGAATGCACTTCATGTGCTTTGGAAAGTTGTGACTGGGAAGAGGTGCAGAAATGGAACCAACTCGCAGCTTGTGAACGTCAAAAACATCTCAGTGAACCAAGAAAGCCACTTACACAGAGCTTTGAACTCAATGATTTTATTCTAATTGGAAATACCTGCAAGGCAGCTGAAGAAATGGGTGAGCCTGGCAAATTCTTGATTGGCATCTTCTTGTCTGGTAGGCACAGTGGACAACTGTGCCAAGACAGTTTTGTCTCAAGTCTGTGAGGTTCAAAATCATCCAGGTGATGCATTTTTACAGAGATTTCATGTGGGGGAGAGAAGTGAAAGCAGGAATGTACTGTAGGAAGGAGGTTGTTTGCAGGAAATCAGTAATGTGAATGCATGCAAAGGACAGGCCCTTCAAGGAGAGAAAACAGAAGAGAACATTATTGGTATATATTTGAAAAAAACAAAAGGAGTTTTTGTTGATTTTTAAAAAATTATATTTTTAATTATATTTCCTATGAGAAAGACACAACTTTATCCCAAAGTGATTTTCTTCCGTTCCATGCCAGTTTGTCTTTTGGCCTGCTGGCTGTGTTGAGCTGACTGGTATTTTAGGTTCATTGGTATTTTTTTTAAGTAGGTGTTCACTGCCTTTTGTGTACATTTTAATGTTAGCAAGGGCAGGAACACTGGTGACGTTCAGGCTGAATCTTCCCTTGTTGCTCAATGTTCTGCCTTGAGTAGCTGCATTTTGCTTTTCTGTCTCAGAGGAACATCATGCTGGTGGGAATGAAAATGAAGCAAAGCCAGCAGGTTTTTTAAATGAGGTTGATTGGACTTGGACTTAGACAAGAAAACTGCTTTGGAAGTTCTGGAGTGAAAAGATTTAGCTTCTGTTGCCTTATGCTATAAGTCAGTAGCAAAGCCATGGAAAAGACTGCAGAAGTATTGAATCCTCTTCATTTCCTGTAGCCACATGAAAGAAATCTTCACCACTGAAAGCCTGGAGAAAAATATTGGATGTGCTTCTCTGGTAATGATGGTCCATTTCAAAGAAACGGCATTGCAATTGACAATTTTTTTTGAGAGGAATTATTTTAGCCCATTAATAATCATGAATTAGAAAACATTTTTCTGTGCTCACCTTGAGTTGTAGTCATAAGTTATGTGTGGGTTTGCTGTGTCTCCTTTAGCTTTCCTCATTTTAACCTTGCATCCCTTCCAAAGCTATCAATTTTAATCTGGGGAAGTGGAACTTGCACAATTTAATTCACTCTGGTGGTCTTTTCTCCCGCTTGCCTGCCCTTTCCAGCTTCCTTTGCCAGTCTTCCTCACACTTTCTGAATTTATTTTATTTTATTTCATTTCATTTCATGTCATGTCATTTTATTTCATCTTTTGGCCTCTTTTAACCATTATGTCCTGGTGAGCTCTAAGATTAGTTCTTTTTGCCAACAAAAAATTTGTAGTAGGAGCCCATTCTCTCTTAAAACTGTCAGTGCATCTACCACATAAAACCAAGCAAAATATAAGTTAAAGGAAGCTCACATTTTACTGAACTCCAGCAATTCCAACCCTAAACAAAAAGCCAAAGGAAACCAGCTTCGTTAGTGCTTCATTAACTTTACTGAACAGACTCAAAGGGAAATGAGCACATACACAAGAGCTGAATACTGTTCCAAATGCTCCAGATTATTTTCTAACTTGTATTTCTCATGAGCTGTATAAATTGGCCAACATCTGTGAAGATGCTAAAAAATGTTTCTGCTGCTGGAAAATTAGAATATTCTTCTTCTGCAACCTGCCTTGTTACTTCTCCCTCTCTTCTACCCTGCTGAGCCTGCTTCCAGCTCTGCTTCCATCTGCTTGTAGGTTAGCACAGCTCAGATTCTCCAAAACTGCTGAACTTTGTCATACATGGCAATTTTTAGAAGCAAGATGTTCTTTAGAGTCTGAAGTGTTTTTTATATCTATACTTATGTATGCTATTACTTACACCAGAACTGTTGCATAGCCACATAACGTGCCTTTTTCCCTTGTGCTGAGACCCTTGCATATTTATGGTTGTTCTTAGCTGTGCTTGGTCTGTATGATTGAGCTCTTTCAGCTCAAACAATAAGTGTTTAGAAGGGAAATGCTCAGAGGTGGGCCACGTGCTTTCCTCTTGTGTGGCATTTTTGTTCGATGACACAGCAGCCGGTGTCAGTGGAACTGAGGCACTGAAAGGAAATATGCACCACGAGCTCCAGAGGGTATTGACTCAGGCAGCAGTGCTAATACTTAACAAATGTCTTTCCTGATCACAAGTTCATAGGACTCGGGAATTTTGGAGGTCAGTGTGTAGTTTCTTTGCAAATGCAGCACAGATATGATAAGCGCCTCTTTGTCCAAGGCTGAATTTTTATGAAGAAAGAAGCTGTGGCTTTTTCATAAAGCCATAATGAATTCTTCATTTTATATTTTTAGATCACAAGGGGTAATTTACTCGCCTTTTTCTTACGGCTCTTGTCAGAATTCATGTTGCCTAATCTCCTTCCTCTGCTATTAAAACTCACCTTTGTATTTACCACAGGCCAGGAGACACTAATCTTAGCTCCTAGTAATTAGTGCTTTTTTAGTTCTTTGTGCTCCATGCACGGCCAACAAAGGCCTAATAGAGAATGTGCATATTTTATCTTCACAGTAAGCTAACAATCCAATCAACGAAAAGCCTTTTTCTTCTTTCTCCATAATTCCTATCTTGCCCTTCCCCCTCCCTCCGTCATAGAAACCTGTGGCTGTATTGAGCTAATAACACTAAGAATCAATTTAACTGTGCTACCGTAGCAGTGGCGAGAACAAGGAGTGATAGCAGGGGTATTTCTGCAGAGGCTGAGCCCCAGGCTGGCAGGAATGTGTTTCCAGGGAGCAGTGTTTCATCTGCTGCCAGACCGTGGCTCCTTCCAGGGCTGTGTTGAGCAGCTGCCAGTGCAGCAGAGGAAGCCACCTCCAGGGACGGCGTGTGAGGAGTGCGTCCACATGGAATGCAGGTACAGCTTGGACTCTGGCTGCTGACACCCCTCTCTCCCCCACAGCCTCAAACACATCAAAAGCCTTCTGGCTTGTCAGAAATGTGCATTTTAGAAACTCTTCCTACAGAAAGGATATATTCCTTCCTTTAGGCTATCGTGTTAAGCTGGTGGTAGCTCCCACTTGAAGCCAGCAGTCTCACAGCTCGTGATACCCAGGAGCTCTCAGGAGTCTCCCATCTCTTCTGGCTGCTGACTGCTCAGTGATCAGAGAAAACATAGCTTGATAGAGTCAGCCTAATAAAATGTGCTGCTGCTGGGGAGTTCGGGGTGCTGCAGAGGGATATACATGGGCTACAGGCTCACAACCAAGTTCAGTGCATCCTACAGGCAGGCCACGTCATGCAAATTCTTGAATTACATAAAATCACAGAATCACAGAATGGTTTGGGTAGGAAGGTACCTTAAAGATCATCCAGTTCCCCACTCCCTGCCATGGGCAGGGACACCTTCCCTAGACCAGGCTGCTCCAAACCCTGTCCAGCCTGGCCTTGAACACTTTCAGCTGCTCTGGGCAACCTCTGCCAGGGGCCTCACCTACCTCAGAGGGAAGAATTTCTTCCTAATATCTATTGTAAACTGGCCTTCTGTCAGTTTAAAGCCATTCCCTCTTGTTCTGTGCATGCCCTTGTTCAAAGCCCCTCTCTGGCTCTCTTGTAGCCCCTCTAAGTACTGGAAGGGGCTCTAAGGTCTCCCCAGACTCTTCCCCAAATTGAACAGCCCCAGCTGTCTCAGCCTGACAGCAGAGGGGCTGCAGCCCTTTGATCATCTTCGTGGCCTCCTCTGGACTTGCTCCAAGAGGTCCATGCCTTCTTATGCTGGGGACCCCATATCAATAAGGTGGGAACATTTTAACCTGGATAAATCCTTCTTACTTTTAAGACTGTGCTGGGGAACTAAGACAGGGAACAGCAGGCAGTCAGTTGGTGCAATTTGGAGTAGATTTAAAATTGTACGTTTATTGTGTTTTAATGCATGGTTTTTGAACCTTATAGAAAAGTTTGCTGCTGAAGACTGTTAGATGTAAATTTAAACCATAGGTAGGTAGTTTCAAGAAAGCTCTAATCCCAGACAACCACCCGCAATGGCTTTCTGCCATTAACAGGGAAGAATTTCTGCTGTGGTTTTCTGCGTTGGAGTTCAAAGCGTGAAGGTCTGTGCTCTGAAGTCAAACGGATGGGGAAGGTGGTGAGCACTCCAGTGGAAGCTCTGCTTAATTCTTGGGTTTCATTTCCCTTTCCTGTACTGCTGTGAACACCCAAAACCGTCCCCATTGTTGTTGTGGGTTTCGGTTTTCGGTGCCAGCAGAGGCTGAATTGTTTCCGGGGGTGACTCCAGCAGTGCCTTTGGATTGTGCACAGGGGCAGCGGCCAGTGCGGAGTCACGGGGGCTGATAAGTCCCAGATAAGCCTTTGGATTTTACTTGCCAGTAGTCAAAGAATAGAAACCTCTTGCCCTTCTCTTTGTCGGTTCCATTTTGTGACGTGAACCAGGATCAAGAGCTGGACTTTGTCAAGCTGCACCTTGACAGAGATGTATATATGGGATTGCCAGTTTGTGGGATGTCACTAGCCATCTCCTCCAGTAAAAATCCTCCTCAGCTGATGAGGAGCTGAACTGAAAGACGATGAAAAGATTCAAGATAGGCACAGTCCACTGCTTCAGAACAGATAAGCCTGAGTGACAAAAAAAGTGGCTGAACAAGCTGAATATTTCTAAGTAAAAGCAGACAAAACCTTCAAAGGCAGTCATTACAAATACTCTGCCTCTTGCCTGCATGAAGTACAGCAACACATTCGTAAATCCTGTGGAACAGGGTAGGAGCTATGCTGTTTAGGGCAGTGGATGTGAAATCTCAGAAAACTTTGTTTCTGGAATCTTCTCAGTTCTTCTGAGCCTTGTGCTCAGGGAGCCTCCCTTCTCCTGATGTGCTTTTGTTTTACTGGGAAATGTTGTGTTAGTGATGCACCATTGCTTCACCTTCTTTTGTGTACTTAAGCTACTTTTGTAAAGAACTTAAATTCGGTTTGAATAGTTCTGTTTCTCCTTTTTCCTGCTAGTGCATCTTTTCTCCTCTACCTCCTTCCAGTACCTTTAGAACCCATTTACTAGTTTGAAATCCACCTGAAGGCAGAGCAGATGCATCCAGTCTCCAGAAATGGCTCAGTGAGGCTAATGAAAGTCGCTGGCTGTCTGGAGGGAAGGTGTTCAAACTGATCTTCTCCAGGAGGGAAATGCAACCTCAGGCTGTGGTGAGGACCTTGGAGGTTGTTCAAGAACATATGGAAGAAATGCTGGACAGTTCAAGGGAAATAAAGACACTGCCAGCGAGAGGGGTGTCAGCAGGAGGAGTAAGGTAGTAGAGAAGTGGTTTAAGTCTTCAGGGGTTTGGGGGAAATGGGAAATGAGGCGGTGGGAGTGGTTACTGGGAATACGTCCCTGAGAAGGACAAAGAGCAAGGACTGTTAATGATGGATGGAGGTATGTGTATGGATGTAGGGCACAAATCCACAGGAGATCTTTTCTTGTTCCACTGCGGGCAGGAAAGCTTTTTTTTTTTTTTCTGGTGGCACCCAATTAATTGTGGTTTGGTTTGATAAATGTTAATGTATTCCTGTGTCATAAAACTGCTGTGTTAGCATGTGTCTGGCTGCCATTTGTGGATTTGAAGCAGCAGTTTTGCTGTGCAAGTAGGTCTGCTCTTCAGACAATGGTGTGTGAACTCGTGCTGACTTTTCCCTTCAGGTCAGCTTGCAGCTTCATTCCTACAGGAGCATTATGGTGGCAAATCAAGAAATCTCTTCTCCCTCTAACCAGTTTGCTGCCACAAAGGAAAAAAGCCTTTGCCCAAAGCTGGTTTTAGGATGTAAGATTTCTTTTTTCCCTGAAATTATTTCAGGTACTGCATCATCCTTGTAGGTTGTACAAATCCATTTTTACATGTTTTTGTGACAGTGGCTGCTTTAGCTGCTAAATATTGATTAAAGCATTCTGATATAAATATGAGCTGCCAGAGAATCTGTGTTAAGGTGCCTTCCAATCCAAACCATTTTGTAATTCTATGATCAAAATCAAGGTTGCTCTGCTCAGTCAGTTTATATCTACAGAATAATTGTGCTGCTGTATGTATTTCTAGAATGTGCTAAGACTTTACATATGTTTCATGGTCCAGTAAAAAAAGCTTCATTTGGTGAAGACTTAAATATTTTAATTGCAGATTTCATAAATCTTTATTAATGCTATTACTTTGCAACGTCTTTCCTTGACTGTGCCAGTCAAAACTAAAAATAGGGCAAACAGGACTTGCAGATGTCAAGCTGCAAGTCATTAAGGAGTTAATGTACATAATTGATGAGCAAATGGGAAAAGCATACATCTGATAAAAAATATATGCATAGAAATTGTAGCTGCCTACAAAGAACCATGAAACAGAACTGAATGAGCAACAAAACTGGAAATATATTCAGTGTTGCTTCCATTATTTTTGCATGCATCCGAGATCAATAAGGGTATAAACTAGAGATTACAGCATTACATCAGCATTAATAGAATGCCCTTCGCTTTATATTTAAAAGCAGTTACCATATGGTTACTTCTGAGTCCTGCTGTGACTCTGGTTTTGATGCAGCATATGTTTCTGCTTCCTATCTCCTTTGGCTGAAGTGTGCAGCAAATCGAACTGGTTTCCTAGCAGCTGGTTCTCTATCCCTGGTATCTCAGCAGGGCAGCCTGCCCAGGGATCATTTTATCACCTAATGGGAACTTCTTACCTCTGTGCAGTTTACTTTGCTCCGAGTATCTGAGTATTCCTAAATCAGGTGAGGAGACTGCAGAGGTGTTTTTTGCCTGGATGCATTGCTCTGTTCCTCAGTTCTTGTGCCCCTCATACATCTTCCCATTTAGTGACCATTCTCCAGCTGTCCTGGCCAAGGGATAAGGGAACCAGCTCATTTCAGAGTTCATTACCACTGCTCCAAGCATCAATTAGTAGTGAAGTAAGAGCATGGTGGTAGTAGTGGGATAACAGCACTTTCACACAATGAATCCTTTTCATCTGCCCTCAGGGACATGAGGAATTGTCTCCAAAATGCTTCAGCTGTAAACTCAGAGAAATGGAATCACTGTTCTCCATCACTGCAGCATGTTCTGCAGGAAGGAAATCACCTGCTTAGCCTGTGCTGCTGTATCTGGAGCAGTTAATCAGGAGTGCTCTGAGTAAAGCAGAACAAAACCAGAAACCCCTCTGACAAACCCAGCCTCAAAATAAAGAGCAGGGATGCAGAGCTGCAGCTTTATTTTCCAAATGAAAGTGAAGAGCCCTGTAGTTAAATTTCTGCATTGGAAGTAGTATTGGATGTGAAAGATTGTGCAGATGAGTACAGGAGGAGTCCGACTGACTGTCAGCTTTCATTTCTCAGTCAAAGATGTTTCTCTATTCATGTAGTGTGAATCAGAGTGGCTGCCACCCGGGGGGCCACTCCACATCAGCCTGGGTATTCATGGCAGTGGGAGGGAGGGCTGCAGGAATGCTCCGGCTCAGCACGCGATGTGGGATGGTGCCAGCCACCCTCACGGGGGGGGCCTCTCAGCAATGACGGAGTAAGAATGGCAGAACTTGAGTGTAAATACCTGGAAGTTGGCAATGCAGGACAGAGAAAGCGCGAGTGCTTGTGGATGGTGCTCTGGGTCACGCTCGCTTTGTGGCAAACCCCAGCAGGAGTGGTTGGTTCCCAGGCTGACGAGATCGTTCCAAGGTGGAAGGGTTTCACGGGGCTTCTCTGCACATCCCGAGTTGCTGCTTCTCAGCGTCTCCGTTCCCTGTCTGTACAACAGGGACACGTACCTTGCTTTTCCATCCCTTGTCTCTTGTGTCTGTCCATACTGCATGCTGATTGTGGCTGATGGTCTCTTACCCTGTGTGCAAATCCTACCTGATCTCCAGGAATACTGATAAAAGGACTAACCAAAGCCATCTCTGTATATACAGTTGAGGCTGTGGTCACAGATTATCCTGTAAGAGTCTGTTTTCTACGAAGAAACTGTCTTAGTAAAAACAGGCAAACAAACCCCTGCAAGAAGATGATGTTCAAGAATGTAAATGTGGTTATTTATCAGTTTTGGTTTTTTTCAGCAGACCTTGCAGAGAGTTCCCAAAAGCTGTCATCATAAATATGGTTATGGACCAGTGGCCAACTCCAATTCCCCCCCAAACCACAGAATAAATTAATTCTCTTTCAGTCTGTCTGGAACACAGTAAGGTGGTAAACAGAAGGAAACTGGATCCCATTTGTTACTCCGTGGGGTTTTCTTTGGCTGGTTTTGTTCTTTTTTACAAAAAAAGACACATCCTAGCTGTATGTACTAACAAGTTTAAAAAAGAAAAAAAGAATTATCCCCAATGTACTTCAGTCAGATACGAGACAGGGGATTAAGACAAGCTTTAGTCTCAGCTCATTAATTGTGCAAGCTAAGGATGTACAAGCAGTGTTTTTCTGTGTCTTACCTTCCCTGTGCTGTGGAGTGAAAGAGCCCCAAGCTACTGTATGTAGTAGGTATTGCAGACATTCTTCCGTGTTTGTAACATACATAGAAATCTTGGGCAAATTGTGCCTCAGAAATGCCATGTATCTTAGAGTATTTCAATGAAAAATTCAATTAGCTGAAATTGTTCCTGTGATTTGGAAGGTGATGGTCTTGATTATAAGAAGAGACGGGTGCAGTGTTCACAGAGTGCAGGTTACTAAACTATGTCAGTCCTTTGTTCCTGGCCAAGAATTTAGAACTAAACATAAGCATATTTAAAAATTAAGAATCCATCAATTAATCAGAAGGGATAAAATATTTAGCAGGTGTATTGCGGAGCGCAGACCGTTCAGACGAATGCAATAAACGTGCTGCCCATTTTTCGGTTTTCTTGCGCTGCTGAGGACGTGGGCAGGAGCCCCACAGGTGCCAGGCTGGTCCTGCCTCAGCACCTGTGGGGCAGGAATCCAAGCTGGGCTCTGGCTCTCGGCCGTCTCCTGGCTCCCATGTGTAAAAAGCAACCCCTGCTCCCTTGCTGGTTGCAGTAATGCTCTTTCCCTTTTCACAGCAGAGAAAGCAGCTCAGCGCAGTAAAACCTCATCCCCGTCCCCGTAAGGCAGTGGCCCCTGGTGACCTGCCCTCCCTGGAGCTGCAGCACAGAGCCTGGGTGGCTGTGAGGTGTGGGAGGAAGAGGCAGCCTGACCCAGAGAAGGGGGTTAATGCAGCTTTCCCAGGGAGTAGCTGGGATGGTTGGCCTGCTCCAGGTGTCACCCTATCTGGAGCTGCCCCTGATTGTCTCTTACCCTCTGCTTTTGCAGTGAAGAATCATTTTCTGCTGCAAACCAGCATGTAGTTAGTTAATCTATAAAAGGGAGAAAATGATCTTTGTAATAGAAGATATAGAGCAATAAAATAGTAAATACTATACACAGAAAAAAAAGACAGTAAACAGATATAATAATAATGTATTCCTGTGTAGCATTAGGAGTTTTCTTTAATTACTAACCTGTTTCGTGACCAGTCAGGAAAATTAAATAGCTGATCCCTCTCACTGGCAAGTAATGAGCTGCCTGATTATTAATTGCACGAAAATTTTGTGATGGGCCAAATTCAAAAATGCTTTTGTGTTTTTGTGAGTCACAGAGCAACTGGGCTTTGATTACCATGAGCATGTCAGTCCTAGCAGCCTTAACAAGTTCCCTGGAAAGCGTCAGCCTTTCCCTAAGACTGGGCTTTGCCTCCTAAGCTCTCAGGGAGTTGTTGTGCAGCCTGTTGGCCGGAGCTGTCAGGATACCCCGGTTTATTTGGGTATCAATTGGCTCTATCCAGGCACCATCTGCTTGAAACCTGCTGCTGCAAGGGGAGGTTTGCACTTGAAACCGTGCTGGATCAGATCAACACATTGCTGTGCATCTCGATGGTTAAGTTCTTGGGAATCAGAAGGAAAAGTAGCAGGATATTTAATCTTTGAGTATAAATTTGAAGGTATATTAACACTAGATTAATAACCTCTAAAAAAAAAAAAAAGGCGTGTATGGGTTAAAATGCTGTACCACTTTTTCTCGGCACCCAAAAATATTTGTCTTTTATAGTGTGCTATAATAATTAACAGGGACATATCTGAGATTTAAAGACTGTCTTCTAATGTCTTCTAGGATATGCTGACTGATGTGAGTTAGCCAAAAGCAGCGAGATGAATCGTGCAGCTAACCCAATTAATCTTCTTTACTTTTTTGCTGCAGTGGTTTAAAATAAAACCCCCCAAACTTTCCCATGATCTTAAAGAAAAATGCTCCCACATCAGGGACTTCAGAAGGAAAACTCTTATTGTAAGCTCACAGCGGGACATCAACTCCCAGCAAGCCAGGAGGATAATACTATGTGCAAATTGAGCAAATGTCCTTGCCTCTCCAATCAGCCAGTATTTGAAGGGTATTATCCTTGCTAAACTTGTCATCCACTTTAAATGGAAGTTGGACTGCAAATGTACATACTCTGCTTAGCGTGACTTTTGAAGAGTTGCCTCTGCAGTTTAGAGGTTGGATTTAATTCTTAAAGACCTAACTTTGCTGCAGCTTTACTTAATCTCTGTTTATTTGCTTTGCCATTCTCTGCTTTATAATCTAGGCAGTGTGTAAGGAAACTATTAATGAATAAGTAAAGTAAACAAGAAACATCTTAGAGGGGAAAAAAAGCGGAAAATCTGAATATCAAATCAGATGAAGGAAATTTCTTTCTTGAAGTAATCAGAAAATAACTACTGTTACTGTATTTCAAGGAGCAGAAATAACCTTTTTGAGATGGAGTAGAAAGGGTGATGTGCTGTAATATTCCATGAAACTGAGGGTCATCCTCTCTAGCCAGTACATTCCACATAATTAAGGCTTGAATTGTGAAAGCTTCTGCTTGTTGTTGCTGTCAGTTGCCCATTTGACTCCTCTATTTTGTCCTATTATAGTCATTTCAAAGCTGGATAAGCCCAAATATTTTTTAGTCTCATAAATACCATTGCTTCCTCATCCAGAGATTTCATTGCCTAAATCTCTTTCAGCCATTAAATAGGAACTGCAGCCTTCAACAGGCTTAGCCAAGTCAACTGACACAGCATAGGAGGCACATTTCCCCCTTTTAATATGTGCATAATAAATCTGCCTCTACACACGTAAATATATACGTCATGTACATGATGTGGGTGGAGGAAGAACCTGTGGTGTGTGTGTGTGCAGGCTGCTGAGACAGCCTGACCCTTTGATGTAGCTGCCGTAACAAACAATGGATTGTTTCTCCATTGTCTTTTTATTTCACCAGTCTGTAGATGTTTCCCTGAAACACAGGTGGAGATGTCTTCTAAAAAGCAAACCCCCAACACAGAGCCTGCTGCAGGTGCAGGGGTAGCAACGGTGGTGGTGGCTCCTTATGGCTCATTTTGCATCTCTAGACTCTCTGCTCCATTTCTCTCCAGCAAAACACATACATATTTGATGGGTTTGCATCAGGAATTCATCCCTTCTGCTCCGGTATGTGTGAAAGGCTGGCAGCTGGGGATTTCCACTGATGGCAGATCTTCCCACCTAACTGTGCATCACAGATCAGCAGTTTAGCACATCAGGGAGGTATTATGATTTAAAACTGCAGCTTTATGAACCAGAAAGCCTCCTACATCTGAACCAGAGGTGATTTAGTAAATTACACAGTATACAGTCCTCAGTTTCAAAGTAAAAACGAGATTCTCTGAAAGAACTGACTTAAAATGAGCTAAAGAATTTTAGCTGTTTAATTACTCAGCTTCATACCTAAAAACATGTCATTCTGGCTTTTGAATGTGTTGCCTTTAGCAAGCTGAGCAGGATGAAAGCCCAAAGCTTTCAGAGGCTGCTGTAAGTGGAGCAAGTGGTTAACTGTGCTCTGTTCTCCCCAAGTTCTAAAGGGAACAGTATCACAGCTTGGAATAGAGGTGGTGATATTTTGCCTTCCTGCAGCATCAGGTTTGATGTCTCCTTACTTTGTGTTCCCTGTCATGGAATCCTCAAGAAAGACAGTTTGGAAATGGTCCTGTGTCACTCTGGGAATTTTCAAGAGCGAATGGAGAGCTAAGGCAAGGGAAAGGAAACCAAACAATTGCTAGAATTCCTTCTCTAAAATCTGATGGACCAGTTCTGTAGGACTAAGGTCTTTGCCTATTATTTCTAATCAGAAAGTAAAGTAAATGTTAAAAACATGAGGATTACCTCCCTGGTGGGATGTAACTTAGTCTCCTACTGAAAGATCTCTGACAGAGCTCACGTATTACGAGGTTTTTTTGTCACTCTTTGTACATGAGCTAATTAATAATTCCGATGTTTTCAAACAGAAGCCTGACTAAAATGAACCCTGACACAAATTACTGCCTGGACTCTGCCTATCAAGAGATGAGCTTTCCTTGAAACCTAGCTCTGGCAAGGTTGTCTCTGGTGATTTGGATGATCATAATGATCCTAATCTCCAAATATATTTCCATATTCTAAAGGAAGAGGTTCTTCATCAGCATTTTCAAATCTTTGGATTTATACAGATGAGAAGTAACAAGGGGCAGCAAGAAGTTAAGGGGAAATGCTTGAAAAATGTCCTAGCTTTTGAGAAACAGTCGCTTAGTTTTTCCAGGTGTCTCAGCAACAGACATGGAATGCTAATTTTCTTCTTTGGGATTTGGGAATTTGTGCTTTGTGGATATTTTGAAAGATAATCTAAACTGACTGAAGCCTGGTCCCGTGCATTGGTTGTGATAAATTCCCAAAGCAGCTAAAGGGGAAGTCCAGTTTTGAAAATGTACTAACAGTGAACAAAGGAATCATCTCTAACTGCTGCACAATGTGTGTTTTTCTTCTCTTTAGGGAGGAAGGGTCCAGTGCTAATCTGGGAATCACATCAGACCTGACACCTATAATGAGGGCTTTTGCCCATTAGTTTAATCTAATTTAAAAGGAAGAGAAGTATTTTTCATATCTCCTGCTGTAAACTCAGCCCTGAGGCTAAATACAGTGTGTGTTGAAGGCAGGGCTGAGGAACTGGAGTTTCCACCTTGTTGTGCACCAGCTCTGCTGCTGCAGTGGTCTGTCAGTCTGGCTCGTGTGCCTGAGAACAGTGTCAAGCAGCTGCCATAGCACGTGTCACTGATTTCTTACTTTCTCTTTGTCTGAGCAAGGCAGATGCATTTCAGATTGTGAATGACCATTTCCAGACCTCTATCAATATCTGTTAATAAAACTAATGATATTTTTATGTGAAACCAATGGCTCCCTAAAGCAACAGACAATAGGAGCTATTTACTGTGCTGTGTCTGACACGTTAACTGTATTGAGCCTTGTGAAAATACAGCCCAGGGGCAGTGCTGGAGTCCTACTGACCTAGAAATTGTAGCAGCTATCCTGTGACAAAGTCAGAAAGTACAGCACTGCACAGCAAAGGGCTTTGGGGTTTTAAAAGAAAAAGTAATTGAAACAGACTTGCCCTCGGATGACCCTGCTCACCATGTGTTTCGGAGTCCCTGTTGCTCCATGAGATAACACTTCCAGCCTCTGACTCTGGGGATGGAGAGAGGGAAGTTTGCGGCTGAGACAACGTCTCTGCTCTCTAGGAAACATTTTCAATTGCTCTGCTGTTCGTTCCCGTGACAAAGGGACGTATTAATCGTGTGACAAAATTTCACACTTGGTGCTGGTCAAAACAGGCTCAGTGTAATTCAATTACTGCCGTTCAGGCAATCCTTAGGACTTTGTGAAGATACTGAGTTCAGCTGTTGAATGCACTGGCTGAAACAGAGGTGCAGGAGGACAACTCACCCTGCATGTGTGAACTGCAGAGAAGGAGAGGAAGGGGTGGCATTGTGAACCCCCAAGAGAGAAGGGGATTGGTGTCTGTTTGCCTGGTATTCTTCTCACAGGATGGGTGATGATTTCCTCATATTCTGTGACAACACTGACAGTCAAATCCACAAGGAAAAGGAAAAAAAGACAATCTGATAACCCAGATAATTATTTCTGAAAAAATTTCAGCACTGTGGACTTTGTTAGGGTGCATTGGATAGAATGCAGTCCCTCAGACTGTCTTTCCTTAACCAGGTCTATATAGCTGTAATAGCTGTTATTATAGCTGTAGCTGTTGCATTTATGATCTCTAAACAAACACCAGAAACACACAGTACAGTGTGGAAAATGAGTTTGTAACACGAAGTGGATTTTGAAAAATCTCAGTTAAAGAGGTGCTTGGTCTCTGGAATAAGACTATTGAAAAGATTCTTTCCAGGTAAAGTGTTGACACTGGATGGCCTACTGAGAAATTAAAAGTTGCCTACCTGGTCAGGAATGAACCAACAGTGGAGAGAATTATTGTGGGAGGCACTCTCACTGTCACAGTGCTTAAGCAGCTGAACAGCAAATGCAAGCTGCCCAATTACAGAGCTCTTAGTGCAGTGCAGAGTTTTGAGTTGGGTTTTGTAGCTGGTCTTTTACAGTCAGCAAAATTATGCTCACTTCTCTAAATAAAAATCTCTGAATCTGTTAGAGTCAGTGCTGTACTGTAAGAAGTATGAGAATTATGGGTGGCTGAGGCTGTGCCTATTTTTCAGCATTTCTTGCGGGAACATGGGAGTTCCAACCTAGTGAAATTTGTATTTCTTTTGGATCATCTGTAATTTTTTTTTTTGAAAGAAAGTAGCCTTACTTAGATCCGTGTAACCTGGATACATGATCCCTCCAAACCCTCTGGATGACATCCCAGAACATTTTATCTTTTACTATTGCAAGAAAAGACTTTCATTTCTTTCATTGAAGATAATACTTGTGCTGCAGCAGTTTGGGAGTATTTATTTGATGGAGCCTATGTTTACATGAGATACCTTTCTTAATTTAGTTCACAGCAGCTATAAAAGTGAGCTCCTTCTGCTGAATGCATAATGCTTTCACTTGGAAAAAAAAGCACTGCGATCCAGGAGCAACACTTGGTTTATAAAGGCAGGGCATTCCCTCTGAGCATCTCAGGTGCCAAAAGTGGCTGTCAGGCTCCACACATTCTGCGATAGTTTTCAGGATAAAATTAACTTCCATGTTTCTGTGCATTCGCAGTGAGCTCCAGTGACAAATAGTTCCCTGTGACATTTAAGCAGGATTGTTGTCCTTTATAGTTAGTTGCTTGGCTGAGAGCAGATAACTCAGTGTGCCGCCATGGAGGTCTGTTGCTCCTAGAGTGTGTGGATTTAAACTATATTAAAAAAACTAGAGGAATCAGATAATATTCAGAATTATTGTGCCGGTCTGTTCGCTGTAGACTGATGAAAGCATAGCCTTGACAGCCTTAGGTCTGAGTTTGAAAACTTGCAAGTGTTCCTGGGGAGGAAATTGTTATTGCTGGAGGCTTTTTAAATATATCTCTACTGCTTGTGGGTCAACTCCATCCTCCAAAGGCCCAGGATTCAACACTGAGCTAAAAAACCCCAGCATGCATACCACCTTGGGATTACTCATAGGAAGTGCTGTAGCTCTCTGGCAGTTGTATTTTATAAATATTGCACTGGGGTCAACCATAGGCAAACACGCTGTAAAATACATGGCAAAGATTTAGAGATTTCCTGGCAATAATTTTGACGTGTCCTGTTTTATTAGTCTTCATGCAGTTGTTTCTCAAGAGGTTGCTTCATTCATGCAGTACTAGTTTTCCGTGGATACAGACTTAATTACGCAAGGGCAGTGTAGGAAAGTTGTGTGCAACTTGCTCTTAGGAATTAGTTTTCCTCCAAAATCCCTTTATAATCCTGTTTTCCTGCTCTGAGGTTTTGCCTTCTCTGTTTGGTTTGTGTACAAAGACTTACTGATGTGGATGGTTAAGAGGATGCATCAATAGGTTTTAGCTTTCTTTCAGTTCATGTTCACTGAGACCTAGGAGATCAGCAAAAACGTGGTTTGCCCTTTTGGATTTGTTTGAGATGGGAATAAACTACTCAGCTTCAGAACAGGAGGAAATACAGCCAGTGTTTCGTCCCTTCAGTGATATGAAAACTGATTCAGATGATTGTTTCTTGAGGGCAGGGGTGGTTGTCCCCTCAGACTTTGGAGGCTGTTCTTGATGTGTGTTGAAGTGGCTGATGAGACCCTGCAACTGAAATGAAACTGAACCATTGCACAAGGCAGTGTCTGCAACGGGAGCTACTTAACCCAGTAAGCAAAAATTACTTTGGGGTTTGAGGTGTTAATTCAGTAGCCAGGTTTTCCTTGCACATCATCACTTATGCGAGTTCAGGTCCCCATGTCCATCAGTGTCATCTTCAGATTTAGAAACATAGAGCATACCTGAGTTGGAAGGGACCTATAAAGATGGAGTCCAGTTTGTGGGACATGGTCTGTTTTTTTGGCCACAGACTCATGGAATATTCTGAGTTGGAAGGGACTTTCAAAGATCATTGATTTGTGCTCGTGCAGGCTATGTTTGTACTGATAAATAAGTGAACTTAGCCATGGTGCTGCCACTTGTCCATCCCCCCTGTTCACCAGGTCCTGGGGCAGTTCATCCTTCTGCTGTGCTGCGGCAACATCCACGAAGGACCGGTTTTCCTTGGCTCCTTTCATCCTGCTCTATCCTTTAGCACTACCTCAACACATCTCAAAGCTTCAGGCACCCCTTGATGCCCTTTATGCCACAACCCAGGGCACGAAACACTCATCCCAATATTTCCTGCCATAAAACTTCCCAGCTGCAATGCAGTCGTCGCCTTATTTCAGGCACTTAACGGCCAGCGAACGATTCCTGCCCCTGTTTTATTTAGCTGTAGTCAAGGAGACTAGAAAGACTGGGATGTGATTCATGAGCAGAGATAAAGCTGGCAGGGTCTGGTTTTCCCTTGTCCCCAGGGAAACAGAAAGCAGCTTTAAGTGAATGGGCAATTTCTGCTCAAGATGGGAGTTCACTGGTACTTTAAAACGCAGCATCTCAGGTGCTGGGTACTGCCCCTCAATCCTGAGCTGCAGTCAGGGCTTCCCCTGTGGCCCTTTGCAGAGCAGCCATTGTCATGGCTTTTCCCTAATTGTGATCTGTCATGACAGGCTCACATGGTTTTGGGCTGTTGGCAGTGATTCTACAAGCAGCCCACGACAAGCTGGGATTGGAAGAGCTCAAAATAGAAATAGGAGCTGATTGCTTTTAGCCTGTGCAAGCGATGTCAGGGAAATCTCACCTCTGTTTCCTTGCCTGGTGTCAGTGTGCTCTCTTGCCAACTGCCTAGGAATTCCTGGGAGTAAGGACTTTGCGTGATGGGACTGAACTTGGCAGAGGCTCCCCAAATCCTCTTTCTCTGTCCTTCCTCTGCTCTGTCAGACTCTGAAATGAGAGCGCTGCACTTTCTGTTTGTCTGTGTGGAGCATCATTTTTAACTCTGGTAAAATAGGAGATATTCTGGTTGGTCCTTAGTCTATTGTTTTGAGGGGATGAAAGCCTCTTCCACCCTTTCCTTCCTCCCACAAGTTAGGAAAAGCATCAAAGAAACTGCTTGAGGTGAGCCAGGCCCTTAGAAGGCAAAGGTCCTTGCTGGTGGCAGAGGTTTGAGCAGATCCCTGGGCTGAGCTGAGCTGGGTTAGTAAGCCTGACTTGGTATCTGTGGGCTGACTGCCTTGTCAGCAGGCTGCTGCTGGCTGTTCATCATTCCAAGGTTCCTGCTTTTGATGTGAAGAGGGTGGATGCCTTTCCCTCGTGCAGCCTGACGAGTCCAGTGCGCTCTGTGAAAATGAAAGCATGTGCTGCCTGCTGGCCCAGAGACTCCCCCGATGAGTCAGAGGGTTTGCTGGGGAGCTGAGGGACCAGTGCGTGCTCCTCGGATGTTTCCAGTTTGATTTCTGCCTGAATAGCCTTCCTGAATAATTGTTTACTTTTGAATTACAGGAACAGGCTCCAGCATCCAAAAAGTAATAGAGAGAAGCAGGGTTTCTGGGAATTAACCAAGCATGTGCAGTCAAGTGTATTTTTCTTCATAGTAGCATTTTTAAATTATCCTAGTACTTGGGAAATTTAATGCTTGTGAGAGCTACCAGGCTTGGAATCTGGAGACTGGATTGAAGCATGCAGCATGAAGAGCAGCAATGTTCTCTTCACATTCACTGACCTTGCTGTAGAGCCAAGGACTTACAGTTGGGTGCTCTTCACTTCTTATCCTTTTATCTGCATTTATTGTGAGGTGCACAGTTTTGCATTAAGAACTGAATTTATCTTGAAGAAATAGTCAACAGCTCTATAGAGTGTTGTTCTGTTTTCTCCTTTAAAACTCCTGTCATTTGTTTTGTGAGAGTGGAAATTGTAGCTTCACTGTGGTAATTTTCCTTTAGCAGAATCAAGTAATCTGGTTTCTTACATATTGGTAATTGCCCTTTTGGTATAGCAATTCTATGAACACTTAATTTTTTTAAACATTGACAAAGAGGTCTGATAGCTGCTTTTATTATCAAGAAAGTAGAACCCATTTCCAGTTTCAGGGTAGTAATTTCCTCAGGTATTTCACTGCTGCATAACTTGAAGGAACTTTCTGTGATTCTGGATGGAATAATTTTTAATGAGAAATGAATTCATTTTTCTTTAAACCTTTGCAGCCTAGACATATGCAGTTGAACTGACTGCCTTAGGGCTCCTTTTATAGTTAAAGAACAGAAATAAGCATTTTTAGGATGTGATTCACCTGAACTATTTTAGGTACACACCGTTGGATGATCTCAGTGTGCTGTAGCAGTGCTGTTTCTCCCCTTTGATGGCAAAGGGAGTTTTAGCAGGTCCTGGCTTTCAGCATAATCATATCGTCTTCAAATAATCATTCCTTCTGTGTCCACCCTGAGTCCTAGATAGATTTCTGTTACATACAAGGTGATTTTTCTCAAGCTAACTTCTCAACTAATGCAGCCTTCAAGCATCCTGGGCATCTATTGTTGTGCTTTGAAAGTACAAGACTCGTGCTATTTTTTTCATTTGATGCTTTCACTGTTCTGCTTTTAACACTTGTAATTGCTTCAGCAGTTGGATTAGAGACCAACTCGGCCTGCCTTGTGTTACTGAACCCTGCAAGTTCCTTCAAACTATTGAAATTCTAGAGTGGAATTGCCTTGGAAACAGCAACTAGAGGATGATGTGTAGAAACTGCAGGAAAAAAGTAGAGAAAATGTCTTGTGCGGTTGAAAGAAATAGTCACATCAATCAAAAATATGGGAAGTAATTAAGCTTATGAGGTGCTTTTTTAGCTTTAGTGCTGGTTTTGCATAGTAACAGCTGATGGGAGGTGGGATGGAATTGTGCGTTCCCTGGGCTGTTGCACTTTTCCTGTTCCATTAACCTGTCAGGTTCTCCTCAAGTAAACAGAGTATTTTTAATAGAGCTGCCCGGCTGCTTGCCTGGAGGCTGGGCCATCCGAGTCCCATTCTTTTCTAAGGAGAGCTGAAGATGCTCCTACAAGTCTGAAACACTGTACCTGGTCCAAGGAGGTGGCCCAACAACTGTATTACAAAGTTTAGGGTTTGGGTTTTTTAAAGCCATGTCTCGTGCAGCTCTCTATTTGTTTTTTTGTAGAAGTGAGCAGCAGTGCAGCTGGAAAGGATAGGCAGCCTTCAAACTCTGCCCTATAAAGACTAGTGAAGAGGATATGTAGATGGAGAATAACTAAAGTATTTGGTTTGGCTTTAATAAACTGCATATCTTAATGATGATACTGTGAAATGGAACAAAGTAGATAAGAAAATGTCTTCTGTGCATGAATGCACAAGGAAAAAATGGCTTGCTTTTGATCTGTTGTTGTCCTAGCTGGACTGACAGCTGGCTGGAATTATGGGAGGTGCTGCATTGCCACTCTTCATTTCCTTCAGCTGGAACATACATAGGCTTGTTTATACAGGGCCATCTTTCTTCTTCAAGCACCGTGGATATTTCTGCTCCATGGAGGGATGGTTCACCATTAAATCCCAAAGGCTATAAATATGCTACAGGCTGCAGCGTATTGGCCCAAGCTCTGATTTAGTTGCTGGTGAGCAAGTCAGTCATCCATAATGTCCACATGAGACACTGGAAAACTGGCCTGTATTCTGAAATGGGGAAATAAATGACATTGTGATATTAATATGTGTATTATGTATAATGTGTGATGTTTATTATTCGATCCACAGGCTTAGGTCTGGACTCAAATGCCATTGGTGGAGCAAGGGAAGGCTGTACCTTACCTCACACTCACCAGGTGCCTGTGAGAGAGCCTGTGTCACTCCTGTGACAAGCCAGCTTCTTCCAGCAGCTCCCTGGGAGTGAAACTGGTTCGTTTTGCCGGATGTGATCCTTACCTTTGTTTGGACTGACCTTTGCTGTTGCATATTAGGAACAGAATTAGTTTTAGTCCAGCTGCATCCACTGCGGACAGAAGTCATGCTCCCATTAGCCTGTAATCACCCACACGTTGCTTCTGCTGTCCCTCTGCATTTGAACACGTAGGTAAGCTTATGGAGCTCAGTGGGTTTAGTGAAGATGTCAGCCCTAAACCAGAAAGCCTGTTTTTGTTTTAATTTCCTGGCTCAAGCACGAATCTCAGTGACTTTTGGGTGGCGTGGAGCAGTACCCATTCTCTCTTCTATTCTCTATTTAAAATTAACAGCTCCATGCTATCGGCTTAATATAGTTCAGTTTTTATCACTGCACAATCCCAGAATGTCTTTGGGTGTTGTCAGCCACAAACACAGGAAATAATCCCTCATTAGGCTGAATTATCTAGACAGAGCACAGGCTAGTGAGGCCAGTGCAAATAGTTTTGTATTGACAAGGGCTTCCTGTTTAGTACAAGAAAGTCAAGGCACCCGAGGTGAAACGGCAGCAGCAGATTCAAATTTCATCTCAACGGGTGCAGGGAGGTGACATAAAACTCCGAGTCCAATAAAAATAAAACACCAGCTTTTAGCCACTGGCAAGACTTCCTCCTCAGAAGGGATTCCAGTAATATTATAAATATTATGCACATGGTACATAGTATTTTCATCCTATTGTGGTTTTTGAGAGGGAAAAATAACAGGTTTGGGTTGAAAGGGATTTTAGAGGTCATCTAGTCCAACCCCTGCAATGAGCAGGGACATCTTCAACAAGACCAGGTTGCTCTGAGCCCCATCCAGCTTGGCCTTGAATGTTTCCAGGGATGGGGCATCCACCACCTCTCTGGGAAACCTGTGCCAGTGTTTCATCACAAAAACCATCTTCTTCATATCTAATCTAAATCAGCTCCCTTTTATTTTAAAACCATTAGCTCTTATGATGGACTTCAAGGGGTTTTTTCTGCTTTTACTTCACAGCACAGGATGGACATTGAGCATTCAGTGAAAGTGTGTTAGGAACATCTGCAAGGCTCAGTTAAAGAAAGATCGGGGTGTTTTGATCCTGCTGTAGTGTTCAGTGTTGGCAGAGGGGACAGTGGCCCTCTGTGAGCGAGCAGGCTCTGTGTGATGGGATCTCTACAGCCCTGAGGTTTAGACTTTGACACTCAGGTGAGAAACACTAACTTCTTGCTCTCCTATTCTGTCATTTAAGGATGTTACAATAAGCGTGTCTTTGATGTTTCTGTCTGTGTGTTAGAAATGATTCTGTACAATTGGGTGTTAAAAAATATTCCACATCATCTGTTTATTAAGGCTATATCAATTTTTTTCACCACGAGCTGCTATCTCTCCAACTCCATGTAGTAACCTGAGAAAAGGATATTCCTTACTGATGCCAAACATAAACCCTGTATGCATGAGCAAAACTCCTGTTTGAGCATCTAATCCCATACGTATCCATAGATATCACTGCTGTCCAAGCAATCTGCTTTTATTTTCTTGACTATTGCATTATTTATATGCTGCAGAAGTCTCCTGGACAAAAAAAAAAGAATCCCACATGGCTAGATAGCAGCCCACTTTGGCTAAACCACCGTGGTTTTGTTTAATACAAATTACTTCTATTTTAAAGCCTGGGATTGTCCACATGTTGTTCTGTTGCTGCTTAGTTCAAATTTATCTGTCCACCAGATCCTTGTGATCCCCCTTAAGGTACTTAGAGAGCACAAGAAGATCCCCCCTGTAGCCTTCTCATCTTCAAATACATACGCTTAAGCGCCTCATCCTGTCATCTTAGCAAAGGCCCTCCCTGTGTTTGGCCAGACTCCCATCTCTCTTATGGATACTCTCCAGAATGTGCATGTTGCTCCTATGAAGATAAGATGTGCCCAACTCCAGCTTATGCCCCAAAATGGCCATTTGTAATGGTATAGCCTTTTTATTTTTTTTTTAAACGTTTAGAAATCATCCTTTGCTGAGTTGCAGGAACCAGCACATTGTCCTTCCCCTGGAAGGGGAGTGCTCCGGGCTTGGCTCTCGTGGCTGTCAGGGAGGAAGGAGAAAGGTTGCAAGAAGTTATGGTGGTGGTTCTGCTGTGCCACACTGATGACAGTAACTGACTGACAGAGCGACTGCTCTAAACAGGATGCGAGGTCAGCAAACTTCTCAGCAGAGGCAGAGTTATGGCATGGAAGATACCAGCTGAGAGCAGTGGAAATAGCTGGCTGTTCCCAAAACACATGGTTTGCACTGAGGCTGGCAGAGAGAAGCCACACTTTTTGCAAAACTCAGGCAATAAGTGTTTTCCATCCTGTTTTTTTTTCAGCTCGAATGCAAAAATTACTGGTATTGAAATATTTCCTTGCTGTATTTGCAGCCTAATGTTTGATTTACTTCCCTATTCACAAAAATTACTGGTATTGAAACATCTCTTTGCAATATTCTCAGCCTTGCATTTGATTCACTTCCCTATTCATGTCTGCCAGGAAGTGAAAATTGGGGCAAGCCTGGGTAAAATGTACTGAGAAATAAATGGGCAAGCAGTGATGGAAAAGCTGTAAAGGTGTGATTTGTATTATTGCTGGCTAGAAAGGAAAAGAAATATTAGCCCAGCCTCGTGCTACTCATTCCTGACAGCATGGCATGAGGATCAGAGATTTATCTGGAGATTAAGGAGCAAGAGCAAACGGCCTGGAGGTAGGAGAACACAAACCTGAGTGATCTGGTATACAGAACTGAGGGGCTGAGCTGAATATAGAAAAGAGAGATCTGTGTGTTATCAGTTGTGCCATTTTTAGTCCTTTCAGTGTCACAGGGCTACTCCTTAGCATAACGTCCAGTTTAAAAGTGTAGTCTTTTTTTAAAAAAGGTTATAGCCTGGGTTTTTTTGTCCTTTGGTTCTTGAGCCTTTTTAAAAATACCTTTATCCTTTGAGGGAGAGAAGAACTGGTCCTGCACAATATCTCATCTCCTTTGATGCCTCTCAGTCATGTTGATCCTGCACTTACCTGATGTTATAGCTAGATGTCAGCCTCAGATGTGAATCTGTCACTCACGTTTATTTTTGCTCCTTGTCTCTCTGTACCGTGGGACTGCTGAGATAGCATGAGAACTGGGACTTGCCTCCTTCACAAAAGCCTGACCTAGGGGTTTAATTAGTAAAGTTAACAGAGCCATTGGAAAGGATTTTAACAAGCCTGCTTTTAACAGGCTTGATGGGGTATCTGTGCTCATGGTAAAGTTGGGCCTTCTGTTGACTTTTCTGGTGGACTCCTTATTTTGCAGGTAAAGCCTCTGCCCATAAAGCTCTGCTCACAGCCTTTCTCCCAAAGCCTTCCCTCAGCAATGCAGCCTTAATGGGTTCCAGGAGCTCCGATACCAGCTCCACACAGGCCAATGTGGTGAGACACCAGGGCAAGGACAGTCAGACCTGGGACAATGACAGCAGCCAGTGCTGGAAAAGGGTGATTCAGCCGTTCCAGTGACTCGTCAGGGTGACCTGATGACCTTGTCAAACAGCAGGTCACATTTTGGCAGATGGGAGGATGCATCAGCTAACAGAGACTTGTGAGTCATGGGGTGACTTATGCTGGGAGCAGCACAGGGTCACGGCTCCAGGCCTGATTTGGGGTGGGGTGGCTGAGGTGAATCGGGAGAGGCTGGGCCACTGCACTTCAGATGGGTTGTTTTGGTTTAGGGCAGCACAGATGTTTCCTTTGCCTGTGCATGGCTCTCTCTGAACTGCAGCAGCTCAAGGCCTGGCTTATGGGAAGCTGGAATCACATGTGCGTTGGGAATGGGGCACAGAGCTGGTCCTGGTGACTGTGTCAGTCCTGTCTCTGAGTCAGCGTCATGGGGTGGGATGGACAATGCAGATTGTTACTGAGTTTTCAATAAGAATTTCCAAGACTTCAGCGAGGAAGTCGTAAGTTATATGACATAAGGATTGTATACCCACTATTAAAAGCAAGCAGGCAAGCATAAAAGCCCTTGTCTTTCTGTGCTAGGCTTTAGAAATGTCTGTTTAATGTTTATGTTGCCAGGACCTTACTGCTACAGGCATTTAAATGCAAGTGGTTACCTGAGGGCTTACTAAGGTCTGGTCCCTATCTCTAACACAGTTCAATTTATCTGAATAATCTTTCAGCGCAATTTTCTCTTTCCAGGAAGGAGAGAAATGGAGAGAATTCTCTCCTGCAACTCACTCTGTTTCTTGCCTCACTTCAGTAGGTTTGAAGCAAACCCAGCTCCTTGATACATAGATTTGCAGGGTAGATGTGGTGATGTGCTCTAATATCGATGTCTTGAAAAGAAGGTGTCCTGAATTACACATTCTCGAGCTTAAGGGAACTCATCACTAAACTGAGCTGAAGCTCTGTAGCTGCCTTTTCCCCTCCACTGAATTACTGGAGTGCCAGTGCCATCTTCTACATTGTAAGCAACAGTAAGAATTGGGGTGACATCGCATGTGCCTTTTGTTGCACTGTTCCTTCTCTTGTTCCCCTTAATTTTAGCTGCCTGCCTGCACAGAGATGATTTCCGTTCCTGCTTTTGTTTCCTGCCATACTCAGGACAAGGAGAAGCAGCAGGTGTAAACACAGAGCTGTCAGCAGAACAAACTCATGGGCAGTATTTTGAATGCTTTAGGTGGCTTGCTGTAGAAACAGGAATATTTTATTATGATTATTTTTGGTTTGGCAGGGACGTTTGTCTGTTCAGGGTTTTTTTTCCTGGTTTTTAAAAAAGGAGAGTTGCACTCCTGACTGCGAGACAAAAATCTGGGCTCTGTGGCTTAATTGCTAAAATCCTAAAATAGTTTATGTTGGAAGGGTTGTGTGGAGGCCATCTGGGAGTGGGAGTGTGCGTGGGAGTGTACTGCACAGTGCCAGGGCTGTGCCCTGGGAGGGTGCAGCCTTCCCCCCCTGCTCTGCACAGGTGGCAGGGACACAGGCAGTGCAGTCTGCTCGTGGCATTGCTGCCTCCTTCCCTCCCACCATGACTTTTGGCTAATTGGTGCTGCTCCAGGGTGGCAGCAGCCAGACCTCTCCAGACCCCGTAATTTAGGAATCTCAGCAGAATTCAACCCTTCCATAACAGGTACAAGAGATGTAAGACTTCTGTCACACCATCACTCAGTACTTGCTGTATCTCCTGAAGGATATCTCAGAGAAGAACAATTACTTTACAGATACTGAGTCATCCTTGGGAAGTGCTTCCAGAAACTCAGCTTAAAAGACTAAGGAAAGCACAAAGGTCTTGATTTATGTTTCCTGTACATCCTTATTCAAATCTGGAACTTACTACCCAAGGGTATTGTCTCCCAATACCTGTATTTTAAAATACTTCATCCCAGGGGAAATACATTACCCTTAGCTCTTGAGAGTGTCCAGCCAAATTTTGACTGTGGTTTTTTTGATGTGTTTTTGATTTTGGTTTGTATTTTTGATTCTTTTTGAAGCTCACTGAGGTGAGCTGATGTGCCAGCGTTTTCTGGTTTTCTTTAGTAAATAAATAGACCATACTTTGCCCATCAGTAATAGCTTTATGGCCAGTAGTCACATTTTGCAGCGTGTCCTTATGCATCTCTTGCATGTTGTAGCAGCTACATGATAGTTGCCACCCGTTTTGGATCTTCATTGATAGCAAAGACAACTACACACAGTATAAATAGAAATAACCACTGGGATATCTGGGAAATAACTCTATTAAGTATGCAACCCAGAGTAATGTTAAAAAAATGGTTATTTCTCTCCCACTCAGTAGCTTCTTTCTTACTGGAGGTAATGAATGCAGACAGTTATCTGACAGAACGCTGAGGATTTTTAGTAATATGTAATAATATGGCAGGAGTTAAAAATGATAAGTGACTGTATTTAGTTTTCAGTGGAAATGCTTCAAATGTCTACTTTTGTAAGAGACTTCTGTAGTGTTAACATTGCTCCTGATTAACATTTGCTGTGGTGTCAGAGGGCCAAGCAAGGACAATAAAGAAGCTGTCCTGTCCTGCACAGTTCCCAAACAACGTGGCGGGGTGCTTGACTCCATCTCTGATAGCCGAAGTGAAGTCAGGTGAGGGTGAGGGCAGTCCTTGGATAGTACAAGTGGCTGGGAAACGCAGGGAAGTGGGGGGCTTGGCAATGCCACTCTTGCTTCTGAGTCACTCGCGAGCTAAAAATCCGGGCAGAGTGTGAGGGGGTGTATTGACATGGCAAACTGCTGTCACAACAGCTGCCTCTAATCTTATTTTCGTGTATTTATGGTGTGTAAGATAACATTTTCTCTCAAGTGAGCCCTCTCGCAGGCCCCTGGGCACAAAGGGACCGTTTTCTGTCGGCATCGTGTGGAGCAATGCTCTGATTACTCAGAGGGGATTGTTATTGCTGCCTCGCCAGGTTTTGCCCAGTGCGTCTTCAGGTTGAATTCGAGGGCTCTAATGGCCTTGATTACAGACTAATAACGAGCTTTGATGCTGTGCTTAAACCCGGAGTGGGAAGAATAGCAAACAGAGAGGGAGCTGAAATATGGGACCGTTGGGACAGTTTCCAGCTTCGACTTGTGATCTTTCTTTGTGCTCCCAGGCTTTACCCTGTCCATGACTCAATTACTTATTTTATACAAGTATGAAAGATTGCTCTAATGTGGCTGGTTCTTTGTTTCTGAGGGCTGTTTTCAGCCAATGTCCTTAGCAATTGGATTTGCTTCCACATTGTTATATCCAGAGCTGCCTTTTATTTGCTGTGATTATCTGCTCCCAGCACAGCTCTGCCACACAAAGGTTTGTGCCTGTGCACACACGTGTTGGAAACCACTGCCCTTTGTGCTCTGGCTCTAGGTGGTAAAGCATAATATGGAAAGGAGGAGGAACGTTTTGTGGAATTTTTGGATCAGGGGAACAGAACTACATTTTCAAAGTCACAAACAGCTTTAAAGTTCCCTCACCCTCCTGTTTGTGGGGCAGGGAATCAAAATACTGAGAGTAAAAGGAAAGATAAACAGTACCTTCCTTTATTTCTTCCTTCCCTAACAATGTTATCTGCATAACCCTCCCCACTTTTCATCTCATTTGTTTGGGGCTTAGTAGTGCTATAAACATGAACTCAAAACAGATAGTAACATCAAAAGATAAAGCTGTTATTTTAGATTGCTTTATAGATATTTTTATATATAACCTAATTATTATACTTTATTTATTTCTACTCTTCATTAGCTTGCTTGCACATCCCAAAGGTTTTTTCCAGTGGTTTTTTCTTTTCCATTTGTCAAACTTTGGCTGTCTGTCCCCGCTTCCAACTGCTCCCCTGTTGTGATTTATACAGGTTTGGGATTAATTACAGCTGTTTTCTTTAGCTGCTGCTGCATCCATGTGTGTAAATCCCCAGGATATGTCAAAGAGCCCAAGTTTGTAGACTAGCCTGCAGAACTGATGTTAGCTGTACCCTTCAGGAAATATAAAATCAACCATTGTGCACTGGGCTTTTTAGATTTGTCTTGCTAAGGAGCTGAAAACACAGATTCACAGAATATTCTGCGAGTCTGAGTTGGAAGAGACTCACAAAGATCACAGAGTCCAGTTCTTAAGTAAATGGCCCATACAGGGACTGAACCCACAGCCTTGCTGTTATCAACACCATGCTCTGATCAACTTAGCAAAACACAACCAATTTAAACTTTTTTTGTTTGTTTCCTAATTTCAGTCAAGACTGGGAAAAGATGACACACTTAATAGTCTTTGTTCCTTATTAGTATAGTTGCTGCCTTTGCCTTCCTTTTGGGTTTTGCCCACATATCAGCTATGGCATCCCCACATCCCCTTTAGTGCAGAGGAACCTGGCTTTGGGTCATACAAATGTAAATCAGCATTAATTACATTAAGTGGAGAATGCTCCCATGCTTAAATGGAATCTCTATCTGGTAACATCTCAGTATCTGAGGTCCTTCTGTTAACAGAGCTGTCACATTGCCCTGGACAGTGTGCAGACGTTTTTATCTGGTTTTACAGTTCATGAAGAGAAAACGAAGAAATACATTTCCAAAGCAGCAACTAATTTTACTTGTTTCTATTTTGGGCAGCCTGATTTGAGGCGCTTGCCAAGCTGTCAGGCCAGCTCGCCTACATTTGCAGGGGAGCTCGGCAGTGGCACTGGGCGCTTGTCCCATATCCTTGACTTCCAGGGTCACAACTCTCCTGCAGTACACGCGCTTTTCCTTTTTGCCTGAACTGGGCAGATGTGTGGTGCTCTGTTCCTGCTAGGAAGTTGAAATTGAGTGAGCGTGGCTTGTGCCCTGACTACAGGCCCTTCAAACGCTTGCTGGCCGGTCACAAGGGCTGCCCTTGGGAAAGAGCAGCTTGCTCACCTTGCAGCGGGGCACCGGAGGTGGCGCGGAGCACGTCAGTGTCGTCACCAGCTCCGCGATTAAATTGTTGAGGAGATAGCAAAAGCCATCTGCTGTTTGTCCCCCCTGCCTGCTCGCTATCCAGGGAGCCCGTGCCAGCCTCTCCTGCCAAGCCTGGCTGCCGGGTGCCAGGCTGTCATGTGGAGCGGGCCTGGCTGCCGTGGGGACTGGGTCACAGGCTTGGTGACCCATTTGCAGGTGACACTGTACGTGTGTGCGAAAAGGCCTGGCTGTCAGCTGAGGGAGGGAAGCTGTGGAGAAGGGTGTGATGGGTGCTGGAGTGGGCCTGGTGCAGCTGCTGCCTCTGCAGCACGGAGGGGTGGTCCTGGCTGCGCTGACAATGTGTCCTCGCTTTCTTCAGATTATGGCTGGCAGAGTTGGTCTTGTGCCTGCTCCTCCCCTGGAGAGAGAGTTGTGTGGGACTCATCCCAGCATCACTGAGAGGAGATGAGCTTGCGTTGCTGCTGTGCCTGTGGCGGGATGTTGAACTTCAGTGGTCCTTGTGGGTCCGTTCCCGCTCAGGATATTTTGTGATCCCGTCTGTGCTGAAAGGGTTGGGGCAGGCTGCAGGGGTGTTTGTGTGGAGCACTGGGATGGGCTGTGTGGGCTGTGTGCAGGTCTGCTGGTTTCCCAGGTTGCAAATAGTCACTCTAAATCTGTGCAAGAGTCTGAACTTCTTTGATATACCATCCAATATACACTGGGAAACAATATCAAATTTGTTGAACAAACAAAGTGTTAAAAGAATATAAGCGTTGCTGAAATACTAAGGTTAAGAACCCAGAGTTTAGGAAATACCAAATACAACATGTCCCAGATATCTGCTTTTTACGTTTTGTGACATAAAGCCTCTTTGTCATGATGATACAGTTTTTAAGGGCATGATCATGCACTGTTTTTTCCAATGCTGGTCTTACAGAGCAGCAAGTTAGCAACCAGTTATTTAATAGTGTGTTTAATTAAGAAAGAACAGTATGTGAGACTCTCAGCTTTATTTACTGTACTTAACTAAATTCCTCCCTAACGGCAAAATTTGTATTTTCCTTCCCTCCTGACACCCTCATGGATTTTTCCTGGTGTGTGCTTCCCAGTGCATAGTGCTGATCAGTTTGATATCTAAATACTGTATTGGCACTAATGTGCCTTCACCTCATCTCTGGATGAGGTTTGGTGGGTTCTGGGGATTCTGTAATCTCTGTTATGTAAATATGGGCCTGAAATAGTGGGAAGGTTAAAATTAGTATTCTACTAACTTCATGCATGAAATGTGAACTTGATTTTGGGGCATACACTGTGTAGTGTTTTACAAGTTCAGAGCTTCCATGTCCTAATGCTCCCTCTCTCTCCATATCTGGCTGTTCATCCCAGTCCTGTTCCCATCGTTGGCTCTGCTCTTGGCACCTTCCTCTTTAGAACCAGTTTCCATCTCCATGTCCTTCCATAATCCATGCTCTCAGCCCCACATACAGGTTCTCTTTGAGCATTGTTATCCTTCCTGCTGCTTAGAATCCTTCTTTTGTTTCTTCTGGTCCCCCTGCACTGGGGAATGCTCAGTCCAGCTGTGGGCCTGGTCCCTCCCTCGTGGGAGCAGTGTGGTGTTCAGGAGCACAGACTCAGCAGACTGTAAGCATTCTTATGGAGCATGTGTAAAACGAAGTGATTTTAAAATCAGCTGTGTTGTGTTTTCATAAAAACCATGTTAAACTTATTTCTGGCACAAACATAACTACCTTGCCCAATCACGAGTTCCTTGTTCAAAGCTCTGGAGTGCCTGAGCTGTTGAAGCAAAGGTCACTGGTGCTTTTGGATGTGGCTGAGTGATGACGTATGGTTCTACCATGGTTCTGTCATTTTGGCTAAGGCATTCCAAAATTTCCAGCCTGAGGTGGGCCGGGGCACTGTGTGCTTCATACCAGAGTGTTAAAGTTGGACAAAATGATCAGCAGCTGAGAACGAGGTATTGGAGTGAGGAGTCTCTCAGTGGGCTTAGAAAGTTGATAATGATGTCTAGAAGAATGATATCTGCCATTTAATTATTTCCTAATGGAGTCTGAACTTCCTGTGATCAACATGGGTGGTGTAGGCGCAGCCCTGCCTGTCCCAGCACTCCCAGTGTGTTTGGGCAGCAAGTGCTCGTGGTGGGCTTACAGTGATGAATTCTCATTGATCTCTGCTAATGCCAAGTTAAAGCTTTGGTATTTGCTAGTGCTCTGATTTTTTTATGGCATGCTAACTACTCCTTTGAATTGGAAATGCTTGTTCAGCACAGGGTGAGAGAGATTGGAATTGGTGATGCTGTGCTGCAAAGAGTGTCGAACTTTTCCTGTTTATGTTGAAGTGCTGTTCTGGTTCTCTCAGGTCAAATTAGACGTCACCACATTTTTATTCAGCTCACAGTACATGTGTGTGTGTGTGTGCACACATGCATATGCATACATAGCTGTAATTTTTTAATTGTTGTACTAACAGCAGTACTGTCCAGGAGAATTTTTTTCCTAACAGCATGGTAGAAACATCATGGTGATTTTGGAAATGGCTGCAGCTGTCTGAAAATGTAAAAGAAAAGACAAAATAGAAACACAAATATTTTCTGTCTGTGCACAGAGACTAAAAGGTAATTAACCAAGGGTAAATAAATGGCTTTGTTTTGAAAGACCCAAAATGGTGACCCAAAATGTTTTGAAAGGTTTTCTGGATGATGGCATTTCTGTGTTAAAGTTTCAGTCCAGAAATCTCAGACAAAAGTGATAACTGTTGGCAAGGGAGAGCAATGGAAAGTTATGCCTGCAATAGGAAATCATCTCACTTTTAAAACTGAACATTGCTATTTCAGGTTTTAATTTTGATAATTAGCAGTAGCAGTTCATCCTCAAATTGCACTTCTAACAGTAGGTGGTCCAGAATTGCATGAGGTAACTTAATATACCCTTTTTTTCTGAGTCTGTAATTGGAAAAAGACAGGAACAGCTAACTGCTATTAATTGCACAAGCTATTTACAGCACAGAAAAATTGGTTTCTCATTTGTATACATGCAGAACAGTGTTAGCACTGCTGCAAAGTGCTGCACTTGAGAGGTTTTGCTCTAATACTGAGTATCAAATACTAATTCCTGTTACTGAAGGTCTGCCTTGGCCTGTAACTCACAAGCACTTAGCCAGAGCACCTCTCCTGGTTCCCAGTTTGGTGTTAACATATTCCCAGGGCCTGCCTTTCTTCTGTGTCCTTGTATATTCCTCTCACCTCCTCAGTGGATATGGCAGCTCCTTGTGTGGGATCTCTCATGGATCACTGCGTTCTGCCAGCCTTTCTGGTGCCCACAGACCTGTGGAAGATGCACGTCTCTCCTGGGTTATGTTACACTAGCCTTGCCTTTACTCTGCAGATTGAATTGGGATGCCTGAAGAGTCTGCTGAGAATTCAGCAGGTAGCCAAGGAACTTACTGAGACGCCCTGGTGCTGCAGGTTACACACATGTTGTACCTTAGGGTGAAAACATGCACTGTGGTTTGCATTTGGTGTCGAAATCGCTGTTAATGCAGGCTAGGTTAATGTAAATTGCAAATCCTAGATGTAAGCATCTGTTCACATAATTCAAAGTGATAACACATTGGTGTTTGCGAGAGATGTGAGAGAAGAACTGAAAGGAAAATCACACTTAAACATGTGCTAACGTTTTATTCCTAAAATCTGATCCGCTGGTATCTTCTGCTGGCCTTCCAGCCTATGCATTTTCTTGTGATGGACCGGTTTATTGTTCGTAGCCGATTGCCACTTTGGGTTCTTCCAGCGGATACTAATGGAATTCTAAAATTTTTATCTTTTATTTTATTTGGGAATAGTTGGGCTAATTCAGATTGAAAGAGGCTTCAGGAGGTCTTCGGTCTAACCTAATCAGAGCAGGGTCAACAATGAGATCAGACCACAGTGCTCAAGGCTTTATCCAGTCGAGCCTTTCAGGAGTGACAAAATTGAATAGCTGGATGTCCAGTGATGTGTTCCTGAACAAACTCTAGCAGTGAGAAAAAGGGATACAGAGCTGGTTACAACTAAAGCTTGCCTCGATTCTTCAGGAAGCCGGAGGTGCAAAGCCTTTAGCTATAATTGAAGGTGGAACAGATGTTGCACATGTATTGGAGCTTCACTGTGGATCCCTATCGAAAAAGATTTATAATTTCCCTGTTAATTTCCAGATGATCTTTTTTAACGTGCTGAGGTAGCAGATGTGTTTGTTGTATCCTACTCTTTAAAGTCATTTTAGGAAGTCAAACAGATGGATGCCTTTTGAAATTCAGCAGCTGTAACAGCGTTGTTTCGTGTGCCAACCGGGATGGAAGGAAACAGAGCAGCTGAGAAGTGCTTTGCCTGGGACAAGCTGACCCACTTGCCAGCAGCCAGTAATGTGCTAATGTTGTGACAGGAATTACTGACTACACCTGCTTTTACAGTGGAATCAGTCGAGTTTCTAGACAGCTGGGCAAGCTTGAATACAGGTTGTTTTACCCCTGGAATAAACAAAGCTCATGTTAATTCTCATACAAGAGGTGATTATGTCTCAGAAAATCATTCCATTGTCTGTATGCCATTCATTTGAAAAAAGGTTGTGTGTTACAGTGTCCTTGCTGCTAAAATTTCAAGAAGAAACACGAAATTCAGAAAATTTCTCTCTCAGTGCTGTGCCTTCGGCCTGTTGTTTGTTTTCCAGTGATAGACATCAGCCAGATCTTCCTTATGGCTGTGGGGTGTTTTGACACTGATACTTTCCCAAAATATTCCAGACACTGAGAGCAGTATTATTAAAAATCATATGATGGGGTGTGTAAAATAAATGCAATGCTGTCAGGTCTTTATACTGTAGCTTTAAACCAGGTGAGTTCAGTACAGCATCATGGGTAAAATTCAGCATGGCAGGAAACCTGTCACCTTAAAAAAAAATAAAATTGATTAAATGTTGAAATATCAAAGCTGTTTAAGGCTACAAACATGACTGTTTAAGGCAACAAAAATGTTAATCATTACGCTGGGAGCCTCCTTTGATTTGGTAGGAAACAAAATATTAGGACAGCATTCATGAGTAGGTTTTTATGTCAGTTTTGGGTGGTGGATATTACAAATGCTTGAAAAAATCAGTGTTAGAACAGCAGGAGGGTTAGTTATCAGTTTGCTAATGGGAAATACAAGGAAAGGAAAAAATACAAAAACAATACAAAGGAAATACAAGGAAATTTGAGAAGGGGAGCTTGATCCTGCCATGCATGAGGCTGCGCAGTGGCCCTGCAGCACTTTAAATTTGGTTATTCCGTGCTAGGTTAATAGAGAGATTAAAGAATAACTGTTTCCTGTACATTTCCTTGCGAAGCTGTCATTTAACCTTTCTGGTTGAAAACTGAGCATGATGTTTGGCAGCTGCAAGGAAACCTCTCCCTCAAATGCACATGTGGTTTTTAAAAATATAATGGATTATTACTTTTTGCTGGTGGTTTTTTTCGCAGTTTATGGGTTAGGTAATCCTCATCAAATTCCCATGCTAGATCATCGCCCTGGGGAGGGAGGTTGGTTTTGGGGATGTTGACTCTCAAGAATGGTCATGGCTGTTGGGCTGATGGTTGACTTATGTCTGTGTAAATCTAAAGAAGAAGCTTCGCTGAAGTTTTTGATGTAAGAATTTCAGTGGAACCATTAGCCCAAAATTTAGCTGATAAGGATGTGCTTTTATTTTCCATCAATATCAATTCAGAACAAATCTTTCATTAAAGGAGCTGTGGAGGTAGGCAGCATTCACATCAGAGCATTGTGTTAAGCACTTTCTGTCTTTCCTTTGATACCACTGTGAACAATCTAGGTTTGTAGATTATTTTTTTCTGGTAACATGTTCAGAAATAGCTGGTGTTTGTAATATTGCAATTAGTAACATTATATGGTGCATTGCAGGTGACTTCCAGCAGAGAACTGCTCCTGAATGGTTGCCCTATGGAACTGTCCCTTTTTTTTTGGATTCTAGGGAAGAGTGGCTGCCTGCAGGCTAGGGTTGTGAAGTGTACTTGGCAAAACCTGGAAGTGCAGGGTGATATTCATCATTCCCTGATACCAGCTGGCAGTTGGTGAGCACCACAAGCTCTTCTTCCACAGCTCCAGAACTGCACTGTGCAGCTGAACTGGATGCTTGGGCTCAGTAGGCAAGAGGATTTTTTAAATACAAATTGATAGGAAATATGTACTGAGGGGAGTGGAGATAATGCGGGTATATGATAGGATTGGAATCATGTGAAGAAGATTTTAATAAATACTTGGAATTTGGAAGTCAAATTATGATGTTGGCTGTAGAGAAACTACATTGATTTAGGGCAAGTGAAAATCTGGTCCTTGCCACTTAGTTTGAGTAGTGATACTTTGCTCTTTACAAAATAGCTGAAGTTGCTTAATGATAATCTGGCCAATTTGTGTTTGTTCAGAACTGCTGATGTGGGAGAGACTGATGGCAGCTGAGGCTGGGTTGGAATGCTTAAGTAGATCTAGTTGTAAAAAGGCTTTGAAATTCAGCCTTTTCTTCCAATCTGCTTCTCAGATGGTTTCTACCTTTAGGCTCTGACAACTCTTCCAGATGATGGAGCAGGTGCATTTGAAGCGTGCCAGCAGGTTACAGAAGGGGACTACCTGATGATGTGAGGTTGTTAGCTTATAAGTGGTGGCTATTTTTAACATGCCACTTCTTGAGACGGTGGAGAGAATAGCAGCAGAGGAAAGAGAGCATTTTTTTAGGTCCTCTCCTTCATATTTCATCTTAACTTGATGGTTCTTAAAGTCAAGAGTAGTTTGTGGTATTTATATCATCATCATCGTCCTCACCTTTCCTCTGTGATGTGCTCATTAGTCACAGATGTTTTCTTTGTTTTTCCAAACACATGAAGCCATGGGCAATGTCAAGTCAGGCATAAAATAATATAGGAGCTGGTACTATTAACCTTGTGGAAACAAAGGACACACGAATAGATTAAGAATACCCAGATGCACATCTCTGTCGGGAAGACGTGATTTGCAAGTCTCTTTCCAAAATGGTGTTGCAATATTTATTCCAGGTGCTGTTAGTGCCATGGAGAGATGATGTCTGTTGTTATGGTCACAGACACTGAGGTGTGCAAGTCGAGGTGAGCTGTAGGCTGGCCTGGCAGAGCTCCTCTGTTAGGATCATAAAGATTATTCGTGTGTATATGCTTTACACGGTGGTCACTGCTGTGACTACGGCGTAGACAAACAGTAAGCATCTAAATCTTACACCACCACAGAAAGCATTGATTCGAATAAGCTCTTGCATTCCTCATTGCTTTCAGTCCCGTTCCTGATGAGTTTAAGTCCGAGGAATGAACTTTACGTGCAAAGTCAGAGAGATGGACCTTTCCAAAGCCCGTCACAGAACCCCTAGCAGTGTGTGTCTCAAGACAGCTGAGCCCAGTTTTTATTAGATTGTGAGAAACTGATATGGCTACAAATCCAAGAGCAATGGGAGCATAATGAATTCAAAGCCGTGAGCGTGCATTTGCTCTGACAATAGAAACTTAAGAAGCTATTGAGTGAAGCACTACTACAGGCTTACATTACAAACCCATGAAGCATTCTGGTACAGAAGTGGGATTAAATGTGAGCATTGTTCAGAAGATGCTAATTTAAAATGGTGCCATTTTCTGTCACCATGCAAGAGCATCTGCCTGTATCACTAGTGTGGCCAGTGAAATTTCCTGTGTATTTTCTGAAAATGAGTGGAACAGGTGTTCTTGCCCAGGTGGAACTTGGCTTGTGTATTTTTTAAAATTTGTCACTGTTATAAAATGAAGTGGAATTAAACCCAGTGTGAATTAGAAGCATGTCAGGGGATTACAAGCGGAATTTTAGATCAGAATTAGTGTAATGCAGACAAGATTTCTGTCAAAAGAACTGGGAACAGAACCAAGGTTTCCTCCTCTTCTCACTGCTCTATATAAAGAACTCACATGTACAGATTATAATTGCTGTGGTGAGAGGATGCCAAATTATATAATGCTTCTATCCACATTCCTCTTTCTAATCTCTACTGTTCCCCTTGGGGGAACACAACAGAAAATTACGAGGTTTACACCTTTACTCCTCTACACCTTTATGGGTTCTTTCATAGAATGGTAACATAAATGTGCAGATGGGATCAGGCTTTTCCATATTTGATACCGATCAGGGACAAAAGATGGATGTGAATGTGCAAAATGCCTGCAGTACCAAAAATAGATCCATATTTTTCCTGTCATAACTTCACTTAAGTTGATGGAGCTGTGCCAAAGCTGAACATGCCCACAGTCTATAGGACAGCTGCCTGGCAGTAGTGGAGCTTGATGAGAATGGGTTTGAGAGTACCATTAAGCCCTCTGATTGTGACACTGTGTGGTGACATTTTAGGGATAATCACCTCGGCTTGAAACGATTTTTCTGGGAGATTGCAGGTACATCCTTAATGCCTAAAAGCCGAGGATAGCATTGATCAAGGTATTTTCAAGCCTTGAGTTGAGTTCCGTCAGCAGTTCTGAATCACCCCACCAGCTAATGAGGTGTTCTAATTGATAGCATAATTCTACATGGTTTTTCCATTTAGGCTAATGTAACAGTTGGCTTCGTTGAGGATGAATATTAACCACAAGTTGAAAGGAAGGTCTCATCCTCTGATCTTTTGCTACATTTCATCAAGCTTTTAATTTTACTTGCAATACCCACATGCAAGCATTTCCATACAGGCATTTTCTTTCCACTTGGGTGTAGAGACCCTGTTCTGTTTGTTAATTGATAGTGTGTGAGCTTCAATGGTTTTTCTGTTCCAGAAACTTTCATCTCATTCATAAAGATCATCTGTTCAAGAGCAGTCAACCCTGGGCTTTTGTTCTGTTTACTGGCTTTGTTTTGGGCAATGTGCTGACTTGCCTACAAGCCCTTGAACTACAGGGCATTCAAATAGTTTCCTCTGATGTGTTAAGTTCTTGAGTTCACATGAGTCTGCTCACTGAAATTTTGAGAGTATTAAGCCAGTTCTCAACACCAGACTCTTGGCACTTGAGTTGACACTTACATGGTGCTGAGCAGCCACAGCTTGAGTCCAAAGCAGTGATACTTTCTGAGCTTCAAAATCAGCTGTGTAAGCCAAATCAGTAGGGTTTATTGTGGTTTCATTGTGTTTTGTGGTATTTTTTTTTTTAACAGGGACGTAAAGTGCTTGTTTGTAGCATTTTTCCTTCCATATTTCCCCATTTGGGGAGTGGGTGCATGCTCCCTGGACTACAGGCAGATAAGGGGCGGATGTTGTGGTTATTCAGGCAAAGATACTCATCAGACTTAAAGCTGCAGGGGAATTTCTCCTAGGCAGAGGCTTATCCGGCGTTTCTGGGAAGGAATGAAGCTCTTGCTTTTTTAGATAATTTGCCTCCTTTTTAAGATTACTTCTATTTTAGACACAGAAGTTAGGGTGATTCAAAACACGAAAGGGAAAACTGGTTGGACTTTTCAAGAAGATGAGAGACAGGTTCACAGATCCCTTTGACTGTCCAAGAGAAGTAGTTTCTTTTAAAAATCCTAGCCTTAAAAACAGATAAAAAGAAATTTTTTTAAACAATAACAACAACAAAAACAACCCAAAACCAAAACAAAACCAAAAACCCAGACATCCCAAAGATTAGTCACTTTCAAAGACAGACCAGAATTGATGTTGCCCATCTTTGCAGATAATGCCTGTAATGTGATGTAATTTATGATCTCATGGTGTGACTGCACTGCCACTGGATACAGCAGTTTGCATTTCAGTGCCATTATGCTGTGCTGTTTAGATATATAAAGCAAAATATGCATAACATAAAAACTCCCCCAGGTTTTAGATGACAAAGGATTATTAGATGCAAACTGAATCCATGAGAGAAGCAGTTATTCTAGGTCACTCTTCAAATGTGTTACCAGGAATTCACATTAAAGCTTTGGTGAAGAATGTGTCCATTTCACCGATTTGGCAAAGTAACTTGTCAGGATCATAGACTGAGTGTATTCAGAAGAAATCATCTTCAGTAGGCAGGACTTCACTCTGAGAAATCAGTGAGTCTCCAAAGGAACTGTGGAATATTCAATCCACTGTCATCAAAGGATCAGATTCCGTAATTGTTAAAGGAGCAATGAAAGGAATCCTTTTCTTTTGGTCAAATTAACTTTGTGGCTGTTTTGGTATCCTGTAACCTAGCCAGTTTTCCAAGATAAAAACAGAACAACAAAAACTGGCAGTTTGGGTGCAGCAGGGATTGGTGGCCTGAACCTCATAAAACGTGTAAGTTTTAGAAGAACAGAACATAAAGCTGTCAATTAGCTCTTCTAATAGCTTTTAAACCTTACTATATTTTATTACAGACCTAAAATTAGCCTGGTTTTCAGGCCTGGATCTTTTTCAAGATGTTCACACTGGAGCCCAACCTTCTCTTAGCCAGCAAGGCTGAGTTCTCAGCATGGAACGATGGAAATGGTGTTGGAGCATTTGACGCATTTCTGCTCCAAGGACTACCAGTCCTCTCAGATGGTAAATTTACCTTCCTTATTGAATTGTAAGGTTTTGAAATTTTCTGTATAGCTGTGTTTAAGCTGACATTGTGCACAGTTATGACAGAACATTAGGAGATTTGTCTCGGTGGGATCTCAATGAGATGGATGAAGAGGGCTGTGAATTTTTCCATCGGAAATTGGCGGGTAAAGAGATTGAGGTGGAAGCAGTTACTTAAAAAAACCCAGCTACCGTAAAATGTACCCTTTTGTAGTTTCTACAAAACAGCCTGCAGAACTGGTACATGTGAAAGCAGATGTGCTGAAAAATCCCAGCAACAGCCAAAACTCAGCATGTGAGCTTTATGTGTACTGCGGGAACTTGAATTACAGTTTACATTGCAATGTTGAGGAAAAATAGTGCTTTATAATAAGTAGAGCACAATTTCTGACTTTCATTTTTAGTTCTGCCACTTAAGTCACTGTGTAACCTTGGGTAAGTCATTGAAGATGACATCTGCAGAAGGATCCAGCAATGCTGTCTTCATCCTAGAGACAGCTACAATACAATCCAAGAAATGCCTCATTTTTCTATCTGAAAGAGTCTCAGATCTAAAAACCTGAGGTTTGTGCATTTAAAACTTCCTGAAAAGACAGAGTGTTAAATAGGCAGGTCCCAGCTCCCCTTGACATGAGTGATTGAGCATGATTGAGCCTTCCTTCCCTGAGCACTGCTCACAGCCTGGGTAGGGTAGGGGCAGTGGGGCTGGGCTTCCTCTGTCCTGCTGAGTAGCTTCACCCCGTGTGGATTTCAAATATCTCACGTGTAGGTTCATTGCTTCTCTGGATGCCCCATTCTTGGAAGTGTTCAAGGCTGGGCTGGATGGGACTTTGAGCAACCTGGACTAGTGGAAGGTGTCCCTGCCCATGGCAGGGGGGTTGAAACTGGATGATCTTTAAGATCCCTTCCCAAACTGCTCTCTCCTTGCTGGCATCACTCTTGTCCTTTCCACCCAGGCTGTGGTTTAGGGGTTCAGTATTTGGGGAGTGGATGAGGTGGGAATAAGGAGCTAAAGGAAGCGGCCCTACTCGGGAAATAAAGCAATTAACTGGGACTGTGATGAGGATGTGATGCAAATGCACCTTTTGCTTCCGTGTCTCATGTTGCTTTTGTGAATATTATTCTGAGACACCCTCCCTATAGTCATAGAATTGTTAAGGTTGGAAAAGACCTCCAAGATCATCAAATCCAACTGTTAACCCAACACTGCCGTATTACCACTAAACCATGTCCCCAAGTGCCATATCCATGTGTTTTTTAAACACTTCCCTGAGCAGCCTGTTCCAATGCCTGACAATACTTTCAGTGAAGAAATATTTCCTAATATCCGATCTAAACCTCCCCTGGCACAACTTGAGGCCATTTCCTCTCCTCCTGTCACTTGTAACTTGGGAGCAGAGCCCAACTCCCACCTGACTACAGTATCCTTCCAGGGAATTGTAGAGAGCCAGAAGGTCCCCACTGACCCTCCTTTTCTCCAGGCTGAGCCCCCCCAGCTCCCTCAGCCACTTCTCATCAGACTTCTGCTCCATTCCCAGCTTCATTCCCTTCTCTGGACTCACTTCAGCCCCTCAATGTCTTTCTTGTAGTGAGGGATAAGTCAAAGCCTTTGCCTGCCCTTACAGACCAGATGAAAATTGGGCACCGTGGCCCTGCATACCCTGGTGCTGAGCCCCCCCATACAGTCTGAAGGCATCTCCTGGTACCTTGATTTGCACACTGGTAATCTTCCACTGTCCAGGGTGGTGCAGGTGTGCGCGGGAAGAGGAACATGTGCAGCTCTGAGATGTGTCAGGATGAACAGGATTGGGGGATCCGGGGGTTGTAACGGATCCTGGCGTCCACAGAGCAGCGTGAGGAGGAACCTGCGACACTGAAAGCCTCCCCAAAGCCAAGTGTTGCTATAATAGGGCCGGATTACTCACTGTGCTTATTCAAATTCCTGTTGATGCTGGCAGCGGGAGTTTTTCCCGAACAGCCACGAACAATGAGTCACCTCCAGGTGTTTTGATTTGAATTTTTTTTTTTTTT
>VZRQ01005611.1:350767-381479 GCA_013397975.1 Machaerirhynchus nigripectus | reverse complement strand
TTTTTTTTTTTTTTCAAATTTCAAAAAGAAACCGGTCCACGGCTCGCTCCGTGCCGCGCCCCCGGAGCATCCCTCCAGACCCCTGCGCCCCGCGGCTCTCCCTGCGCGCCGCGGGAGCCGAGGCCGCTCCTCCCCCTGCGGAGAGAGGGAGAGATNAGGTGCCGGCGGGGCCGGGGAGCCGCCGCCTCCCTCCCGCCCGGCTGGTCCCGGCCCCCCCGGGATGCGCCGAGCAGCGCCGGGCGGGAGCCCGCTCCACTGCGGGAGGGAGCATGAGCTGCCGGCTGCTTTCCCTTCCCTCTCACAGCTGAATCGNCCCCCCTTCAGCTTTTTATGCTCAGCACTGAGGGAGCCGGGAGATTTTGTGGACACTGACATATTTTGATTTAAAATCGCTGTCAGTGGACGTTTCTCCTTCTGCTCCGGCATCGTTGTCCTGTTCACAGCTATTTAGGCTTAAGAAGCTTGATTCTCTCAGGCTCGTATCCAAGGGCATCAGTCATTAACACACTGAGCTACATCTGCTTCTTGGCTAAGACTGAAGAAAGACATCTTAAGCTGGAAATCCTGCTCGCTCACTCTCTAGTGCGTACGGAAGGGGAAGCATATGCAGCAGCAGGTTCCTCTTTTTTTTTTTTTTATTCCAAAGGCTGCCTCACTTTGGAGATGCAGTGACAAGATAATGGAGTGAAAGTCTCTCATTTCCAGGCAAGAAAACTGCAGGAGTCAGATAGAGAAAGGAAGGAGCAAGTTACATAGCAGGAATAGGAAAGAGGACGGTGGTAAAGAACTGAAAATAAAATTAGAGGAAACAGGTGGAAGGCTGGCATAAAGCTGGGCGATATTTTAGGCTGAAAGTGGTGTGGGTTTTTTTTTTTTTTTTTTTCTTTTTTCCTTTCCTTTTTTTACAAAGTTTTTTAAAATTGGTTTTATTGTTGACTTTAAATTCTAAGCTGATTTTGCAGATCCCTGCAGTAACCAGGCTGCTTTAGAGTAGAACAGCTTCCCCAACGTGTCCTTTTCTCTCTCCCTGCCTGCTGTCTCTGCTGTTGCTGCTGCTGACAGAAACGTGTTAGGAAAGCAGAAAGAGAAAATGCCAGCCATCCTGGTAGCCTCCAAAATGAAATCGGGACTACCTAAACCCGTACACAGCGCTGCTCCAATCCTGCATGTCCCGACGGCCAGGACCATCCCACAGCCCTGTTACCTGAAGTTTGGGAACAAGGTGGAGGTGACGAAGCCATTGTATTCCAGCCAGATTCCTCTCAAGTCTTCCAATGGACAAGAAAACGCAGGAGATGGCCTCCCAGCAAGGAAGAGTAGCTCGGTAGAAAATGGATTTGACACACAGGTTAGCAGGCACCAAATGCTGGGGAGGTGTATGTGAGAATTTATTTGTGTGTTGAGAGTGTGCAGCAGGTTTTCTGGGGTAAATAGTGGTGTGAGAAGGGATGTGCATGTGTGTGTGCTAACATCTGTCTGCAGTGGTGGGATGTTTTATGTTCCACACAGTGGCATGTGTAATTCTGTCAGCATGATGGAGCTGATGGTGGGGTGCTAAGGGATGGGGCTGCATGTGCTGCTTGCCTGTGCTGCCTTCTCCATTGCCTTTGCTTGAACTTGGGGGCATTTACAGGAGGGAGATGGTAGAGATGTTGTTTGTGGGGTGTGTTCTTTGTGTGCTTTCTGTAGGTGCTAAGTGTAAGGGCTAGCTCGTGTGCCTGGGCTGGGGGAGGATTGCTGGTTGTCATGAATGTGTTTTGTGTTCGGTCATGTACTGTACCGGAGCACTAGTTGTGTGAACATTCTGTGTTTGTAGCTGTGTGGGGAGTGAATGGGAGGCAGTGCTTGATGCTAGATTACAACATGCATGTCATTCAGTGCAGCTAAATTAAACAGATTATGTAGGAAATGAACACTTAAGTGGAATTGCCTGTATAATGCTGTACGTGCATGACATCATAGATGCAGCACATCATCGATACACATATTTTAGGTTTCCCTTTAATCTGTGTCAGTCTTCTAATGTATTTTTATATATGCTGCATGCTGTATAGGGAGGAGAAATGCACGTTCCTAGCTGGTTTGATATCCGTGGGCAGGGTGAGGTTGCCACCGTGGCTGGGACTGCCCTGCACTGCTGTGCCCCGGTGAGCTCCGCAGCGGCGTGGGCACAGCGTGTGCGTTACTGTACTACAGAGGGAGCAGAGCGGATGGGCTGCTGCAGCAAGCACAATTGATGGCTGTGGTGCAGAGATGGCTGTACAGCCCTGCGATGTATTTTGCCAACAGCCATATACGTTACATGCTGCTTCTGCCAATATCCGAGCCCCGTGGAAGGTGATACCATTATGCTGAGAGAGGGAAATGATGACACATACTCACCTGGTTTTTTCCCTTCTTCGAGGAATAATGGTTCATCCCTACCACCTAGATTCTGAAATCTGTGGCCTCGTAACCCTATTCCCTTCAGACGAGTGTGCCTACTGATTGGGCACGTTTGACCGCGTGCCCTGATTTCAGGATATGCTGCACTTTCGTTGCTGGTAGACAGGGTGACGTATTGGGCTGCTCAGGCCAGACAGATACGACTGGAGCAGTTCCTGAGGGACTGAGAGCAGGAAAAGGAGACAGCCAAGCATCGATGCAGGGTGGTGGCAGCAGACAGACCAACCTGTGCGTCACATCTTGCCCTTACAAGAGAACCAAGTGCTCTCTCTCACTTGTGCCTGAGTCTGTCCTTGTGATTATGAAACGTCAGCAAAATCTCATTATCTGCTGCCCTTTCTCTCACACCTGCCATGGTTTCTGCATGGAAATCTGCATTGCTGAAAAAGTGGTTGTTTTTCAGAAACACTTTCTCATCTTGTAACAGATTATGCTCACAGAGATCCTGCCAGTGGGAGCCGTTTGCAGCAGTGAGGGCAACACTATGGTGGTTTTAACCCTTACAGCGATGTGGAACAAACCCCATTCTTTGTAGCCTGATGATGAAAGGGTCTTGATGCTAACTTGTTATATTTGAATAGGGAGTGATTTTGGCTAAAGAAATGTCAGATAATTTTACATTTTTAATTACTTTAGCAGCAGGAGAGATCTTAAGCTTTGTATTGTCAGCAACTCCTCTGGCTGGCAGTCTGAGCAGATGACCAGCACCTTTTAAGGTGTGAACCAGTGAGGCTTCTTTCACTATCTATTATCTTGAATAAACACAGTCATTTTTTTGTTGTTCTTATTGGTCCAGCTTTGATCTTTCTGCCCACAAAAGCGTGCGGGGTTTTGCCATTCAAGGTGGTCATTTGGAGTGCCAGTCTATATCTAGAGGGAGATTTTTCCAGATGTGTTGCATCAAGGGCACTGTTCGTTCCTTTTCCTGCTGTTCCTCCCTGCCAAGGGAGGAGGAACAGTATGGATGGACAGCTGCCAGGTCATATGTCAGCAGCTGAAGCACTTTTATCTTGGAAGACCTTCAGCTGCATTTAGGTATAGAAGTACTTTCTGATAATATGCCCGGTAAGGTTTAGTCTTGAACACTGCACCAGATCTGAATATCTTGAGAATCTGAGGGTGCTTCTCTGGGTGGTTTATCTGAAGCACCAATGTGACCCTCACCATTTTACTGTGCAGGCACCTGGCATCACCTGTGAGGGAGGGAAGTTATGTTATTACAGTAGAATTTAGAGTTTGGATCCACAAGTTGGACCAATGCCAATTGTTTTGGCACCTGTCTTCTGTAGATCTTGGTCCCTGTGCAGAATTTTCAGCCCACAAGAAAGGACATCATATCCTCCTGTGTCTGCAGAGGGAGAATGAGAGAGAGATTGTGTCACTTGGATCAATTCTCTTGGTTCTGGGAGTATTTCAAGAAGTTTTTCTTAACCCCATTGAAGTGGGTCCTTTTTGCACTACATAATACAAAGTTTAGTGGCTTATTTGACTGATTATTCTGGAGAAGAGGCTGTGTCTAGTGCATAGTCCAGAAGCCACCATGTGGGGATACCAGACCATGTTCTCATGCTGGGTTAGTGTGTTTCAAGCCACTTACACGCCACTGCAAAGCTTCATGAGCTTTTTTGGTGCCAAGTGGTACCTTTCTTGAACCTGATTCTTCAGAGAACATGAGCACTGCAGGTGGTATTCATTAAAGTACCAATTTTTTTTAAATCTGCTGAAAAAAAAATGGATGTCCCACTCACAAATGTGCTATCAGTGGAAACTTCTAAATGTTTTGCTAATTTTGTTCCTCTTGATATGGTTTTACATGTGTAAGCTGGATTTTACAGTAACTGGAAGTTTCGTGCCTTAAGGCCTTATAAGGGCAGTGTGTTTTTTAAAATGCTGTGCAATTTATAAAAAGCATACTTCAGAGTATTTCAGAGGCACTTTCCAAAGAAAGGTCTGAGGGTTTCAGCATCAAGCCCATTGTAAATGCTAGTCAGAAATCTTAGGTCGATGAATCATGGCAGTATCATTCCTATTTTACTGTTACTGATATACACACTATTTTTCCATGTTAAATCCCCTGTGTTGTGCACAACAGTATCTGACTGTTGCACTGGTGCTTATTTTGTCTAATTTGAAAACACCGCCAATAAATTGTAGCCATATTTAGAGAGAAGTGTTTTGGAAATATTTAACTTTGTTACCAGAGAAACTTCCGTGGAGTAGATAGCAAGATTGTGATCTCTCATCTACAAAATGGTATTTCTCAGTGATTCTGAAAAAGTCGTATGCATTTGGCTACTAAATTTGCATTAGCTATTTAAGAAAGAAGTCATTGCCAACTAGGAGTCCGTGGGCATGGTGTAATTGCTCGTGCAGATGCAAGAAGGAAGATTGCAGGCATACAGTCTGCTGCCGTGTTATTGTGAATGTCACTGGAGGAGATAATGGATTTAATTACTGTGTTTGTTGCTGCTATGTTGTATTCTCCAGCTTCTTGATTTTCTTTCTCCGGAGAACCCAAAAAATAATCACTGTTTGTACCTGCAGTACCTGAAGCAGCACTAAAGGCACCAGGACCTTGCTAAATGGTTGGTCCCACCCTTCCACTAAAACACTTCAAGTTAAGAGACATCTGTTTAACCTGGGTTTAAAGTATGTGTGTTCAGTAATTACCTGTAATTGAGCTTAATTTGGCCAGTAGGGGTGGGGGTAGGAACTGGTATTTCTTTGCAATATTAATTTGCTGAAAACCAGACAGTTGCCCTCTCCTGGTGGACATGGAGGCAGCTGCTCACTGTGTGTGTGATGTTCTCCCTCGCTTTTTTCTTTCCCTACACTAGGCAAAGCCTAGGATTTCTAGAACTCTTGCAACTCCTTGTGCTGTCTACTGAACTCTTTTCAGTTTCCCTAGACTCCCCTTTTTTTTTAAAAAAGAATTCAGTTCAAAAGTGGTTAGATATCATTGTCTGAAATCAAGCTACCTTTGCTCAGCTAGATTTTTCTTCATATCGCTTTCCCAGTTTGTGAAGATCTTGTTGAGTTGGGCAGCCTGGATCTGGGCTGGTCTAGTTCTGAGGTGTTCTAGATGTCCCTATTTTCTAGTCTTACACTAGATTTTTTTTGCCTAGAGATTTAGTTCTTGTTTCCTGATTTGTCAAGGTCATCTACATCTGGGGTGTGCTCCAAATGCGTTCGCCACACCTGTTGAGGTTAAAAACATCTCCGTTTTTTTCCTCATTGCCCATTCTGTGGTCCAAGTAATGGCAAGGCTATGGAAGCTCCGTTACAACTCCCTGCAAATAAATCTAGTGGATAGCCATTCTCAGGTTGGTGGCACACTGCTGGCATGTTCCAGGGAGTTTTTCAGTCACCTGTGTGCTGCTCTCAAACTGATGAACTCAAGAGGTTCCTCCAGCATTTTCCCACACTTCAGATTTGGGCTCTCATCGACTGTTTGATGAGCCACACGTGACCCCTGGTCTGTTGGCTGTCGGTTTCCCTTCTCTGCCTCACTCCCCTTGTGCCCATGCCATTAGCAATCCAAATGAACCCACGTAGTTCAGATATTAGTAATTACTTTTCTATATTTTAATTAACTTTACCAGGAGCTGTTTAAACCTCCGTATCACTGTCTTGCTAATGTGAAGCTTCATGAAGAGAAAGATTAATGGAGCATATTGCAGAGAAATTACGCCTTCCTTTCTCACATGCATTAGCCATTTTTGTATGTGATACTGGGTCTCACAGTTCTAATGTTGAACCGCCCTGCAGAAGGGACAGGGATCAAGCAAATCTTTATCTGGGCCCAGTCTAAAGTCAGATGAACATTGATTGGTTTCAGTGCCGTCGTGTGAGCTGCCTCAGTGGTGTGAAATTTGGTCTAGCTATGATTGCTGAGCTAATTATAAACCAAATTGTGAGAAATGTGGTCAATCATACTGATAACTTTCACATAAAAGATGGCTTTTTTCAGCTGGAAGAAACCAAATGGGGTCGCGTTTAGGATGTGAACGAAGGATGGATTTTACTGAAGCTGGGAGAAGCTAAGAAAAACTACAGATTCAGGCTATCAAAATAGATAAGCACAAAATAAATTTGAAATTGGTACTAATGAGCTTGTTCATATGAGTATAGTTATGTACCTAAGTACATTCCTACAAAAATGCCTGTGCTGTATCTTCCTTTGTGACGTGTTTTTTTTTTTTTTACACACTGCAAGCAATTTGAGGCTATTAAGTAGCCAAATTCTTCTTCTATTTATGATTACAGTGGGTTTGATATATTTATAGATACATACTGAAAAATATTTAATTGTTAGGGGGTTGCTCCAGATGAAATGTTCCCAGGTAGAAAACAAGAAAACAATTCCGAAGTTGTTTTGTTGTGATTATTAGCATGGATTTTTCAGTGATTTGTCTTTTCATGTAAAGAGCTACCTTTTATAAAGCCCTGCATTTGAACAATAGGTGTAAGATTGCACTGTAAATTCAGGAGGTTTTTTAATCATTGGGTTTTCATTTAGAATATGCTAAGGGTTACTTGGACTCAAAGTTCCATTTATTTTTTTATCATACTGGAAAATTGGGGTTTTTTCCGCTCTTACTTTTGATGGTCTGTCTATCTATCTGGCTTGAAAATTTGAAATGCTTAACCTAAGAGCACCCCTTAGAGGTAGGGATTTTGTTCTTACTTTATGGAGAACTTCTATTAAATGGGTGGCTGAGGCACAAAGAAATGTAGCCAAGGTCAGAAAGTCTGCAGTTCTGTAGAAAATTGCTAGCTAGTCCCCTGATACTAGATTATCTTTCTCCTTTGCTGCTCCTTGTTAACAGCTAAAAATGCTCATGCATATGGTGTCCATGTGTTCTCCTTCTGTCCTTGAAACTGTTAGTTTACTCCATGGGGCTGAATTTCCGTAGTGAACGCTCTCGCTTTCTCTGTCCCTGTTTTAGCAAGTGATTTTTATCACCTTCTGCTGTGACACTTGATGCACGGTGACACCCAAGCAGAAAGAGGTACAAGGATATTAGTAGAGGAGAACAAGAGATACTGCTTTTGAAATCTGCTGGCACTGAACCTGAGCTTTAGTTCTCAAAAAGAAAAAAAGAAATCAAATTGTAAAGGGGTCTGGTAAACAAATCATGAACCTTTCCCAAGTTTCAAGTATCTGAGAAGTACCAAAAAGAAATAGAATTATGAGACCAACACCACTTGTGCTCTTCTTGCCTATCCAGAGGGTATCAGAAAAGAAAGCCTTTATTTATTGAGATAGTGTGGATTAAGCTCTGGGTTTAGGAAATTACAGGTTGGTGTTGGCTGGTTTTAATTTCCTTTTAAGAGTCCTTTGAGAAACATTGTCTACTCTGTAATTTCACTTTCCTGATTGTCTCACCACTAGATTTAAATCTCTGAACAATTTGTAGAGTATTTTAATGCTTCTAGCCTACAAGTTCCCTGTTCTTACCAAAGTGGAAGAAATTAGGGAGGTGCTTAAAACAAGAATTATTTTTCTTGAACTTTGCTAATTTGCAACAGAATAAATATTGTAAGTGCTGTTTAAGAAGATGCATTTGTGAATTAAGCAATAGCTGGGCCTTTAATGAAAGGATATGTGTTCTGTTCTTAACCTTTTTTCCCATTTGTTTTTTTTTTTTGCTTCATGAAGATTTGGAGCTAAACCTTCTAGTTTTATTTTGGTATAAATCAAGAGATGCTCTTAAAATTTTAACCCAATAATCTCTTTTTTCCTTGCAGCAAACTGTAGAATCTCATTCTCCTGAGAAATTCACCTGGCTAAAAATACCCTGCTTTAATATTATTTTTAGAAACATCTATACTTGAAGTATATAAATGGTTAGATATTATGTGTATTATTAGACATGAACTATTGGTACATTTTGTAACAGGAAGCTGCTGGTTTTCCATTCACCAAGAACTGGAATTCAGTCAAACACTTGGCACTTAGTTGTGTGCCTCTAATTTTATCTGTAAATTGTTTTTTCTGAAATAGTTTGTGGAAACGGTCTCAGTTTCTTCAGTTTTGCAAGGCATAGGCATGGAAATAACTGCTAAAACTTAAAACAAATAAACCACCTATTAAAATAAATGAGAAAACAGGTCACTTCTTATTTTAAAACAGGCTGAGATCTGAAGTTTTATTCTGATTCCACCTTTTTTTGCCTCTTGAAAGTATTTTTAGGTGTGTTATCCTTGGATTATTTTTCATTTTAATTTTGGGTTATTTTAGAATTGGAAGCAATGTGTGGGAAAACAATGTGCGAAAGGAAAAAAATACCCAACTTCTGTGTTTGAAAATGCACTTGTACCAGGACTTTTTCCCCTGGGCGGGTTGAGTTTTGGGCTGTCATATTTTGACAATGTCTTGTTTACCTGCATTTTTTAGCCTGTGTTCATCTCTTCAGCGTTTCCTTTAAGTCCTTTTCCTTGTGTGTGGTTTTTTTTTGTCTCTGCAGCTGTGGCTACAAGTTGCCATATTCCCTCTTTCACAGTTTGAAGGAGTCTTCATAACTGTCTTTTTTTTTTTTACCTGTCCTGTCCCTAATAGTGGTCCGTTTCTTCTGTCTTGTCCTTTATGTAATGACAGCCGTGGTGTAATCCAGAAGTGCCTTGGCTTTTCTGGGCTGTAAAGCCTTCTTGGAGAAACCCAGAGATGTTTGTCGCACCTGCTGAACAAAGTGAGCTAGTTACGCATATCCAGGATGTAATCCATAAATAAATAAAACCCCTAAACCCGCCCTTGACAGGCTGGCTTACTCTCTGGCTGCAGCAGTAGCTCTTCTCAGTGCTGGGGTCTTGTTGGCTTGGTTACACTTTCTCCGAACAAAAGGACTGACCCAACTTCCCTGATCATTTCCATGTTCTCCCTCATCTCCCAGATGACATTGCAGGAGCTGACAAGGCCTTTTAGCCAAAGCAGCTAGATTTTTCAGAGTTGTTTGGGAGGAACATCTCCTAGAACAGCCGTCTGAGGACACCCATGCTTTGCTCTTGGGAGAAGTGGAAGAGGCGTGTGACAGGCTGGAATTGTAATTGTATGTATTATGTCCCGTGGAGTGACATTCTCAGTTGTGAAGACTGTTGTAGTAATATCTTTTTGTTTCATGCAATGAGGGGATCTTCCCTGATAGGATTGCTTATCTTCTGCTGGAAATGCTGACCAAAAATTATTGTACTGTCTTTTTCTGCCATCTATTAATTCTACATACTTGCCTATTGGTAGAACAGAATGAATACCCTGGTGGGATTTCATGCTGCTGATCTAGCTTGTGTGACATTTTATGGTGAATATGGTTACTGAGACTTTGTTACACTTGTATATCTTGAAACAAATATTTAGAAGGAGATTCCTTTTTTCTTTAGCCATCTCCACTTGAGCCATTCCCACTGTTGGAAACCACAGGTGACTTCAGTACTGACATTTTGATCCACAAGATCAATATGCAACTTTGATTGCAGCTGGTGGAGACAATAATTAATGGATCCATCTGGTAAGACAAATTTGATTCCATTTTAAATTATTCTCCATTTGCCAGAGCCCTATGGATATTTAAGACTTCGAAACTGATGGAAAAATGTCACGTGTTGTTTCGAGATCAAAGCCATTGACCACTTGATGCAGTAGCTTAGAAATGGGTTTCGCTTTTCTTGCTCAATAACCAGGGGTCAGTCTGCTTCTCAGGATAGCCGCATGTATTCCAGACTTGTCTGGGGCTTAACTGGGACGGATTATTTTGGGAAGGAGTATTTTTGGCATTGCTGCATCTTACTCCTCCGGGATGGGCTGGGGAGCACACAGGAGTCTGATCCTCCATGGTAATGTGCCATATGGGCCCTGCCAAAGAAAGCTGGCAGAGAGGTGCTGGGTCCTCTAGCGTGGAGCTGGAAAGGGGAGGCAGCAGCATCCTGTTCATCCCTACAGAGCCTCTCCAGGGGAATTGTAATGAATTTGCTTTATTTTACTGAATCAAACCGCTTTCTGCTTTTCCAGAGGGAAGAGCAGTGGTTGCCTAGGATCCTGTTTCCAAGCAGTCAGATACCAGCTTCCCACACTGCAGCAATGTAGATTTTCCTTTCTTGCCTGTAAGATGCATTTTGGCCTTTCCTGGTAGGGTTTGAACCATGTGGAGTGATTGGTGGTGCAACCACCAAGATGCAGTATTGTGTGGTGGGATGTTGTGCCCGTGGGTCACCACCCCTGGTGGGTTGGTTTATCAGGTTGGAGCAAGGCAGTTTACCTTATTTTTAACACAAGAATTAATTCCACCTTCCCCTTGTTGAGCAGGTCAACAAGGAACCTGAAAGAATAATTTTTAAAAGTCTGTGGAGCTCCTAGACTTCTTAATAGCAGATCCTTCACTCTCACTGTTTCAGCTTTGTGCTGAAACTTAATCTCTTGGCCACAGCAGTGAGAACTAAGGAAGATTTAGCCCTCTCTATTGCCTCCTGAGTGCTCTCAGGTTCAGCAGTAGAGGGGTTTGTGTGGAATGAACACAGATTTTCATCTGTTCCCTTCACAGTCTGAGAAATGTCCACTGCTGTTGGACATGATGCCACCCCTGGCTGCTGTGTCAGCATTTCTGAGCCGATGACCCGTCAGATCCAGTCAGTGTTTGTTGCGCAGCATTAAGCAAAGAGAGATTTGTAATTCCAGTGTTCCCCTGGCACATGGTTGCATTTTAAATAATTTTTCCGTGGTTCTTAGTAGCATATATAAATGGATTTTCAATAGATAAAAGCCCCAGGCTTTCCACGCTCATGGGTGCGTTCTGGTCATGCAGACAATACCTGTGGTGGAAGGAGGCTCTTGCAAACCGTCTTGTGAATAGCTGCAGCATCACTCAGAGCCACTATCCCCCCTGCCTCCTCCTCTCCCTGACAGCAGCTGAAATGGCAGGGCTTGGTTTGGCCAGTACTTAGCATCATTTGCAGCAATGGGCTGAAATGGATGGGAGCTCAGCTAATTTGCATGATTTAAAATGCCAGCTCGGTTTAATGTAGAGCAGCTGGTATATACTTAACTCCTTCAGGAGAAAACTTAATACCAGCAGATCGCATTATCCAGGGCTATGCTGCGCTTGTTTATTTATTTATTTATTTGTTTATCCCTTCTCCTCGCTGCTTCCCAGGACGTTTGTAAAGATCATTTGTGCGCAGGTGCCAAAGGGCTCTGCTCGCTGCTGATATTTCTGTGTCTTGCAGGGTTCACAAAGCAATTGGTCCCACTGTGTGACAAATACTTGTTGCAACTCCTGAGCATCCACTTACACACTGTCCTCAGCAGATAGGCCTCTAAATTAAGATGTGTCATGGTGAAGGGTGGTGAGATTAGTTGGAAGAGGGACAGGTGTAGAGGCCTGGATTATGTGGATTACTGCATACTCAATTTCTTAAGGTTAAATTTCAAGGTTGAAAATGGCTAATTCCACAGTTATGGAATTAGGATATGCTGTGTTGTTCCTCTGGGTGCTGTGGCGGCAGCCAGAGTCACCTTGTGAGGGAAGGAGGACTTGGAGGATCAAATAATTCCTTTGCTCCCCTGAAATAATTAGCATAACCTCAGTGAGAGGATGGAGGGAGCATAATCTTTTAATACCAACCTTTCTCAAAATTGACCTTGTCACAGGCAGATTCAGGCTCTCACAGAGAAGCAGATGTGTGGTAGAGTCACTCTTACTGCATCAGAAATGCTGGCACAGTATCTCATTCTCTGCCAAAATTCTGTTTGCCTTTCCCTGGGTGATCAGCTGCTTGCGCCAAAGACTCTGAACGTGCCTTTGGGTGAGCTGTGGGATATTGAGGGACTTTACAGAATTAGGGCTTCCTTAAGGCACTTAAAATGGAGCTTTCTCTTCCTCTGGAAATTCTTTATTCTGTCAAGCTTGAGCTGAGTTTTCTCATGAAACAACGGTTTCAAATGGTCACTTTTGAAGACCCTCATCAGTTTCAAGTGCAAGCCATTAAGCTGGAGATAAACCGTGTGTTAGGTTCTTTTGACACGGGTAGGTCCTTAAGGGCTGCATCTCAAATTTGAGCGTTTCTATTACCCTTTATAAACCTTTGTGCCAGACAATACCGTGTAGTTACTCGAATGATATCAGTGCTGCGTTTGGTGGATGGAACAGGAAAGTCATGTGCTACAGGAGAAAGGACAAGTCTTCCCTAATGAAAACTGATTATTGTCTTTTTTGTTGTGAAAGGGAAACCTCTAAGAAGATGACCTCCCCTAATCTTCTTCCGTGAATGTGGGCAAGATAAATTGTCCTTGGCGATGAAATACTTCATTCTTTCACCTTGTGTTGTCCCTGTGTAAGACCATTAGCATGCCTGCATGCTGTGGAAGATTATAGCCCTGCATTATATAAGCAAATCATTTATGTTGTAGTGTACGTATACCACGACGACGTTGAACATCTGAATGTTTTTGATGTATAATATGCAATTAAATTCAGCCATCTGAGAAAAAGCCTTTACCCTTGCAGGCCGAAAATATAGTTAAGCAACATGTATCCATCCTTTAAACAGACAGAAACCATTTTGTGAGACAGTTTAGAAGGTTCCTTTCTAGCTGAGGTAGAGCAGTGTGGTTTAGTAATCGGTTGTCAGGCACCAGATCAGAACTTGGAACAAATGAGGCTATTTTTGTTTATCAAGTCTGACTCCAGGCTTCTGGAATAGGAGCAAATTAGCCAGCTTTTCACTTATGCTGTGGGTGAGAGCTGTCTGTGAGTTTGTAAATCCTCGTCAACCATGTCACTTGGGTGTCTCAAGTATAGTTTATTTTTTTATAGCTAAGGGATAGGTTTATTTATTTTAATGCTTTTCTATTGGTTAATACAAACTTTTCAGGGATCCGAGCTTGACCTTTAATGCTTATTATTTCATTCCTTGCTATTTTCCACCACAGATGTTTTTTTATTTTGCTGTTTTTAGGACTTTTCCAACTGGTCAGAAGGTTAGGAAAGCCAGTTCCACCAGACTGGACATGCTGTGAAAAAGCTTGAAGAAATGATAAGACTCGTTTTTATGGCACCCTCATTTTGAGCCGTGCCTTTCTGCCAGGAGGAGTTCAGTCCCAAAGGACAGGGAGGATGCAGGGTGAGTCTGTGAGCCACAGGCCATCAGCATCATTGTCACCTCCTTGCTGCCTGCTGCAGCTTATCACCAGCAGCTCCCCTATCTCACAGGTGTTCTGCAGAGATAAATCCATTATAATTCCAAGCAGCTCAGGTAAAGTGATACCTGGAGCCATGAATTACCTTAAATAGCTAACTGTGGGACTTCTAAACCTTCATGCATGTGTGATCTGTTTTTTTTCTTATTGATCTTTCTTCTTAAGGTAATACTTGAACCAAAGCAAGAGATACTCAATTTAAAGTCCTTTCCGGTAATGATTTATGGACTTTGATAAAACTTGTGAAAATAGAAGTCACATCGTTAGGAGAAGGTTCTCAGCTATAAACAGGTATCATTACTTTTGGCTGTGCCTTCTGAAAACAGCAATTTATCCTTTATTGCTGAAAATAATTTAGAGAGAAGATGAGAATCGAAGAGCTGCACACGCTATTTCAGATTATAATGAGGAGTTTGTGGGCTGTGGGTTTCCATCTGCACTCCGCTTCCATGCCATCTGCCCACGAGGAGAAAATCATCAGCTGAGAAAATAGGAGGATGTCCTGCATTTAGGCAGCCACAGAACCACCAGTTACACACGAAATCTTGTGAGATTTATAATGGAACCTGAGCCTGCGATAGTACTGCTTTGAAAAGGAAAAGAGGAGTGTAAAAAGAGCCCGTGGAGATTTTGGAGGATGGAAAAAGGAGATTTTAAGCCCCATGAAATGCATGATTGACCACGTTAGTAGAAGCGAGGAATCTGCAGAGTGTTAATTTGTAGTATGTAAAACAGCTGAGAACTATCTGTGAAGGCTGAGATTATGCTAATTTATGCAGTCCACATTGCTACTGCAGTTTAAAAATAGCTTCTTTTCTAGAGATCTAGAGCTACTGCAGGTTGGCTTTGCATTTAGCTCTGCAAATTTTACCACTTTGAACAGAGAAAAAAGCCTGACTTATGTGGTCTTTTTATCACAGAATCACAGAATAGTTAAGGTTGGAAGGGACCTCTGGAGATCATCCAGTCCAGCCCCCTGCTGAGGCAGGGTCACCTAGAGCAGGTTTCACAGGAATGTGTCCCAGTGGGTTTTTATACTTCCCGAGGGGGAGACTCCATGACCTCCCTGGGCAGCCTGTTCCACAGAATCACAGAATATGCTGATTTGTGGAAGGGACCCACAAGGATCAAGTGCTACTCCCAGCCCTGCACAGGATGCCCCAAGAGTCACACCATGTGCCTGAGAGTGTTTCCCAAATGCTTCTTGAACTCTGCCAGGCTTGGTGCTGTGACCACTGCCCTGGGGAGCCTGTTCCAGTGCCCAACCACCCTCTGGGTGAAGGACCTTTTCCTGATATCCAGCCTAAACCTTCCCTGACACAACTTTAGGCCGTTCCCTCAAGTCCTGTCACCTGTCACAGAGCAGAGATCAGTGCCTGCCCCTCCTCTTCCCCTCACAGGGAAGTTGTAACGGTGATGAAGTCTCTCCTCAGTCTTCTCTTCTCCAGGCTGAACAGACCCAGTGCCCTCAGCCACTCCTCATACAGCACCCCTCAAGGCCCTTCACAATCCTTGTGGCCTCCTTTGGACACTCTCTAACAGCTTAATGTCTTTTTTATATTGTGGCACCCAAAACTGCCCCAGCACTTGAGGTGAGGCCGCTCCAGCCCAGAGCAGGGCAGGACAATCCCCTCCCTTGCCCAGCTGGTGATGCTGTGCCTGATGCACCCCAGGACAGGGTTGGCCCTCCTGGCTCCAGGGCACTGCTGACCCATATTCAGCTTGCCATCAACCAGGACCCCCAGGTCCCTTTCCATGGCGCTGGCTTCCAGCATCTCATTCCCCAGTCTGTCCCTACATCCAGGGATGCCCAGCCCTGGTGCAGAATCTGGCACTTTCCCTTGTTGAATTCCATGTGGTTGGTGATTGCCCAGTTCTCTAACCTGTCGAGGTCTCTCTTCAGGGCCTCCCTGCAGGCTTCTCCCAGTTTTGTAACATCTGCAAACTTGCCAGTATTCCTTTGAGTCCTGCATCCAGGTCATTAATGAAGATGTTGAAGAGCACAGGGCCTGTGATGGGGCCCTGCAGAACCCCATTAGTGACAGTCTGATGCCACCCCACTCACTGTCACCCTTTGCACCCAACCCATGAGCCAGTTGCTCACCCATCACAATGTGTTTATCCAGCTCTGTGCTGGACATTTTTTCCAGAAGGTCACTCTGAGAGACAATACCAAAAGCATTACTGAAATCCCAAAAGATTATATCAACTGGTTTCCCTTGATCAACCAGGTGATTTACCTTGTCATAAAAGGTATGAGCAGGACTTTGATGAGCAGGACTTTCCCCTCAGGAAGCTCTTGCCATGCTCTCTGGAGTGGTGCAGTGCTTGCTACCCTCCAGAAGAGCGTTCCCCTTTTTGTGGGGCTCTGGATGGTTCTACTACATTGCATCACTTCCATTCAAGAGGCTGAAGGGAAATGTTGGTCCTCTGGCTTAGGAAGGGCACAGAAGTATTAGTGGATGCTGTGCACAGCTGCGGTCTTAGGCCTGAGGCTGAATGCCCAAAATAATTAAATCAAAGCATGTTTTGGGTTTTTGGTATCTGGCTTTGTTTTGAAGAGCTTGACACCTGTTGCTCACATGTGTGGTGCCTTGGAATACCTTGGAGAGGTATTTGGCCCATCTTCTGCCACTCCACATGTCATTGTTTTGGGTGCTTATGGGATGTAAGGAACAAAAAGGTGGGGGGGGAACCTCCATGTACTAGTTGTGATGAAAACCAATTTTCAGGTTGTCATTTGAACTACATTTCCAACGAGTGTGGGTGAAAATGAGAAATAAGAAATGTATTGCAGCTGGAGTCAGTGGCTAATTTCATATTCTGATTTCGTGTTTTAAATTCTGAAGGAGCTAGAATGAATTTTGCACTTCAAGTCATAATTTAGCTTTATGAATAGAATTACAGATAATACTGGAACTGAAATTAAAGACCAAAGCAATTTGGGACAAAAAGTCCCAGTGTGTAACTTGCATTTGAGCAGCTGTTCCTCTTGCAAGAAGATGCTGTGGGTTTTGACTACCAGAAGATAAATCCATCCTAAGCATGAACACACTCAGTTTTAGAAGTCCACAGTGATGGGTGGAAGCCAAGAGAATATAATTCCCTTTCCTCTTTTTCTTCTGCCACCTTCAGTCACATTTCCTTTCCCAGTGTTGGGATGAGACTTTTGATTAAAAAGCTCATGTAACAGAAAATTGTAGTAGAGAGCAGTGATTACAATGCAAATTATTCCAGGTTCTACTTGAGGGTCATAGAAAATGGTTTTTGACTTAGGTCAGTGGGTTAAGCCTTGCAGGCCAGAAGTGTGGCTGCTGGGGAGGGAATGCTGATCTCTGGTGCTGGAGGTGGAAGTTCCTGGTGGTCTGAGGTAATTCAGACTGTAAGTCTGGAAAGCAGGTGTAGGTCAGTGACTTGGTTTTGCTTACCTTATTGTAGTTCCAACTAGGATACTGGTGAGGTCAGATCAGAGATGCAACTTTATATATGAATTTACCTAGGATCATATCCTTCCTACAGCTCCATTTAAAAAATCCCCACAGATCTGTTTACCAGACTGCTGAGAAGTTTAGAAACTGTAGTCCTGGGATACTGGATGAAGCCAGATTGCTCTTTGATTTACAGCATCTCATCATCCAGTGTGATGTCTGCAGCTTGTGCTTGCAGTGGCAATTAATTTCCATACACCAAGCCACCTCTGCCTCTTGATAGAACTTAGCTGGTAAAGGAAGATCATACAGTCCTAACTCACTTATATAAGGAACTCAGTGAAATCTGAGAAATATAAGCTGCTTTCTGGATCTAGCTTTCTGTTCAAATCCAGGCCTGGTGTACCTCTGTCATTCCCAGGTTATCAAAAAGTTTTTTTTTTTCTCATGCTTTTCCATATATTGTGTGGTTTGTGGCATATATGCAGTGTTTGGATAGGGAATGAGTGGAGTCTTGCATGCTGTTCCCTCTTTGAGCCAAAATACATCGAAGGGGTGCCAGTTTGCAGAAATCAAGTGCATGTGATGGGTATCTGCGTGAGGCAGCTACGCCTTCAGCGCAAGAAGAGCGGGATTTGCCACCCTGGAAGTGTCGGTCACGGGTTCTTGGGACCTGCTGAGGTTGGACCCAGTCTCTGGACTATCTCATGAAGCAGGAGTAGCTGTGGGGGTCCTTTTTATTACAGATGCTTAGTTTAAGTTAGAAAAAGCTCGGGGTGAGTTTCACGGAGTGAAAGGAGAAAGGGGGATGAGCAGTTGGTGCCGCTGGCAGGCTGTGGGATGGGTTAGCTGGGCTGCTATTGCCACCTGGTGGTGCCGGACAGAACCAAAGCACGCCTCATTGTCCTTTGCTTTCCCAGATGATTTGCATGCGGTTCAGTGGCCACTGGGTGTGGATTAGATTTATTATGCATATGCTTTTATTAGAGATAATTCTTTCAGTGTCGGAAGAAAATCCACAGTATTTTATGACCGTCATTTATTTTGGGTATAGACGATGTTGTGAAAAATAAATAATTGAGCCTTTCTTTGAGCATCATCAGATTCTGAATTGCCAGGCACCAGTACTTGTGTGGCTGGAAACTCATGCAATAAGTATGAGTGATGAATCCAGAATCTGCCTTTTCTGGTACAAAAATGGAGCAGAAGGTAATGGGGTGTCCTCCCAGCCTTGGAGTGTCTCCATCAGAGACACGCTGTGACCTGGTGGCATCTGGGTGCAGAGCTAATGAACATCTCTGAATTGCTCCAGCAGGGTCCAGTCACTGCATTACCAGGGCAAATTTGATTACCATAAGTGATTAGTGTCTTATCTTGCTGAAATTAGTGGATCATTATCAAATGATGACTTTTTGAACGTAATGTGACTTAATTGTCCCTCCGTTGTAAAGAGTTTTATTGCAATCCTTTTAGCAGGGGAATACAGATTAAGTTGTAGTTACCAAGAAAAAAAGGAGATCACTGTTCAGCCCCTCCTGTTCAGTGACAAAGCCACATTCTGTAGCTTAATCTGTAGATTCTCTGTCTCCACAAAACATCTGCATCTGCTGGAGCATTTCAGAGCTTTATGTTTTCTAGTGATGTACTGGCATAGGTTATTTGCTGTGAATCTTGCAGGCAGCACTTGGGAGCTAAAATCAACTTTGTCATGCATCGAAGTTTGATCTGACCTATGGCAGGGATCTGACCTACAAGTCTCTTCCCCTCTGTTGTAGCTGCCATGAACTGTGCCACAAAAATCTCTGTTTTGGGGAAAAAATGTAAACCCATTAAAGTCACAAACATTTGCTTGGAATTACGGCTGAAAAATTTCCATTGTGTTGTCAGGTCTGGAAGTTTTCCCTGGAAGTGTTCAAGGCCAGGTTGGATGGGGCTTTAAGCAACCTGGTCTAGTGGAAGTCATCACTGCCCATGTCAGAGGTGTTGGAACTAGATAGTCTTTAAGGTCCCTTCCAACCCAAACCATGATCCTTCATAATGAAAGAAAAATCATTTTAATGGAGGAAAAAATATTTCTGAAGCAGCTACGCTGTCGTTATATCTATCATCTATCATCATCTATCATCGTTATCTATCTATCATCACNATTTTAATGGAGGAAAAAATATTTGTGAGGCAGCTACACTGTCGTTATATCTATCATCTTTGGATTTGCAGTTAATATGGCAGTGTGAGCCAGTTTAACAGGACCTGAAATGTAACTGAATGGTGCCCTTGTGAGCAAAGTGCCTTCCCTCATGAATATCGAGCGCTGATTTCACTTGGCTCTTTCAAGCCACCTTCACACTGTATTTTTGGCTGCAGGAGAACCGTTCTGACTAGAAAGTGCAGTTATTTTGTGACTTGCTGTTCTGTATTGTTAATAAGGCTTATTAGATTTCTAGGCTTGTTAGAAGTAATCATAATTTTACCTAGAAGCAGTTGAACCAGCAGGAAGCAGAACAGTTTTTGTCCGTCAGTCGTTAACAATTTCAGTTATTAATATTCCCTGAAATGGAAGCCAGACCTTATTTCTCATGTGTGATGGTTGGTTTGTTTTTTCTTTCTTTCTGGTTCGTATGTGCTTAATCCTCACAGTACTTGGAAAATGGATTGGATCACGGTGGTATGAATGCTGCTGACAGTGATCCCAGATTGTAATGTGCAGTCAAAGGAGGTGAAAGGAAATATATTGAATTTGAGGTGTCTTCTTTTTTTGTTGTTTTTCCCAAAGACTTGGTAATTGAACATTTCTAGGCTTTTCTGTGGTTCTGCCAGCACACCAGAAGGTCTTTGAAGATCGCTGTTCTTCCCAGTCCTCCGGTGGACACCGTCTTGCTCTCCTTCATCCCAGGTTCTGCTCCCCCTGGAAGGTGGTGACACGAAAAGGTGGTTGCTGGAGCTGGTTCAGGATGGGGTTTTAGGTGGGTTTTACTGCCCCAGTAAAGTGAGTGTGGAGCTTCTCAGGTGGGCAGTGGGGGGAGTGCAGGCAGCCCTGGCACAAGTGAGGGTCACCCTGGTGCTACTGGGCCGTGCTCAGAGGGTGCTGCAAGGCGAGGGGTTTAGCTGAGCTGGCTCTTAGTGCCAGGTGAAAGTAGACTGAAATGAACTCATTTAAGGATATTTCCATTGGGCCTGCCCTTTAGATTTAAAACCACTCAATGAACCTTGATAAGGGAAGAACATCTGAGTGAATGTTGCAGATGCAGACAGAGCCTGCATTCCCCAGCTCAGGCAGTCTGACCTTCACTGTTCGATTTAGCCAGAGAGGTCTCACTTTTTATTGTCCAGGAATGCCCTGTGTCTGTGACAGAGGTACAATGCATTCCCAAACCACAGGAATAGGACACAGGCAGATGTCTCTTTCACCTCGCTTTTTACCTCTTCCCTCCTCTTCTCCTTCCCGTTCTTGGGACTTGGATGAACCAAACCTCAACGTTTCCAAGGCAAAGGTCAGTGGAACGCTGATTCTTTTGGGCCAAGTGCTTGGAGAGTAAACCAAGCAGCATTAATAATATTTATCTGCAGAGGAAAACTAATAATAGCTTGTTCTCAGGTTTATTTCTTTTTCCTGCTCACACTAGTGAAATGCTGTAACAGTAGCAGCAGAGAGTCTTCTTTTTTTTCTCTTGGTCTGTGATTTGAACTCTGTGTAGCCAGACTAGAGGCTGGAAACCAATCTTGTTTTCAGGGGCTCATTGCCTCTGAAAATAACATTGTGCTCACAACTAGCACATTTTAGGATATTCAAAGCATAATTTGACACTGTTTTAATATCTCTAAATAGCTTAAAAGCAGTATTAGAATCTCCTCTTTGGGGCATGGCCTGACACCAGTGAAAGAATGCTTAATAAAAATGAGAAATGTTTAATTTCATATAATAAAACAGGTCTGATTCTTTTGTACCTTGCAGCTTATGTCGTTGCTAGTTACATGAGTTGAATATTAAGGTGAAATGCTAAATTACATGGCCAAACTTAGCGGCAAAGAAGAGTCAGATTAATTGGATTTTTTTTTCTTTAGTCATCATATTAAGGTACATTTGAGAACAGGCCAGCAATAATTTTTAGTACTGAGATATAAGCTAATTAGACACACAAGTGATAGGAAATGGTGCAAGTAGGGGGGAAGATTGCCTGGTATTATAATATAACTTTAAAACTGAAAACCTGTTAACTGTTTAAGTGAATCCCAGACAAAATGCTGATGCTATATTCTTACAGAGGTATCTCAAATTGAGGATGATAACTGAGTTATCTTAGTAAATGCTAATTATTTTGCTCAAGCCAGACTGGGCTGCAGGTCCAGATTGTAATCTAGAATGGGCCAGTCTGGGGAGCAAATTAAAATAACATGCACTTTTTGCTCCACCATGAAAATATAGCCCAATTCTTAGAGTGACTTGAATGGTAAAAAAACTCTTTTTGACATTTATGGGGTGAGGATGTGCTCTGTTCATTAGTGGAATATAAGGTAAACTCAGCAAAATGCTTCTGGTTTTTTACAGTGGGGCATGCTGTAGCTTCTTTTTATTTATTCATATTTTCTATTTAGCTCAGATTTTGAAGATATACAGAAGAATAACAGTGCCACTAAGCTATGAGAGTAATCCTTAGCGATGATTATATGTGGGAGAATAATATTAAATTAAAAACCTATACTCATAGCTCTCTGCTATTTTACTAATCCATCAAAAACATAAACCAAGTTTTGTAGCAGAATTCTTGTGTTTATTTTCAAGCAAGTGATAATCCCTTTAGAATACTAGAAGCATTCATTTGGTATCAACTCCAGGGACTAGAAAAGCTTTTCTTAGATAAAAGTTGTTTTCAGGACCCCTACCTTAGGCAGCTCATCATTTGTTTACCCTTTAGAGGAATCTCTCTCATTTAAAGTAATAGGAATATGTTGAGATTTGGCTGTCTGTATCCAGCATCATGAATAAGAATTTGCATTTCTGTTTGATACAGCCTATAGCAGTCTTTCATGATAAATATCAGCATCTTCATTTCTTTTTGTTGTTAGTATTTCTGTTTCTGTCCTCAATTTCAGAGTACAGGGACAGAGTAGCTAAGTAATATCTTTAGTTGACTTTTAGACTGCTGCAAAAGATCTTTTGAGCTTGAATGGATCTTGATTTTTCTTTCCCCTAACTGACAAGACTGATGATGTGGCAAGATGAAAATTGAGAGAAAAGTTGAAAGCAAGTGGAAAGGATATTTGAAATCACTAAAAAAAAAGAGAGAGAGAAAAGCAGGCAAATTTTCAAATTTTTAGGAAAAATTATTTTCCACTAAATGGAGTTAATATATGGTACATATTAATTTTTTTTTTAAATGAGCTTGAAGAGTAGGGAGAAACATGAAGTAAGCTACTTCTGGTTACTTCTGCTATTATCAGACAGTAGTACAGCAAGAAAAGTTCCAGCTGCCCACAAGTGCAGTGAGCCGAGGGGAGGTTGGCAGAGGAGGTGAGGGGAAAGCAGCTGGAAGGGAGGTACAAAAGAGCAGAAGTAGCCCAGGCAACTGGAGAAGTTTTTGCTCTAACAGGCTGATCTTTTAAGATACTGGAATACTATGGAAGGGTGCACTACCATGTGCTCCACTACACTTTGAAACTCTCAGTTATTGCACATCTTGTGTGCACGTTTCTACCCTGCTTTTATCTTTAGAGTTCAAGAGATTATCAAAGGAGACATGCATTGTACTCTGTCATTAAGGCTCTAATTATTTAATTCCTTGTATCTTTGTTTTGTGATGTCAAATTAGCGCTGCTCCAGCTGCAGCCGTGACACGCACAAGGAGTGTTATTCTGTGAAAAACTGAAGAATCATTTCAACTCAGAAGACTCTGAGTAAGCAGAGGAAGAAGAATTACTTTTTGCTATCATACCAAGTAACTGTGTTTTTCACAACAGTGTTCCCTGTGTTAAAAACAAACAACAACAAAAAACCCCAAAAGACACAGAACAAACAACAAACAAGTGCTTCTCAGTTTCTCACTATAGTTTAATTTCTTAGCTCAGGTAGAAGGTTCACCGAGGGTACAGACCTCTTATGGGAACTTCTAAAAATCAGTTTTGGTTGGACTGCTGAATGAAATGTGAGTTTATTGAGGAGAGAGAGGAGACCCTTGCTGGGCATCCAACTTGGGCGTCCCTAGCACAGGACCAGGGTTTTTCCTCTGTTTCCACATGTCCATTAATTTATGATGTGTGGGCTTTCAAAACCAACTGTTGCTGTGCAGCAGCTGGGAATGTGCCTTGCTCTAGTCACAAGCCTGCACTAAGAGCTTTTCTTCATCATGCAACTTGTCATTTTGGGCAAGAGATGAGACCTACCCCAGCGCTCCTGTCCCTGGTGGTGTGGGTCCTTGACCAGCTCTTCCAGAGTAAGAAATATTTATCATGAAAATACTAGACTGCATTTCATAACCTATGTTTATATCTCCAAATTGCTGCCTTCAGGGAGCTGATTATGGCTGATGACTTGAAAGGGCAATGATGCATCCCTGAAGTCATCTGTGCCTTAGAGGCTGGGGAAGGGGGCACACAGAAGGTGGTTCCGTGGGGCTGGCAGCAGCTCCCTCCCATCTCTTGGCTGAGCAGGAAGAGCAAGGGGAGCTGCGCAAGGCTGCCCATGGTGATATCAGCCTCTGACTCAGAGCCATGCCGTGAGCAGAGCAGGGAAGCTTTCAAAGCTGATGCTCTAATAAACAACCCCAAACTAATGGGATGGCCCTTACTAATCCATTAACACCATTCCATGCCGTTGTCAACCAACTCAGAACAAGCCAGGGCATTGTATTTACTTGTTTGTAGTTGAAGATGCAGGTTGAGAAGGCAGTGCTGGAAACCTAAGTGTGAGGAGAACAGCCGCATCCAGAATCTTCTGTGGACACTGCAGATACTTCTTTGAAGTCAAATTAGTTGGGAAGGCCTCATTATAGCACTTCCACCAACAGTAGGTTAACTGTAACTTTTACAGGCAAACTTCTCGATGGATTCAACTCTAAATAGAGCCATAGGATGGGTTGGAAGGGACCTTAAAGATCATCTTGTTCCAGCCTTTCACCAGACCAGGTTGCTCAGAGCCCCATCCAACCTGGCCTTGGACACTTCCAGGGATGGGGCAGCCACAGCTTCTCTGGGCAACCTGGGCCAGTGCCTCACCATCCTCACAGTAACAAATTTCTTCCTTCATATCCAATCTAAACCTACTCTCAGTTTGAAGTCATTCCCCATTGTCATGTAAAAGGTCTCTCTCCATCTATCTCGTAGGCTCCCTTCAGGTACTGGAAGGTCCCCCCTAATAAATGCACCCCTAATGAAGTCATTATATATTTCAATATTTCTGTATCTGTATGCATATGTAATTTCATAATATAAATTTCAACTCAAATCTACCGTATAGGCTCTTTGGGTCACAGAATTTTGTGCTCTTGGATTAGCAACCACTTCATTTAACAGTGAAGTACAAAGAGTTTGGCACAAGGATCTGGTGGATGCCAGTTGTTATCAAGTGTTCCAGGTGGCTGATCAAGGCTATGAGTAACAGCAATTTTTAATTAAATCTTGGTATGTGTTCTTTTGTGGAACAGATTTCAGAAGTTATGGTGAGAGATCCTTTGTCAGCACTGAGCAGCTTTGTCTACAGACTAATTGAATCACTTTTTTTGTACTATTCTGCATCTGCTTAAGTAGAATTGCTTAGTTAATTTTAAATTCTTGCTGTTCAGGGCAGTTGGCAAAGACTCAGCAGAAACAGAGCAAATAACATTTTCCTGTCTGTATTTTAGTCTGCTTCTTAAAATAATATGAATCAAGAATTAGTCTCAAATATAGTAAAGCAATCTATTTTTGTTTGATATCAATATTATTATTTTTCACATGTTGGGAAACTGGGGAAGGGCATGTCAGGTCACAGAGCTGGGAGTGTGGGCTGGGATTATGTTCAGAAGTTTTAATCCAAAGACAACACTGCCCTACGATTTTTGGAGGAGGACCCATAGGTTTCCTTGGCAGAGCTAATCCCTGGATTACTGTAGTTTTCAGACCTTTGGACTGTGGGACCGGGGTGGTTGGAAGAGGCTCCTTTCAGTGACCATTTGGGCACTTGTGTCCCTCAGACCACAGGGAGAATTTACTGCTCTCCATCAGCTGGGTGGCCTTGTTAATATTGTCGGCATTGCTTAACCAGTGGGTATTCAGTGTACTGGTATTTTTGGTCCTTTTTTAGCAGCTTTTTTTCCCCCAACACATTGCGTTCTGTATCAAGAATTTAGAAATTCCCCAGACCCCAGCTATTTCTTGGTGCACGAGTGAGCTGTTGAATACCAGCAGACTGGGACTTGGGATGGAGCACAGGAAGCTTTCTACTACTTGTGTATTCCTTGGAACCTTTGAAGACTGCTGTATGTTACATGGGGTTGCTGGCACGAGTCAGGTGATAGCATAGGTTCGAGGTCGGCAGGAACAGATCTGTAGCTGACTGATACACTTTAATGGGGAACTTGGAGATAACCTTTGATGATAAAGTTAAGGCAGCAATAAACGTGATAATTCACTCTGACTTCCTCCATAAAACAATCCACATGACTTCTGCTGATTTGCTTTCATTTTTTAAATTAGTTCATGTTATGATCTCATATTTGCTCTTGCTCTTGTCTGACAAATGAAATGGAGCTGTTTGAATCTTGTCTTGTGATACGCATTTTTCAGGCCTTAAGTCATTCTCGCGGCTCCTCTCTGAAGCCTCTCCAAAGGTTGAGCCTGTTGAGCTGTTTTACACGGACAGCATTAAACCCAGCAGGTGATAAAGCCTGTTCTTGTTTGATAACCACCTGTTCTGATGTGCAAGTATTGCATCAGCCCTATAACCAGAGCACAAACCCCGGCATCCTGATGGCACATCGTGTCTGTGATGCTCTTTCCAGGTGCACTGGACTCATGGAGAGTCGTCGTTTGCTCTGTGACATTCTTAGGTTCTCCTTGTTACAAGATTGCGTTTGCTGTGCAAACACCTTTTCGTGGTTCTAGTCAGTATAGATGAGCTTCTTTAGCTTTGATCTTTTTTTTTACCATTTATTTTTCCCATTACTGATGTGCCGCCATCAAATTTCGTAGCCCCTCCTAGGGCTTGCACAGAAAAGTAGGGCTGGAAATGATTCCTGGGAAACACAGTCAAGCTCCTCATTTTCTTTAAGATAATTTCCCAGTTGTAATGTATTTTTAAACCAGTTAACTCCTTTTCTGTCCACCAGATGTTTGCTGGGTTGATCTGTTATTATTCTGGTTTTCACCGTGCCAGGTGAAAATGAGGCAAGAGCCTCCTCACAGAATCGCATCTGTGTTATCACTTTCGTAAGCTCCTGTGAGCTCAGCAGAAAATACCAGTTTAACAAGACATGTTTTCCAGAGAAAGGATGCTCATTTGCCAGTAATAATATTACCTGCTTCAGCTGTTGATTAATTGAGTTTCTATCTCTTTTTGTACTTCTGTCTGGCACTGGTGGGAGGGTTGTGCCTATCAAGGCCATCTCATTCTCTTTGGTCTGGTACCCAGCACGAGCTGTCTCTCTGTCCTCCAGAATCTCCTAACTACTGCTGAAAATCAAGAAAAACCATGTGGGCAGTTCCTTCACTGGGTCCTCTAATGGTGCTACTCCATGCAAGGCATCTCATCTACTGGTGTAGAAAATGTTGAATTCAGAGGCTGCTGCTCAACACCATTTTGAGGGCTTTTTTGGAATGAAAATAGTTTAGCATCTGTTACGATTCCATGAGCTAGGCTCCTGTTCCATCCCACATAATGCTTAGCAAAATATTGTTATTGACAACTTCAAGATTTCTAAGATTTTTTGCTAGAAGTCAATTTGTAGATATTTCCATTTTGCAAGGCATAAAAGGAAGACCTATGTGCTTACTGTCATATAGTAAAAATAAATAAAACCCCAGCTTTCAGTGAACAGAAAATTACAGTATTTTTGACCAAAATTCATTGAAAAGCAGTAATAAAATTTTCTAATACTTAATTTCCAGATTAAAAAAAAAAAAAAAACCAAAAAAAAACCCAAACAAAACAAACCAACAAAATGTTGATGTGTTTAAAAAGCAAAAGTAATGGGTAAGTACAGGAGTGTGGCTTTGTTTAATGACTGTGGAGCAAGCTGTTAGCACACATATTTTTCATAGGCAAACAATGAATTATTAGTGGACGGATTTCCCCAAGCTTTCTTTATAGTAAATGTTGCACAGACAATGACCGTGTGCACTGAGTTCATTCATAATGTCTCCAACACCTGTTTCCTCCTGTTTTTCCAGCAGTTTTATTTGGAAAGCATTGGGAACTGGAATGATGTCTCGTTAGAGCACGGGGTTTGCTGGGGACACGTGTTTTTGTGTCATTGAAGAGTTGCTGGTGAATAACAAGTGTATTGTTGAGCACTTTAATAGGGAATTTTAGATGCCCATTAGGGCTGTAAATAATGTCCTTTCCTGAAGGTTCAACTTAATATTGACCCCACGTCATCATGTATGTGTTGCTGAAGTTCATAATAAAGCCTTAGAGAGCTTGGATGCTTTATGGTTTTAAAGGACTCAAATACAAGCAAATATCTGGTCCTTGTTCTCTTTTGAAATTGGGCATTGTATGGGAAAGGCATCTCCTGGATCCGTCAGCAAAGCCGGGGCACAGCAATCGGGGAGGAACTCCCGCCGCGATGCTGCCGGGGGGCAAGAGGTCATGCATGGATTTTACCAGCTTCAGTCCTAACCTTATCTCTTTCACTGTGTTGTGGGAGCCTAAAAGGGAGATAGGAGGATGAAAGGCAGCTCCAAAGTCTCACTTCTTAATGGAAGAAATAAATTCTGGTTACACCTGGCAACGCTATCGGAACTCGAGAGACCTTCATCCCAAATCAAGGCTGGCTTAGGAAAATCCATTAAATAAAAGTGTCTAAAAGCAACACGGATTTTACTTAAGGATATTAATTAGCTCAAAAAGTGATTGGGAGGCACAGAGCTTATGCTTTAACCTCAGGAGCTTTGCTTTATTAGTATTTCAGGCTGATCGCATGTGAGCGTTTCTGTCCACACTCAGTGTGCTCAGCTGGCTCATACAGGGATAAAATGAGAAAATACTCAAGCCTGAGCCACACTTCAGTTAATGTAAAAACAGACAGCAAGCTAAATGCAAAAAACCAAAACTGGTTGGCTGGTGAGTCCTTCCCTCCATATCTGGTCTTCTAATCTGCCTTTTGTAGCTGGGGCAGTTTGGCTCTACTCTGTTCCCTGGGTCCCAAAAATGGAGTTTTCCTTGTGATGGTAGACAAAAATCTGCCGTTTTCTGAGCCCTGTCCTTTGTTTCTTACAGTTCCTGATTTTGGCACGAGGTTGAGTGTTGAGTGAAAATATTTGGCTGTTCACACTGGCAGAGCAGATCATCAGCAACCTTTTAAGAGGCTTAGGAGGTGTCTGAGGCAACGCTGACTTGTGCTGTGGGTTGTCTTGGCCCTTTGTACGGGCTGTACTCCTGCAAGCGTAAAGCTCCACTTGTCTCGGTTCCCTTGGTTTTTTGCCTGAAGTTGGTGTGTTTTTTGGAAGCAGAGCACCATCATGTCAGGATATTTAGGCAGGTGCCAGCAGGTCGGTGGGAAGCCCTCGCGATGCTCCCACTGTGCCGGCAGCAGGGAAGGGACAAACCTGAGCTCAGCGAGGAGCGCGCACTGCAGGCACTGGCAGCTCCTCCGAGGTGCTGGTGAGATGCTCTCAGAAAATCCTTTTGGCATCACACCCAGGCTTCTCCCTCCCAGTGCACGCATTCATTCCCTCATTCATGAGTCTGTCAGCAGGTTATTGTCTCAGCCTGTGACCCTCCTGAAGACCATACATCTTATGTTCAAGCCCTCAAATAGGCTGTGACCTTCCCCTCTTTTGAGTGCTGTAGGAATGACCTTTCAGCAGGGTACTTGCTTACGTAGAGGGCTGGCTGGGAAGATTTGGCTGTGCTAGGGCTTTGGTCCACGTTGGCCTGAAGCAAAAGAACAAGAGTTCTTTATTCTCAGAAGAGGATTCAGATTTTACTTCTATGTTTCAAAGGTAACCTGTATGCATAAAGTCTTTAAATGCTTTCAACATGCAGCTCTTTCTCTATACATAGCTATTCAAGCTACCAGACTTGGTGGGGCAGTTCTTTTTACAGTGCAGGAATATGGTTGTTTGTTTCAATAATTATTCCTTGTTCTTGATCACTTAAAATAATAAATTAGAACAAGGGAACAATTACAGGCTGAAGGAATTAAATCTAAGTCATGGAAGCGTAACTGTTCGGGAAAAGACTTCAGTAAGAAGGCACATATGTTTTTTCTTATGGAAAAGGGTATTTACAGAATTTCAAATGCCAATTTACTGATTTATTGTACTTCTTCAGCAACATACTGAGTTGATACACAAAGCAGCCTTGCCAGTAAAATCATACAATAGGGGAATTTTCAGATAAGAAAGTGATCAGTTTGCGTACAATTTGGTCCTTTCTAGAAAATATTTTAATACCTTTTTATTGGATTATTAAAGGATTTCATTATTAGAAAATGATGTTGAGCAGCTCATGGCTTATGCCTCTGGTCATTTCTTGCCTCCCCTCCTGCAGCCAGTGAAGTTATCTTTTTGTGAATCAAAATTTATATTTGGAGAGAGGGTGAGAAAAGGGTGGCCTGGGCAATTCCTTCAAATGTGTTTTAATTCCCGATATTTCCCTGGCCTGGCAAAACCAAAGGTACTAAAGAAACCACCTCCCCAAGCCCAGGCTCGGAGAGCTGCTGGGGTGCTGTTCATGGAGCTGCTGCAGGAGCTGCTGTGGTCTCCTTGTCCCCCATGGGCCACCCACTTTATCAGGTGCCACAACTTCATCACCTTCTCCAGAGCAGAAAGGTGAGGAGCCACAGCCAAGTGCGTGGTTCCCACTGGTGATTTCATAGGACCTGGGGCAAGAGCAGGCACGAATCTTCCCTCGGCTGAGCATCTTGTCTGGGCTGCTACGCCGGGCAAGGTGCTTCAGGGGAACAGCGGAGGTGTTTCGAAAGGGGTGCAGGAGAGCACCTGTGGAATAGCCTGGCATTTACAAAGTCCTTTGATAGCTTTATCTTAAATACAGCCTGGCAAACTGTGGTATTTGTTGCCATTAAATATAGCTCTTCTGCATATTTAAAATACTAATTATTCTAAACATTCTCACTATTCTCTTATTTATGTTTCCGAAGCCGATCTGCGATGCTCCACCTGTTGAATCATTTTTAAGGCGGAATATTCTTCTCTTTCTCTCAGGCCAAGCCTGGTCCTTTCCCACCCCAGCAGGCTGAGCACAAACCCCATTCTTAGTGGAGGCAGCTCAGATCGCGCCAAATGCCGACACAGCACGGCAGCTTCAGAACCTGTGCTTTTAACAGAGTCAGCCTGTCAAAACGGGGAGAAACGCCCGCAGTTTGCAGTTCTGCTTTAAAACGCGCCCGGTACCCTTAAGCATCTTGCTAAAACGCGGCTTGGCACTCGATTAATTTCTGTTTTCGAGTGTTTCTGGGCTGTTGTCCCTCCGTTCCCTGTGCGCCCCCGCCCCTGT
>VZRQ01005611.1:255841-350423 GCA_013397975.1 Machaerirhynchus nigripectus | reverse complement strand
CCCGGCGACACTCGCGGCCAGCCCGGGGGCGCGGCAGGTGCCGGCGGGACCATGAGCGTGATGCTGTGGCGCTGGGAGCAGAACAACAGCACCATGAAGCTGGTAAGGACCTCGGGGAGAACGCGGGACAGCCGCTGGTTGAGGGAGAATTACCCTTGCGCGGTTCTCATTAGCGAGCAGGGGGTCCTGGGGTGGCAGGGTTGATGCTGGACCGATGTGCTCTCCAAGCGGATGCTGTTTTTCTGTGGAGTCGCAGCCGGATTTGTTACTCATTAATTCGTATTTTGGGCTTGTTTAGGTCAGTCTGCGTCTTGTTTCATCTCTGTAGTTAAGCTCGTTTATGACTAAGAACCGAAGCATCAGTTACGTGTGTAGCCCTCTCCCCTCATCTTCCTTCATTTATTGTCCTTATTCTTACTGTTTTCTTCTTCTTGGAAGCAATTTTCTCTCTTTCAGTTTTGCTGGAATAATTTTGTCGGCTGGGAGCATTTGGAGTTTTGTTTGCTCAGCAGTTTGTGTTTTTAAATTCCCCCTCCCCTTTCCTGTCTTCTCCTTTCCTGAAAAGTAAAAAAACCTCCTGCACCCTGTAAGTTAAAAGTGTGTGGCTGCTCCATTCCTGCAGCATAAACCAGCTCAGGAAACCTACATATCTGCCTGTCTGCTTGAATTACTGTCCGTACCAAGATACAAACTCTGATCAAAACTTGGACAGACTTCTCGTCAGCAGCTTTTTTTAAAGCTATTTGATGTAAAGAATCTCAAGGCAGTGGCTGTCTGAGATAGCTTTAAATGTGTTTTCTCTGTCTCTCTGGCAGATTATTTAAACAAAGAAAATCACATTTCTATGCAGTTTTTAGAGGAAAGATTTATTTTCCTGAGAAATTTATAATAAACCCCCAGGATTTCCTACAGGTCTAATCCTTTAGCCTTTATGTGTGAAAACTCTGTTGAAGTCCATGTGGGAGTTAAAGGTTCCCGGCACCTCTTCCTATCAGGCTCTGCAATCAAAGAAATTTATAGTGCGGCTGGTAATGTAACAATCTCTGTTTCTACATACTTTCCTCGCCAGGAATGAGGTGATAAACACGTGTTAGTGAAGGAGTATTCAGCTCTGGATACAACAGCAGCCCTTCACGTGGGATCAGATAGTTTCGGATATTTCACGCATGAGTAGCCCCTGGAATAATGAATTTGTGAGCTGGCAGTGGAAGTTGGCGGCTTTGTGTGGGGGTTGCCCAAGCCTGGTTCCAGCTGAAGCCAAGTATTTTGGTTAAAGTGAGTCCTTTCTCTCGCCTTTCACATGCAAAGAGCCCTTTAGGCAGCAGAAAGAGCTTATGTACACAGGTGTATCGCAAAGTCTTTGCATATGCATTGGCCTTTAAACCAGCCCCCGGTGGGCTGCACAAGCAGCAGCTGCACCTGTGAGAACTGAGCTACGAAATCAAGCAGAGAAAATGAGATATGCTGATTTCAAAAAATCAAATAGCTGGTAGTGCCCAAGGCGCAACGAAATCCAAGTGATGCTCAGAGTGGAAGAAAAGTGCTGCATTTACCCACTCCTTGGGCAGAAGGAGAAAAGATAAAATCCTTCACCCCATACCCTGCTCCTGACCCACCTTCCCTGTCAAGCAGCAGGCATTTATTGCCCCTGCAATTAGGGAATTACGGAGGTTGCCCTCGTGGGGCTGTTCCTGCCTGGTACGGTTTGCTGGGTGCTGGAGCAGGGAGAGCCGTGGGAGCTCCTCAGTCTCGGGGGGCCTGGCAGGGTTCTGCCTAAAACACTGGGATGAGCTCAGCTGTGTGCAGAGCTCTTCCAGAGGCCTTGGCTGGTCTGTCTTGATTAAGTGGATTGAAGAAAGACATCTTTTATATATATGTGTGTGTGTGCGCATGTATATATGTGTGTGTATATAAAATTAAAAAAAAAAAAAAAAAAGGATCCTCAGCTAAGTGAGTGTCAGAGTAAATTCTTCAGACGTTGCCCTTCTGCTCTCTCTCCTCCTCCTCCCTCCTTTGGCCCAGTGAGGTTTCTGTGGAAAAAAGAATGAGAGAATACTTGCCTGTCATTGCTTAGTGTGAGCTGATTGTGGCTACTATGCCAACAAAAGCCAAATACGTTCTGCTGAGAGTTTTGGGTGGTGATGGCAAGAATCACTTTGTGGTTGAAATCCTAAGATTCGGAGTGTGGAAGCTTAGGTTTTTTTTCAGATTTGTAGTATAAGGCTGTTCAGGCATCCAGGGATAAATCTATCTGCCTGCTGTTATGACGGAGTCCCCAAATACCAGATCCTGCAAGACTTACTCTGATTAAGTTTGTAAAAATGGTGATGTTGCCATGAGACTGCAATGTGAAATAAGTATCCAACTCTTTTGTTCCGGTAACGCCTTTTCCATAACACTGTCCTTGAATCATTCTGGGGGATGGTGGCCTAATTTTTGTCACATACAATCCATTCAGCTGCCATCTTGTCATCTTGAATTAGCTGCAAAATGCAAGGTTGCTCTCATCGTTGTTGCTGTATTTCCTGGGCAATCATGACAGGTTTCTTGCCAGTCTCTCTGGAGCATATTGATGTTATTACTGGGCATTCAGAGGAGTGGCCAGACAGTAACCAAGATAATTTTTTTGCTGAATAGACTGTGTCCACTTTGAAAGGTATTGCCAACTCTTGGGAGAAAAAGAATGAATTGTGTAGCTTGCTCCTGTTCATGGTGAGTGACTTGTGCACGGCTGATCAACATAATTATTTTGACTTCAGAGTTCCTTATTCCTGGGCTTCTAAAACTGAATGTGTAATTCTGATTTTATTTCCATTTTACATTTGAGACTAACAATATTTCAGCGTTGAGTGTAACACCTCCCTCGCTCTTACTTTTTGTTTAACTGTTCTGAGTCAGCGTCACACCTTATGCAAACACTTTTTTCTAATGTAATCAAAACAAGGATCGTTCCCACTCACTGTTTTATGGCTTTGACAATTCACAAGGCGTAAGGTATTGTTTTTGTGATGATTGAAGGTTGTAAAAAGCATGTGATCCTTTTTCTTTATGCCAAGTTCAAATTGTCCTGTACACATCCTACAAGCCCCCGGCCTTGCAGCATGTGTATACAACGTATACAAATATGAGAATGTTTCAGCCTCTTACAAGGTTTTTCCTACTATTGTATCAGCAGAAACATGTTAACTAACCTACCTGTATGTGACTGGCCGCAGATAACCTTTCCAGGGTGGGTTTTCTTTTGTGGTTTGGTTGGGTTTGGTTTTTGGTTTTTGGGTTTTTTGTGTTTGTTTGTTTAGGTTTTTGAGCCTGTAAGAAACTAATGAATGAAAACCCTATGTATGTCTTCTCAAGGTGAAACATTCTGGGTCTGACATGGAGTAATTAATGACCCCAGGATAAGCCTGTATTGAAAGTTTTGTTTCTTTGAATGGAGTAAAAGAAACTTGACTGAAGAGCAACAGTAAAGTCAGCAGAAGCTATAGCATTTTATTGTGAAATGTACCATAATGGTGTTTCAAAAATAGGTTTCAGATGCACAAACATTTGAGCTTTTTAGGGTTTTATTTAATGTAGTTTGCATGTAACTTTTTTAGAAAGACAGTAGGTTTTGTCTTTTCTTATTTGGGATCAGACTTATGGGTTATACAGAGCTGGAGAAAAAGGAAGACTGCTCAGCTTTATTCTTTCTGTTTTCAGTTTATAAAATTTGAATGGTACTTACTATTAAGCAGATACAATCATTTTATGACTTTTCTCTCCCTATAATTATTTTCTGCTTTGATTTTAAGAGGTTGAATAACACGAGAGAGAAGAAACATGCATGTCTTTGCATGAGCACTTTCTGTACAGACACCTGTAACTTATGAGCTGGACCAGACTCATTTCCACAGCAGCAGACAGGCTCTGGGTGTGGATGTACCTTAGCGTTCCCATCCTTGCTCTTGCTCCTGAGATGCGAGGAGTGGGAAAATTGCTCCTGCTGAAGGTCAGGAGGTGCAGGAGGAGTTGGGCCATGTCCATATGGACTGGGGAAGAAGGAATGCCTCCTGCTTTGCACCTCCCCGAATGTGTGCCAGGGGGTGAGCGGTGCCAGCTCGATCTGTACCTGAGGCTTGCAAAAGTTAGCTGGCCCTAAGCTGGGTGAACCACTGGATTTTTAAAACATGTTCTTGCAAAAAATAAGAAAAAAAAATATTATTCTTGTAAAATAGCTAATTCAGAATGTTCTCTGTGAAAAGAGTGTTAAAAGGTTTATCTCAATGTATAAAATTTCAGTCCTGGTTTACACATGACTTCTATTAAACATTTCCCTTTAATGCTCTTATCTCTGTGTGCCTTCTGGGCTGATGTGGAGCATACAGCAAAGGGAACATACTTATTTGGAAGAAACACTTCATTCTGGAAGAGATTTTCAAGTGCTTAACTTGAAAACTGAGAGAGAAGAATTGACTGGGCTGATAAGAGATTTGCAAAGTTATGATTTGATAGGCCTATTTTTGCTAGCTGACTTAGCAATACTTTTCATTAAGTAAGGGAAAGAATTCCTGCAGTTCCCTAAGCTTTTGCCATCTGTATGAGTGCTTATAAGCAGTTTATTGGAATCGTCATAGCATTATCTTGCAGCTGATTATTGACTTGATGTTGGAATCGGATCACAGCCTGTTACCCAGCTTTTCCAAGTCCAAAAGTGTGGAACCTCAGCCAGTTGTTAGATGTCTAGATCGAAGGCTTAGTTGCTGGCGCTCTACAAAGATTAAAATAAATAGCAAAGTATAATTCAGTGTTTCATAGGTTAGGATATGTCTGAAAAAGGCTGTTGCATGTAAACATACATTCCCCACACTTCTATTTAATCACACAACTGAGGAAATGTTCTTTTGACACAGAAGCCTGTGAGCAGACAGTGTGCTGAAAGAGCACACACACCTTTTTTTCTGAGGATCAGTCAGGAGAGGACAACACAACTGTGAGCTGCAGCATCATAAGGCTGTGCAAAAGGCAGACCTTTCCTGACAGGTATCAGGAAAGGTGCTTTCAGCAGAGATAAGGAGGTGTGAAAGCGATGAAATGACCAGGAGGCAGGTGAAACCTCACCCAGAATATTACACACAGTTGTGGTATCATTTATGAAAGATCAGTGCAAAGGCAACAAGGGTCGTTGGGTTGACCAAGAGAGGGGAAAATCTATTTTCTTGGGACTCCTAACCAGAAAAAAAAAAGGACAATGTAGGCATATGAGTATTCTCTGTAAAGCCATCAAAATACAGCAGGGTGCTTCTAATCACCACAGCAGGGACTGAAACAGGCTCTCTTTCAAAGAGGGAAGCCTCAACACACCTTCCAGGAGAGACTTGGATCATTTATGAGAGCACTTGTATCACACAATTAAATTCCCAGATGCAGGTACTGTGTGTGTGCCAGAGACAACCCACCACCGTGTGTACTTTTCTGTACAATACATAGATATTATTATAAAATTTCTGATGTCTAAATTTGTATTAGTAATTTGTATTGTTTTAAGGAGTTGATGTCATTACAGAAATCAAAGTAAGTAGAAAACAATCACATGAAAATGATTTAATGTGCACATTCAGATGTTTGTATCTCAAGGTAAATAAATACCGTATTATAACTGCTTTGTTACAAACTGTACATGTCACATTTCAGTGCAGATACCATTTAAATACCCTTATATAAGGAGTTTCAGAAATGCGAATTTAAAACTGTATGTAGATGCTGTATGTTGCTTGATTTAGGCTTTCTGAAATATTCCAGATTAATCTGTTTGTCTGTCTTAATTTAGAATTCAGGTGTAGAGGTTTGGGCCTCATTTAATTCAGTTCTGTGATTATGGCAGTAAACAGACTGGAAAGGGATTTGAGGTAGGTGATCCTTCAAAAAGCATTCCTGTCCCGGTACAGGATGCATTTTGGGATTGCATCTTGATTTTTACTTCTTTCCCTCATAGGACACTGAGGAAAGATTAAAAATTCCATATGCTTTTCTAAAAGCCTTACTGTTTCTTTTACTCCCCGTTGTATGTGGTTCTGTGCTAAGGCTTGCTCTTATTGTGGAGCACAGAGGGATAGATGCAGATGGTATTTAAGAGCATGTGAGGTGTAGAGGGTTTATTGTTTTAATCAGTGTTGCACTGAACTAATTAATGTAACAACTTCACCGTTTCCATGAATGTAAAATCTGAAAACCGTATGGCTTTCAGTCTCTTATTCATGGTGGAAAGATGCCCCTGAATTCAGCTCCAGCCTCGTCTACTCTGACTCTCACAGCCTGTACAAGGGCTTTTGGGGAGTTGTTGCCAGCGTGTCTGTCTGTTGGCTGCTCTGCTCCTCCTCCCCGGTGTTCTGGGCAAAGAACGTCTTACTGTGAAGTTCAAATAAACCTAATTCTAGGAGTTTCCTTTTGCAAGACTTTCTCTGAATTTCCCAGGTCATTTTCCTGTACCACTTCTAGTCTGGATTCCTCCTTCTTGAACACAGGTGGCAAGAACCGTACGAGATGTTTCAGGTGAAGTCTTACCAGGGCTTTGTACACTGTACAAGGGTTTTAATATGTCTTTAATTTAAAAATTTTGCATGTGAGTAAGCATTAAGTCTCTTACACAACCAGAACTTGCCTTCTTTTATTAGCAGGTAGTTCACTATTAGGGCCATCATGGTGAGGCTGTGACTGCTCATATGTTTTGTGTGTTACCTTTCTGTCTGAAAAGTCTTGCTCCAAATACACTTGTTTATTGTCATAGTGGATCTGCTTTTTCATTTTGAGATGACGAACATAAATTCCTTATAGATGATCTGTGCAGTTACTGATTTTATTATAACGATCCTAATCTTGTTGTCTAAGAGTCGTGACCCTACATAACTTTTGTCAGGGTGAGTACTGTGAACGTGAAGGAGAGAGGACGACTTTGGTGTGGAAGGGTTTAACGAGGGTTCTGAACTAAGCAATAATGGCATATCTTCTTTTATCAGTATCTTTTACAATGAAGCACTAGAGAGCTTCTAGAGCACTCCTGAGTATCCGGTTTCAGGTAGTGGAGTGGTGTCACTGTTCTGGCATCTCACCCCTGTGTCCATACTGGAATGTGATAATGATCACCTGTGAAACAGTTGGGCATTGTAAGGCAGGCTGAGTTTCTCTGCTCTGCATTCAGAGATTTGCCATACGGGCTGATCCCTTTTTTTTTAAGAAATCTTTGGAAGTACTTTTTTTTTTTTTTTAAAGGCCAGAATGCAGGTAATTAACTTGGGCTCAGAATTCGACACCAGTGGATTCAGTACGGGGCCTGTGAAAAGACCAGCGCTTTCAAAGGCTTACCTGACTGTGGCTTGGTTTTGGCAGAGGCTTCCAAAACCATGCAGGTGCTACTTTGTTCTCTTGTGATGCATGCCTTAGTATTCAGAAGGTAGCAATGTTTGTTGTTCGATTTTGGTTCAAGACATTGCAGTGGAAAATTTACATTAGGAGAGGGTCTGCAGTACAGGATATTGGGATTGATGAAGATGAGATGTCTGTGGGGAACAATTAGTCTGTTCTGGCCTTCTGTAAAAAACATTTCCATGACTAAATATGGATTTAGAAGGAAAATCTGTGCCCGTTTGAAAAACTTCATTTAAATCTTGAGTAGATTGCCTAGATTAATTTACTGAGATCACAGCCAAGTTGTATGAGGTGCTGCTGAAACTTACAGTGGCAACTCTTGTCCTGGAGGTGTGTAGTATAAACATGTCTAAGAATTATTACCTAAATAAAACAAGGGGTGGGAGGGGTGGCAGGTGCAGAGAGAAGTAATGAGATTTAGTCAGTGCTGAAAAAGTCCTTTTCAAGGAATAAAAGGAAATACACCTGCCACCCTGGGCACCTTAGTAACCTAGGCACTAGTCACTTAGGCACCTTGTAAATATGATTCCCTGTCATTTCAACACCCCGTGTTTAAAATATTGCAAATATTGCCTGGTTGGCTTTTTCCTTTGTTGAGAGAGGATGAATGTATTTAATTAGGCTCCTTGCCCTCACATCCACATCCAATTCTATCTCTGTCCCCGTATAACCTGTCCTTAACTGATGAACAGCTCCAGCACAGCCCTTGCTGCCAGGGGAGAAAGCCATCAGGTTTCTCACTTTCTTTAATGCATTTATATGGCATGGTATGTGATTTTCCATTCTGCAGTCATCAGTTGCTGGGCCAATCCCATCTCTACTCCTGTCCACAGCAAGGCTGAGGAAGGTGTGTGTGCTCTTGGGGGAAGGCATGTGGTGGGTGCTGATGGGACCAGCTGTTTTGGGAGAAGCAAGCATAAAGGTGCTGCTGATTGTTGGGTCATTTTGGGACCTGCCTGTTCTGCTGAGCCCAGGTAATCTTCCCATGAGCTGTGGGGCCTTACGAGACTTTGCTGCCTTGCACTGGAGATCACATCCTCCCTTGGTGTACTGGGGCGTGTGTGGTGACTCCACGAAGCAGGCAAGAAATTTAATAGCCTTGAGTGGGTGCCTGGGAGGCCTTCCTGTAAGATTATCCACTTTGTGCACAAATAGAAGTACACAGAAATATACTGAGGGTCTCTTTGAGCTGAAGAGAAAATGCTTAATAATAATGCTTAATAATTTCGTTTGCACTCAGAGGTAAAACCGTACCTTTCATCCAAACTGCATGAAAGCAATAGCTCACTTTTTATGATGTACTTAATGTTAGGCTGACTATTCATCCACAAGCAAATATTTTTGTTTCATAAAATAAAGATCCTTTAATGTAATTTTGAAGGCAGAGCGATTGGCTATGTGTGTTTAACAATAATGTGAATGGGGCCATGTGTTGGGTTCAATTTGGTGTCAGCTGTTCATTGCTGGTCTTTGACTGGTTAATTTAATGTTCTCTGACATTTGCTCAAAAAGCGGTTTTGTTGTTTTGGTTTTTTTTTTCTTTTTTGCTGACAAGTGATTGCCAATGAATTGACTGATGAGAGAATAAGGGAGTCTCGAGGTGGTGCAAAGCTGCAAACAGACACATTTGGGAGCCATGGATCATTTGCTGAATACAGGAAAGGAGAGGGAAATTTTTAACCTCGTGTAAAAGTTATGGTTTATTACTTTGTTAGACATCTGCTTTCCTGATGCTAATTGTGTTTAATCCTTCTTGGGGGTGGAGTCTAGTCTCAGGGCTACTCAGTACTTTTATGAGGCCTGCCAGTCTTAGCTGCCCTCGTGGAAATATCAGGCTGCTAATCTGATCTTGAGGTTATTTGCTTTTTGAGACAAGCATCTGGAGAGAGTTGGGAGAACAAAATGTTGTCAGTGCAAAGCAGGTGTCCATGAAGAATGTGCAAAGCCCTCCCTTACTCTTATCCCTTACCCAAGCGTTGTCACATCCTAGCTTATATGAAGAGTAAACATAAAGTGTCACACTAAATAGACAAAAGTGTTTAAAATGCTACAAAAACTCATTTAGACCATCAGAATACTTTAATGTGCTATTTACTACTAGTTATACAAAAAAAAGGGAAAAATTGGTGGTGTAGAAATTCAGGAACAGATGTGCTAAAGGCGGTTGTATTGTCTGTAAATGCTTAGTTCAGAATGTATTGCTGAGAGCTTACTTTCTGCATTACTGATTTGCAAAACACTGGACAAATGTCACCGTACAAAACTGCACAGACTTCGTCCCTTAGTCCACGGACAAGTCTGATTTTGGATACAAACACCAGCAGTATTCCATGCTATGTTTTATACCACACAGACTCTTGGGGTTTTATTCGCTTGTTTGTTTTTGTGCAGTCTCAGTATCTCAATATCTACGATGGCTCATTTTTCAAGTAATCCTGATTTCATGCTCTGTAATTATTTCTTTGGCCAACTGTGTTGTAGTTGTTGTAATAGTAGTAAATTTTTCCCTTATGCACTAATAAAATGAGGTTTGAGGACCTCATGCCAAAACATCCATCCTTCAAATCCTCTAGGAGCTTCTGAATCATAGTAGAGAGATCTGTATCTTTTGAAAGCACTACTGTTCCAACTTATTAGTATTCTTTACAGTGTGTGCTGGGAAATGTTAGTTCCTGGTGTTTTTGTATGCTCTTCAGAAATACCTCTGCATGTCATTCTGAATGAACGAACCTGTGGACTTCTCATGTTTTACAAACTAAACTGTGCTCTGATTTGCTTGGTTTCCTCTCTGGGATCTCTCAGATAGCACTGCGGCGAGAGTGGATGAGCTGACAGTAATTTCCGTAAGGATCCACTTTTCCCAACGCCTACTGTAGATATAAATTTGCCCTGTGGAGCAGAACAGCTGCTGCCTGTGTCAGCTCCAATATAGTTCAGTAAGATGCTTTCTCTTTATTGGCCTTTGTGTCAGAGTCACTCTGGTGGGGACAAGCCTGCACTCCTTTGATTCATGCCTGGAAGTGTCACTCACCTCCTTAAAATGATGTCCATGTCTGAGAGCGATGGAACTGGCCCAGAACCACTCACTAATTGTCAGCTGCCTGGATCTGTCCTCCTGGTGTTCACAGGTCGCCAGCCTGTATTCCTTGGAAGGATTTGTCATTTTGCTGAGGTTGCTGTGCGTGTTCTAGTGCCAGATGCAGCCACGGGTGAAACTCTTAATGCCAAGCAGTCTTGCTCTTCAAGAACCCAGCAGTGATGGCTCAGGAGAAAACCTGCAGGAGGTATCCAGGAAGGTTATTTGTAGAGATAAAAAACGAGTAATTCGTAACCTCCAATTCGCTGTGGCATTGCATAAACAAAATTTTCAACGAAAGCGTTGGCAAAGGTATAAAACAAACGCTGCAAAAATCACAGTGCTAGGAAGTTCAGCAGTAGAATTGCCACTGTTCAAAAAGCAACAAAACCGAACAAAAAAACACCCACGAAACCAGAAAACCCCAAACAAACAACCAACCCCAAATCCAAGTGGTGAGCTGCTTTTTCTTTCACTTTGTTCAAATAGTAGTTTTATCTTTAATTCACAACTCAGCCATTTGCTCACAGCTTAATTAATATGTTACAATGTCAACTTTTAGATGGTTCTCTTAACCTGCCTTTTGCAAAAAATGGCCTGTAACCTAAAATCTTAACGTAGTGCTACAATGGCTCTTGCAAATTTATTTTTCTTCTTTTTCTCCTTTTTTTTTTTTTTTTTTTTGCCTATTTCTAAAGCTGTAAGATTATGCAGCTTGGACTGTAGTTAACGGAGAACTGGGCAAGTAATGCCGTAAATATCAGTTGTTTGATCAAGAAAATAGGCAGCCAGTCCTGATAGCTCTTTTTTCTTCTTTTCCTTTCCTAGTATCGGTGGTTAATTTCTGAATCAAAATTTTATATAAGTGCATAAGTCACTTTTTTTTCCTTCTTCTTATTTTCAAACTGGCAACATGCTCTTTGTTCTGCATTCCTCCAACCCTTGCTCCAGGCAGAAAAGAGTAACTGGTGGTGCTGATGTCCCTAAGCCTTGTTTCTGTGCCGGTAGGCTCTGTCCTCTGAACTATTACCAGTAAATTGCTCTGGTTTTATCTGCAGCTAAGCCACTACTCTTATCTGATGTTACTTTAAACCATGCTTGGTTTCATACATAGATGGGCTTTCATCTGCGTCCTGTGGGAATATTTGACCACTCTCTATAGCGTGGATCAAAGTGAGTGTTCTCATCTGAAGGAAAACTTAAGCACTTACCAAGTTAAAAAAAAAAAAGTAAAATGTTTGATTTCTATAGATCCCAGTAAAATGACCATAAGGATTAGTTGCAGGAGTTTATTACCTGTGAATTTCATATAATTTTTCTTCTCACTAAACCTTTTACTCAGCTAATTTTAGCAACATAAGCTTGCTGGAGTAACACTTTCCTAGGTGTAGGTGTTCAGGCAAAAGTAGGACTAAATGGGAAACTCAGTGCAGGATATCAAACAGAGAAAGGGATTGTGTAGGTGTGTGTAAAATGACGCTGGAATTTGGCTGATGGAGGCCCCAGTGAGCATAGGCTGCTGTCATTGCCTTGTGCTTTCTGAATTTTCCAGCGCTTGCAGGTCTTTTGATCAACCTCCTTCCTGCCATATAATTGTTGAAGGACTGTTAATAATAATAATAGAAGTATTTCAAACATCTGCATTTAAAACAGGGATGTATGAAGAAAAACCATAAGGAACTGATAATAGTCTTAGCCTCGTGTAGGTCATACTGTTCAAGACTTGGAAATTCCCATTAAATATCTTTATGTTAAAACTCTTTCTGCTGGAAATAGATGAAACCTACAGTTGATCTGCCTCGTGACAGTTCTGTTATAGGACTGTGCTATAAATATATTTCTGAAGAAAGCTTCGTGAGCAGTGCAAAAATTACTCCTTTTGCTTGAATGATTTTTTTCAGGGAGGTACAGGAGGCCTTTAAGTGGCCGGTGGCTGTGTGAGGAGGCTCCCAGACAGAGATGCCCAAACCTCCTGTACTTGTGGGAATTGTGCCTGTACTGTCATGTTTTGATGAACCATAAAATATACTTTTAAATTATTAATTCTAGTCTGCTTTAAGTTTTACTTTGCTGGCTTTTTTTTTTTTAATGTAGAAGGAGGTGTTAAAAGTTCAGTATCAGAATTTTTAGCAAATCCCCACAGCACTGATTTTAATTACCAGATCCATGAAAGCCCGGGCTGTTGTCACTTTAATGAACCTCTCTAATTAGGAGCATAGGATTTGCCATCACAGATCAGGCCAGTGGTTTACTGAGTCTGAGCATCCTGCCTGCAGCGGTGCCCACCCCAGCTGGCTCTGATGGAAGTAGCATCCCCCCTCCCTCCTTCCCCAGCAAGGCATAAGGTCAGTGGGAAATGAAGAAGCAGAATTTTCCTCTTGTATCGTGCAGGGGATCATTCTTCATGCCAAAGGCAGTGAATTGGTAACTGGGGTCTTGGCCAGCCTGTCTGTAAGTGGCCTTTAGGGATAAAAGGACCAATTTTTTATGTAGTGCTAAGCTAAACTTTGGTACAGAGGTTTGCTCCTTCTCATTAGTAGGAGGGCTATTTCTTAATTATTTATAAATATACAAGTACATTTGACTGAAAATGCAGTTGTGACGCACACTGTAGTGGAGAAGGGGGAACTAAATTTTTTTCCACAACATCTGCACTCTAGAGCCTTTTCCCTATATTCCCTTAGTCTGCATCATAGCTGGGGACACTGCCCTTCTCTGCCCCTTTAAATCTGATCTAGTGCCAAATGCGTAGCTTTAACTATTGCCAGTTTTCTTCTATCTAATTGGCATATAGATCATGATACAGAAAGCACTCCCAGCTTTTTAAATGAAAGCAGGAGGAACTAAGATGGAAGCAAGGGTCAGCATTGACAATTTAATCTAATATAGAAAGTTATCAGTCGGTAGAAGATTCAGTTAGGTTTGTGTCTGTGAAACAGATGGCCAACTGCAAGACCATTAGATTAGGTTTGTTATGTTTGTGGAAATTAATTCAGCACTTTATTTTTTTTGTTTGGGGACGGGGAAAAAGAAACAACTTGTGTAGCAAGTGCTTAGCAGGAACAGTTTATAAAGACGACCTTATTTCCTGTAAAATATGGCAAGCCTCTCACGATCCCAGGTATGCAGAAAGCTTTTTGCTGTAGCCTGATTTCTGGGCTGTGTGGCAATACAGTGAATGACATAACAAAACCAAAAATGCTTCCACCTATGTGTAAATGGTTGTTAGTATATTCAAATGCAAGAATTTTACTTCAAGACCTCATTAACAGAACATTTAGGGCCAGACACTTGTGTGGGCTGCATCCCCCCCATCTGTATGTTGATACAAATATATACGGATATTTGCTTTTTCCCTACTGAAAAGTGAGGGCCGGATTTTAAAAACACCGGAGATCTGGCACTTGTTTAGATTTTAAAAAACTATCTGAATTTTTCTGAAAGATTAGTTGTTTATTTTGATGGCTAGGAGGAAGATGGTCTCTTGGGATAGTGTGGCTCCAATGGGAGGTGCTGGATCCTTCTGAGATTTTTGGTCTTTTTGTGTGTCTTTGGGATGGAGTCTTTGCCACACAAATTAATGCTCAGCTGTCACAAAATATTTTTCACTATCTTAAAAATGCAGCTTAAAATAAAAGTAGGCCTTCCAAAAGTAGGTCACACCTGAGCTTTGTCTAGCCAACTGTCCCGTTTCTGACAGTGCCCAAGAGCAGGAGAAACATTAGAAATAGAAATACGGGTAGAATATACAAAAAGTATTTGGAAAGGTAATTGGCTCCTTCTCATTCTTACTCTTACCATCAATAAGCTTTAGAAATAATGGAAGTAATATGTAATTCTTTAATCACCAACTTAGTAATTCCTGTTCAGAAGAGTTAAATGTGTGCTCAGTAACAGAGACTTGAGTACATGCTTGAAAAAATCATATGGTCAAGTCCTTGCTCAAGTTTTGGTCTTGTTTCCTCCTTTCTTCGTTCCTTCCATCTCTGGATTCTGCATTGATCTTGCTTGGCAGATAAAGTGATGAATAGGTTGTTGGCCTTCCTAACTTAGCTGCACTGATTTTTCATCCATGTGTTGGTTGCCTGTTGCTTTATGTCGTTCCAAGTGTCGGAGAGCGCTGCCTCTCTCCAGCTTCTGGCAGCTTCAGAGGCACTGCCAGAAAGGTGAAAAGCCTTGGAAACTGAACTGAATTGCGTTTTACAGAGTGAGGAAGGTAGTGCAGATGACTTACTCTTCTTTGAGTGGCATTAGACACTCTCTTCGTGGGAGAGGAGGATGTTTGGCTGGTGACTTCAGTGTTGATACCGACTGAGCCTACCCAGGCTCTGGTTTTGAAGTCTCATTTTTGTCCATCAAGCACTAAGCAGACCCAAAAGGGAATGTTGGCTGGTCCTTCTTGGCTAAAGGAGGGCTAGCATTTGGTGCGAGACCAAGGCCAATTTCTGTAATTCCCTAATCCCCACAGCAAACTGATTTTGTTAAAAATTAAGAAAAGCTTTTGCAATGTTTCCTGGCCTCAGTGTTTGGATCAGATAACTTTCATCTTCATACACTGCTAGGATTTGAAAGGGTTTAGTATCATGTGCCTTAGAAACCAATTTTACTTTTACTTGGAGTTGCTTCACAGCTGTGAACGTTGTTTTGATGAATTAATCCTCTAAGCAATCAAGAGAAGATGGAATAGAGGAGTGAGTTTGTGCTTAAAAAGCTGCATGGCAAATCAGGTTCCATTTCCAGCCCTCTTCAGATTATTATCTCTTGGAATCTTTTCCTTGCCCTTTGTTTCTCAGAGTCCAGTCCAGCAGTGATAGTTCATCTGTTTTGATCCCTCCTGCGGCCATGGCTTTCTGCCCAGAGGAGATGATACTGCAAACACACAGATTTGTGACCCCAGGTGAAAAATACCAATGAAATTACAGCAGCTGTTTGGAACAGTCTCTCATACCTTTTCCAAATAGAGAAAATGAGTCTGTCTTTATTAGAAGAGTTTAGAAGGCTTATTTACTGTCACGAGCCAAGTGTGCCAAGACTACGTTTTGGGAGCCGATCACATTGAGTGTTGGGTGCTTACAGCAGAAGCTCTGAGGCTGTAGCAGCCTGGAGTTAGATCCTTCTCCCACCTTCAGTGCTCAGGGTTTTGGGGGGAACACGTGCACACCTCCCCCCTTCTCTCACACCCAGCCTGGTGCCTGGCTGCATTAGCAGAGCTGTTGCTCACAGCACAGTGCTGAGCACATCAGAGCCTCCCTCGGCCCTCTGAGCTGTTTGGGTAGAGCAGCTACTTCGTGTCACAGTGCATCACCTTCTCCTCAAACTGCATCAAAGCCCCGCTCGTCCCCCACCTCCCCAAAGCAAACACCCGCCTCTGCCACGGTGAGGGGGCTTTGCTGGGGGGAGAGCTGATGTGGAGACACTGTGGCTCCCAGGCTGTTTGCTTTTCGTGGGGCAGTTGAAAGAGCTGCATGGATTTGACTCTGGCAGGAGTGTGCCTTTTGAAAAATCAGCAGTGAAAATGTCAGACATCTATCCTTCAGCTTGGCAAGAGGGGAGGTGAAGCAGCCTTTGCCTCTCACCTTGGCAACATCGGCTGTGTTATTTTTTTTTAATTTAAAGAATTCCAGCCAAGCATCCTACAAGTGCCAGCTCTCTGTATTTTTAAGGAATGCCAGCAACAGTGGTCAGACCATGGAATTAGGGCTGACTTGCACATGGTGGGGGCTTGCCAGAGGGCAGGCAGCCCTTGCTGCACCAGGTTGTGTGTGTCCATTCCAGGCCTCATTCAGCCTGACGCTTTTTAGCTTACATTTGTGATAGGTAAAACGTTCAAATGTTGTGAATATTTGAACCAGAATCCAAAGTTCTAAAAAAGGGGTGTATCTGGAGTTTTATGTCATGCAAAATCTTGGGTTTCCTTTCAGACCATAAATGTTAGGAGCATTTACATGAAGGAGGTTGTCTCTATAAAAGGTAGAAAGTCTCCTGATTGTGTAAAAAACCCCAAACAACCCAAAACAACAACAACAAAACAGTCAAACAAACCCCCAACAATTTCTTTAATCATTCTTTTAATGCCTACAGTGTCCAACACAAAAGACCTGCCGAACTTTATTCTTGCTGTAAATAGCTTTGTTAAGATAAAATATACTGATCCTGGTTGAAATTAATGCCAAACATTAGAACTCTGTGTTACAGGCCATAGTAAGAGAAGGGAGCAGTGGGGTAGTAAGGGAAGAGCTGCAGGAGGGGTGGGAGTTGTGAAGTGTGACTGTGTCAGAAATCTGAGCACTGTGCATGCGTGTCTTCAGCTAAAATTAACCACCCAAGCTTCACATGCCAGCATATATATAATCATTTAACTGTGGACCCCTTGAGAAGGAAGAGCAAGCTGGACTCAAGCAGAATATATTCACGTTAAATATGCCAATAAGTAGTATGACCTTCCAGGTCCCTGTTCGTGGGAGAAGTAAATTTTCCTGTGACCATTATAAAACAGTAAGCAGCTCTTGGCTCCTTGATCATGGCACTGGTGCTGTTGAACAGTAACTAACTTCAGCCTTAGAAGTGTTGGGGTTTTTTTTTTTTCCCTTTCTTCTGCAGCTTCTTAGGATTTTCTATGGTTTCTCTTCGGAATAGATATCTTTCCAGATAAGCCCTTTTCTGTCGCTATTTGTGTGTGGTGGTCGATGTAAATGGGTTTATTTTGTGTATGAGAACTGTGATATTTGAAAATAACTTGCTGTGCACTTCAGGTGACTTTTTAGAAAGCACTGAAAAAAAATAGTGCATTTGTTGCTTTTGTTCTCTGAGGTAGATTATAATTTGTTGGCGTGAGATCAGTTCAGTTGTTTCACTGCGGCCAAATGTGACTTGGAATGGGTTTTGCTGATCAGCTCAGCCAACTGAACTCTGTTTCACTTCGGGATACGCGAAGGAATCGGTGCAGGTGTGAATGCAATCTCATTTTATTCAGGACTTCGTGGTGTTCTTTGCAAGGGGGAATAAGAGAGCGGCCACCTGCTTGGCGCAGTGTGTGGCTCCAGCTTGACAGGGGTTTGTACATGGCAGAAGTGGATAATGGGAGCATTGAGAGCGCGGCGTGCCGGGTGCCAGCACAATCACTGTCCTTGCTTCACCTTCCAGGCTGCTGCAGAGGAAAGTGCTGCTCTGGTGGGAAATATTGAGCCCTCTGTGTAGGCAGCACCTGTTAGCAACGGGGTTCAGAACCTGCACGGCTTGGGGGGGAAAGGGAGTTCTCTCTTTTCTCCTCTTTTATATTAAATATAGTAAAATATCCAGCAGGGTAAGAGTGGGAAAGGTGCCAGCTGGGCAATTGAAAGCATGATGCTTGTTTAGCGTCCACCAAAGATTTGCTCTAAACAAACCCAGTGCCTGCTCTGAAGTGTGGACAGTCCAAGGCACTATTCCTGGAAAGGTTGCAAGCCTCCTAAAATTGACACATATGCTTGGCTCTGTGTGCTGTGAGTCAGCCCATTGCTTTTGAATAGTAGTCATATGCATGAGAAAAGCCCTCCTCAGTTGGGAATAAGGCTTTAAAGAGAGAGAAATAAGTAGTCCCAGTGGTGTTTAAATTACCCCTTTCTCTATTTAATCGGCAAAGGCTAATTAATGTACACAAGTGTCCAGTAAAATGTAATATTCAGAAGAATATCCCCCACCAACTGGGTAATAATTCAAAACAGTTGCAACAAACACTTGCACATCTGAGTAGAATAAATAATTTAGTTGAGTTGCCTTAAGAAATGAAAAAAAGAAGCAGAGTTACCTCTGTTTCCCCAGAAATGTGGGAACCAAGTGGGAATTGCAGATGGTTATAGCTTAATTCTCAGTAGTTGATAACTCAAAAGTTCCAGCCCTTTAGCTAATTGAGAGTACGGGTATCATATTAGACACTAATTAGTAGGTGTGTGTGACAGCTATTTTTAGGGGATTGCAAATCATAGAACCAGAGAGCGGTTTGGGTTGGAAGGGACCTTAAAGATTATCTCATTCCAACCCCCTGCCATGGGCAAGGACACCCTCCACCATCCCAGGTTTCTCCAAGCCCCATCCAGCCTGGCCTGTTGTCCGTACAGTGACATTCCAGGAAGGTAATTTTGCTGTCTCACCTGCCTGCTGGAAGGAATCCACCTGCCATTCAGTCCATCACTGCCTCAGACTCTGGTAGTTTCTGGTAGTTTCCTCCCTTTATTTGCTGGCTTTGGTGCGGAGGTGCTGGTAGGATTGAGTAAACAAAGCTCCAGCCCCCCATCCTGGCTTTCAGGATATTTCCAGTGTCTTGGAGTAGAGAGGAGAAGTGATTTCACTGCTTGCCTCCTTTCCTTCTGAGCTGGGGATCACTGGGGACTCAAGGGCACCCCTAAGGACAAAGTATTTGCTTTGAGTTCTACTGCCCACGTACCCTCAGCTGTATCCTTAGAGAAGAGGAGCAGACAGAACTCTTTGCTGAAAGCCCAGTAATACCTTTGAATTGTCACAGAGAAGTGTGGGCACACGCTATCTATCCTCTGGTCTGCTTTTTAAGCCTTTGTTTTGTTTTGTTTTGTTTTGCAAGAACTTATATTGGGGAAAAAAACCACGAAACAGTCTTTTTGGATAGCAGAGCAAAGCTTCATTCTTTCTGGAAGAGTCAGCACTATCCTTGTAGTGGGATTTGTGTCACGGTGCAGATGTACGATAGAGACTTCTGTAGGATTCAAGAAGCGTGTAGGGGCAACTTGGGCCACAAATTGTAAGAAATCAATTAATTGCAAAAAGGTCTGTGACAAATGCTGTTAAACTTTTTTACCATGTGCTCCCTTGTTATCCTTTTGCCAGTAACTCAGCAAAATATTGTCTGGGCTATAATCTCTGTGCTCTTTCGAAATAGCCATTATCCTTCCTGTGCTCCCTTGGAGCCAGAGATGCTTCAGAGGGATGAGTTTTTCAGCTAAAAACCTTTGGCTTTAGCTATTTAGCTCTGGGCTTTGCAGTGTGGTATCTGTTAATGAGATCACTGTGTTGGACTGTAGCATGGATCAGCATGAGACTGCAATTAGTGTTACCAGTCAAAAACTGGGATTTCATGGCTCCACATGTGCAAGCCCCGTGACATGGGGCAGCAGTGAGTCTCTCGTGGGCTTTTCCAAAACCCCATAGTGTTGTAAGGACTGCAGGCATTCCCCTTTGGGTCATCTCAGTATGGGGTGGCTATTTTTAGGTTTTGGGGTGGTTTTTGTTTTCCCTGTGAACTTCAGCAGGCAGTGTGGTGTGGTTAGCAGCAGCAGCAGCACAGGCACTGCATTGTAGTGGCTGTTCTGGAATGGGAGTTCATCGATGTGACTAACCCTGCTATTCAATCACGAAAAAAGCCTTGCTCTGCTCTAATTATGCTACATGATGTCAAAAAGATATTCTTCAGCTGTTACCGAATTCATGAGAGCCTGATTCATGATAATTATTGGGAGAAAACAATCGGAGTCTGATTAGTTCAGAACTGACATGGTAAGGGGAGGAAAGAAAGATTTGAAAATTTACTTGGGCGTTGATTATAATTAGATTTTTGTGTGTGTGTGGAAATGAGTAACAAGGAAGAGATTCAGGCATATTTTCTACTTGCACAGAAGAGAGACATTCTTTTCAAGTAGTTTCACGTGGATCCTTTCCTTTTCATGAGCGTATTTCAGAATACTGACTCAGAGGCAAAAACATCAGGTAGTTTGCATTCAAAGGAGACCCGGGAGCGCATGATAATACCTGACACCTTAACCTTATTGCAGCCCCAGGGATGTACTGAGTCTCTAAAGGATCTTCCTGGATTCATTGCTCCCATGACTGTATTCATGCTTTGTATCCTGGTTTTGCTGGTCAGTTCTGCTCCCCAGCCTTCTTCCAGTGCTTGGGGGTGGCTGTGTGGGCTTGAACAACCAACCAGTTCTGCACAAGGCACCTTGTCTACTGATGCAGCGTTCAGATACAGGGCAGGTGGGCTGAGGTGTGCTGGGCTGTGGTGGATGTGTGCTCTCAGTACAGCCAGAAATGTTACAGGAGGCTTGGAGTGCCAGGAAATTTCAGGGCTCTCCTAGCTGGAAAGCAAGACTACTCTCTCATCTGAAATGTGCTTTAAAGAAGCAGGTGTGAGGCTGAGGAAAGGAGAGTGGGAAAAACCCCACTGAATTTCAAAATTCTTCAATCTTATTGATGGAAGACAGTGTTCAGGCCTTTTTCTTTACACACAACTTTCAAAATCTTAAGAATTTGGATTCTTTTTTTTCCCCCTCAAACCTTGCTGTTTTTGCACTACTTTTTAGGGTTTTAGCTATGACTCATAATGTACTGAATATTTCCAAAATTGATACTTAACTGTAACACTCTTAATTCAATCTGGTGGATCAAAGGGGGAGAGAAAAAGAGAGAAGAAAAAAGTCTTTCACATGGTTTTAATTTGTTCCCAGATAATTGTATTCCTAAGATCATACACTACAGAGAAAAAAGCCACCAAACAGCTGAGTCCACCTTTAACAAAAGCTGGGAGTTAGACCTGAGTTAAACATTAACCTCACTTGGACACAAAAGACCTGCTTATGGTGATAATGCCCAAATCACCATGTTCACTGGATTTTTGTAACTAAAGTGATGAAGCTGCCTCCAGTGATTCTCATACTGTGTGAAAACACTGAAAAATTTTTAAAGCCTGTACTGGTGTGTAGAATAAGGCAATATATCTCTTGGGTTGTAGTGGGTTGAATATTTCATATCACAAGATTTTTATATTTTAGTTAGACAACTGCTCAGGTAATTTTCACATGAATATTCAAACAGGAGTTTGTACTCATTTCCTGAAAATACCTGAGGAACGCTCATAATTGATAGGCAGAGATAGGAAGATGGAAAGTTTCTCAGCAGTGTTTTCTTACTTCTTTTATTATTGTTTTTCCAATTATTTGCCTGGGTTTGAACATTTGGAAACACTGTGTGCTTTGAAACGTATTTAATGTGTCTAGAAATAGCAGCCATTGTGCAATTATATTTTTTCTCACTTGTTTGTATGGAAAAGGAAAAGAAACATTAGAAATCTATTTGTGTAGTACATTACAAAGACTTGCAACAAACAGGTTTCGAAAACATCCTGGAAAGTTTCAATGATTTGCTTAATATATGCCATAAAAATAAGTGGTGACCACAAGGAGCTACCACAATAAGCCTGGGTAATATTGCATCCCTAAGAGTGCTTCAGAGCTTGTAAATATAGAGAGCCCAGTCAGTTTAAAAATGTTAATTTGCACGTTATGCATATTGCAAAATAATGTTGTGTGATAACGTTTTTAAGAGAAGCACAGGTTTATTATATCTGTACTTTCCTGTGAAATGCTTTTCTAATCAACTGGTGGAATGAAATAATATTCCACACCCTTAAATGCCCCAGAAACAAATATTTCCTCCATACTGGTATGCATTTAATAATAAGCATAAAAGCTCTGCTTGTAGTTCTGGTACCAAACGCAGGCTGACTTCAGCACCCAAAGTGGGGTTTACAAGAATAATTTGCTGTCAGAGGGAGTTTCTTTATGTGTTATCACAGGCAGTGAATCAGACAGCAAGTATTTGGGGTTTTTCAAGTCGTCTCCTTTACCAGGAGGATTTAAGGGAGTTCAAGGATTTCTTTGATGCAGTTCTGTTTATTTCCAGGGTATGAGTATAAGATCTGGTGTTCCTGGGTGCAGCAGGAATTAGGGCAGTAGGAAGCAGGTAGAGAATAGCAGTTTTGCAATGCCAGCCATGAGTTTTCACGCTGTTATTTGACTTAAAAATCAATCCTAACTAGCTCTCAAGGTCTTGCTGTTGCTGTGATTTCAGGCTCTGCCAGGAGAGGTGTGCTCCTGTTTTTACTCTAGGGCTGATCCAAGAATTTGTCTGACTGCATGATGATCTGCATCATGGAAACGATCCAGGATGGAACTGATGCATCCAAGTATAACCTTAAATTTTCTGAAAGTCCTTCAGTGATAAATTAGGACATTCATTGCAGCCCTCCCATGAAAGGAAACGTGGTTATTGTGTTTGATAAGTTCCTTTTCAGCTGAATTACAGGGATGGCGTGGCGGGGCTGGACCCTTGCACTCGCAAAGTAAATAGTTTACAACCTGTTTCCTCGTATGTCTTCACTCCTAGATAAGAAAGCTAGAACCATGTGGCAGAAAAGTAGGTTAAGTCCATCCTAGTTCCTTGAGGTCGTTGAATCTTTCACAGTATTTTCCTGTTATGGAAAACGTTTTCTTGTAAAAGGAGCTAAGGAACACAATGTCTGGTTTGTGCAGCGTGGGTTTTTTGCCCCTTTTCTTTTATCGGTCAGTTGGGAAAATCATTCATTTTTTATTTTTATTTGTTTATACTCAGCCTTTGTTTCATTGAGATGTTTTTCAGCTCTGTGACTTTTTTTTTTTTGTCACTGAGGTGTTCTGGTGTGTTTTTCTGTTCAAGTCCATGACACTGTTGGCATAGGAAATGCACATCCTGCTGCTCTGAAAGGGAAAGTAAAGGATAAATGGTGGAAAATAGGGGCATATCTTTCAGATACTGAGTGCTTTGTTCATGGCTGCTACGAGTTGTGTTTTACAGGTTTAAAAAAAAATAAAAATGAAGACTTTGTAACAAAAGTACCTCTGTCCTTCATTTTATCACATTAACATTGAATCAGCAAGTGCGAGAGGAGTGTGAAATTACAATCCTTGTATTATATCCAGGTTCCTCTGTCTCGTGGCAAATACTTGCCCCTGGACTTGGCAGTAGGCTCTGACTCCCGTGAAGGAGGGCATCATCACCACATTGGAAATGCAGGGCTTGAGATGCTTCTGAAGCGAGTAACTGTGGGTCAGTAACGCAGAGGATCTGCACGGATCAGCCCTGGGGCCCCCAGGGTAAGAGGGATGTGGATCTACTGGAGCAAGTGCAGAGGAGGCTCTGTGAAGATGATCAGAGGGCTGCAGCACCTCTCCTAGAGCTGGAGTTGTTCAGCCTGGAGAGCCACCCCTCTCCTCGTGCTCTTGTCTTCCCATCTGTCCGGAGCTGTGAAGGAAAACAGTGTTTGCTGGGCAGTGCCCAGGGAGGGCTTTCCCTGGGCTCCTGGGCACTGGATACTGTCCTGCAGGCATTCCCCACGGACTCACACTCTGATGTTGGGGCATTTGTCACCCCCACAGGGGTTTGTAGGGTCTGTGCAGGGTTGGGATGGCTCATGCTCTAGGAAGCACGTTGAGTCTACACCTGCGTACTGATAGACTGGACTGGGATGAATGTGTTTCCCATATTCTAGGCACTCTTTATTTAGAGTAGGGGTGAACATTAATGTTTAGGTATTTAAAAGGTAAAATCCTGATGTTTAATTGTTTTTTACCCTATTTCTTTGGAACATAATAGGTAATTAAAAAAAAAAAATCTCGATTTTGAGTATTTTCCTGNCCCGATGTTTAATTGTATTTTACCCTATTTCTTTGGAACATAATAGGTAATTTAAAAAAATAAAAATTTTTGATTTTGAGTATTGTCCTATGTAAAGAATACTGTTATTTAATTCATAAGCAGAAATTCCTTGTGAAGTAATTTAGCTTCTTTTTGATAACCTAGCATGAAAAGTTTTTGTAATTTTTGTGGCGATCTTGAATAAGTTGTGCTGGCATATGATGAGCAGTACCTAATGCGAATTAAAGAGAGATTTTTGGCTGCTTGGTGTGCTTTGTTTTCAGGTAATACATTTTGAAATAAATCCCAACAGCTGGAAGTTTGCATAACAGAGTAAAAGCAATTTCATAGGCCTGTTAACCTGTGAGATGGAATTTGTTAGAATTGGTGGATATTCAGGACCTTTAAAGGTTTCTTTGGTAGTACAATAAAGGCGTTTCCTCACAATGAAACTGCCATATGCTAATATCTACCAGAAGTGTTTTTGGGAAAAGAACCTTTACAACTTTCTCAGTAACAGCTATGAAGAAAAAATGTCAAAGGGAAAATGCAAAGAAAATACTTGGGTGGAAATGGAAATCTCTTGTACACACTCACTGCTGCTGTAGAATATTCCGCTGACCTCCTGATGGTCCCTTCAAGCTGTAACATGTTCATGAGTTTGCTCTCATCTGCCATGAGCTTTGATGTCAGGTTGCTGAACAGAAAAATCCATACTGCAGTAAGCTGAACACTTGATCTGCACAAGGCCTTGAATTTTAGTGCTGTTGACTTGTTTCAAAGAGGAAAAAGGAAAAGGCAGTGATCTGAAATCAGCCTTTTGGATACTAAGAGAGAAACAAAGAATTCTCGTTTTTCAAGTTGTGTTATGAGTAACAGTTTATTTTTGTTTGTCTGTCTCCTAACAGATTTATACGGATTGGGCTAATCACTACCTAGCAAAATCTGGTCACAAGAGATTGATAAAGGATCTACAGCAAGATGTGACTGATGGAGTCCTGCTAGCTGAAATAATCCAAGTTGTAGGTGAGTGACTTTCTGTGTTTGTGCCAAGTACCCACCAGCTGGCTCAGACAATCCCTCTTTTTATCTTCTACACAAACAGAGTGTGTGTGTGGGGGAATCCATCAAACTGCATGGAATTATGTAGATCATTTTCCTTCAGAGACTTCTCTAATTAATTTGAGAAGGCCTTGTCTTAAAGCATAGTGGAAAAATATTGGATGTTGCTGATAAGATCTCCTGACACAGCAGTATTACTCCACACGGCTGAATGTTAAAAGAAAAACAACTCAGGAGATTTTTTTTTCCTGCTAGGATGCTGTTAGCCTTCACTATTTCTAATACCTCGTGGGTACTGGTCTCAATATAATTCACAGTGATATTGCCTCCTGTGTTGAACCTCCTGCCTCCAGTTGGATTTGGGAGATCCATATATACAGCTGGGAAAGCAGAAGGGGTGTAATTTTTATGTGGCAGAAAAAGAAATCTTGCATAACGAGTTTTCAGATGAGGAAAATCACTTACCATTAGGACAAATCTCAAGTGCAGGCTCAGTTATTTTATCCAAAGCCTTTAGTTCTCTTAAATTGGTGCATTAATGTTCATAGATAATGAAAGTTCTGAGCTATTTTCTCCATGTAGAGCTGCATATTGTCCCTCTTCCCTTGGGCCTGGATCCTTCATTAGTTCCTTCAGAGGCTCATCCATCTGGTCCTGGGGATGCCACAAAACACATGCATGGGCCGGTGGAGATGGATGGAATCGGAAGGCCTGCTAATGGGAATTAGGACAGCCATTGTTAGGAGCAAACTGGCAGATTTGAGATGCAAATTAAGAAGCCGGCAGTGGAGGAACAGGACATCAGTGCATGCATATTTGTGTGTGTTTGAGATGCTGTAAGGGAGCTAGTCCCCGGGTCTAAGGTATGGATCAGCAAGCCCTGTTCTGGGGTGACACTGTGAGGCATCTTCCAGTGATTCTGATGTGTTAAAAAAGATTTCATCTCTGTGTTGTAGAGCAACATTATGCCTACGGTAGCACTGTAGACCTGCCGTGCAGTTACAGAGGTGTAAAAACAGGCCATGAATTAATTGATTGTGTGTTGACAGGTATTCACTATGAACAATGTCCCTTCCTACATCCGTTTCCTCTAATAGGAAAGATTTTTGGAAACCCAGGAACAGTTAGGTGGTGATTCCTTTCATGCTTAGCCAGCTAGCTACCCTGCCTTGGCACTGTTGCAGGAAACTTCTGCATGAGAGCACGTGTGCAAGAATACCACCATCAAAATGTGGACTTGGCTATTTCTACCAAATATTTAAATGTAGCTCTTTGAGTATTGACTTGTGAAAACCCTTATGAAATTCAAATTATTCCTTCTAAAATACATAACCAATTATCGCTTTGATCACCTTAGCATTTTTTTTTTTGGTCATTTTTATAGCTGCCTTTTGGCTAATATTTAGGATAAGGTCTGCAAGGTTTCAAAAGTTGAAGTATGAGGGGAAGGATTTCTTTTTCAAGGAACGTTTTTCATGTGAAAGAAAGGTCATATTTAAACATTCTCAATTTAATCCTCCAAATTAACAGTGAAGCAAAGTAATTTGTATCTGCTGTGTATGGCTTTAGGCAGCTGCATCTCATTATCACAAAAATGGGGAGGGCTTTCACACCCAGAAGCAGCTTTATCCGTAGCCTGCAAAATACGAGGTTTATTCCTAACTGCATAGTAAGAAAGCTTTGATATGCAGTGCAGGAGAAGGTTTTTTAAAAATGCTATGGTGTGCTATGTGTAAAAGCAGATATTTGCAAGTCAATTAAAATGTATTCACAGCATTCTGGTTCACTTCAGTTCAAAATTTATGAGCCTGTAAAAGAATGTGTAACTAATATATGCCTTAGTAATGCCATATAAAACTAGTAGCTGTATTTAAATCCATGAATGCAGATACACTGAGTCTGACCTGGGTTCTTGGAGGTATCTCTGTGCACGTGTCCCAAACAAGAGACAGCTCATTCTCAAGTTCCTTAGTCTCCTTTCAAGTAATTATATAATGGTGCCAATTTGTAGGAATATAGCTATTGATTTTTAAAAGTGTTTTAAATTTGGCTGATGGAGATACTGCATGGTACTAAAGTGAGAGATAGTAAATATTACGAGATGGGTGCACAGGACTTGGAAAACGGGAGGTAATGAATTTGTTTCTGTGTGACCAAATCCGAGATGCCGTTCCTGGAAGCCGTGTGTGCTCTTCACGTGTGGGGGCTGATGGAGCACTCTGGGGAGCACACTGTGGGTTTAGCTGCAGTCTCTTTCAGATTAGCATCAGTTTTTCGTTGCATTGCTGTGGGATAAAGGTGTAACTGTGACATGGATACGTAAAATGGGACCTGCCAGGCAAGAGTGAAGTTCTCTCACTGCTTTGTTTCTCATGGCTGTGACTGCTACTGGAATATGGTGCCAGATGCAATCCTCCTACCTGAGGGGAGCCATGAAGTGGGATGGGGCTCTGACTGGTGTCCTGAGAATATGTGGGACTGCTAGAAAACACAGCTTTTAATGCATGAATCAAATGGGATGTGAGCACCTGCCTTTATTACAGTGAAAAATCTCTGGGACACTGAGCTTTGGTTGTAACTGGTTCTTGAGAGTGAAACACAAAGTCATTCCAGCATCCAAGGCTGAAAGGTGAAACTGAGCAAACTCAGACTCTTAAGGCAAACATTATCCAGCTCAGGGATTTCATTGTTTCACCTCTGACCTTAGAGATGGAAGGCTGCAGGTTGGGGTAGCGTGTAAACCATGGTCAAGAATCTTGAAAAGCTGTTTCATGATCTGTGCTTTAAAAAAAAAAAAAAAAAGAAAGAAATATTACAGTTATCGATCATAAATTTCCCATTTGAACTTAAAACCTGTATTCACTCTCCAAGCAACCCAACTGCCATGCTAACATGTCTCTATATGTGGTGCTCACTTTTCCACCCAGCAGGGATTCAGCTTCCAGAGCTTCCATCTTTTCCGCAGTTTTAAGGAATTCCCCGTCACCATACAAGAAGTTGTCAGAGCAGTTGGCTTCTGCCCCAGCTGTCTCTGGAGGCACGACCCAGTGGAGACCTCCAGCTGCTTTTTTTCTTTTTGTGGCTCTCAGTGCTTCACATGTTCACTTGGACTGGACAGCTACAATCCAAAACCCCTTTACTGAGCCGGCAGCAAGTGCTCAGGAAATCATTGGAATAAATGCCCTTGGTTTAGTTTTCTTGCCTTACTGCCTCTTCTTTTTTTTGCTTTTCAGCAAATGAAAAGATTGAAGACATCAATGGCTGCCCAAAAAATAGGTCTCAAATGGTAAGTAGTTAAGGGGTTTGTTGTTTGTGTGTGTGTGGCTGAGTGATAATGTGGGACTTCAATGTCTGGGACTTCTAATAACGATTTTTAATCAAAATTTTACAGTAGTGAGACTAAAAGTATAATCTTCAGAACATTAATATTACAGTTCTTGCCCCATTGTACTCCACAGTAGTTGAATCAGGCCTTAAAATTTATCACAAATTTACAATCGAGATGATTTTTACTTTGCCACTTTATATTTCTGAGATATCACATAGTTAAACAGAAATATATAGAAATAAGGAATTATATATTTGAAAGTACGATTAAGAGTTCCTATATCTTTTGACATGAAACAAAATGAGCAATGTGCATGAAATGAAAAAAAATTTGAATAGTAAAATTCAAGATGCAACTTGCTGACAAATAAGAAGTTGGTCTGTATCTTGCTTGTGTCTAATATTCACACCTGGGGAACCAAAAATCAGTCCAGGAAAATTAAAAGCATATAACACCTCAAGAGTATATCTGCTGTGAGTATTGCTGAAGCTAAAGGTATAGCAGAATTTTCCTAAGAACACAAATAATAAGAAACTGTTTTTTAAAATGCATTTAAATGAAGATCATTTAAAATTTAGGATCCTTCAAACAACATTACTTCCTTCTGTACCTTGAGAAAAAGTAATTTTACAACATAAATTTTATTATCTTCCTTTGGCATTATAAATGCTTGCTTTGGGACACTTGGATATCCGTTCTCTGTGTGAAGCTCTTTTAATGTTTTTTTATTTTTGTGACTGTTCCTCACTGCCCCTACCTCCATGACTTCAACATGAGCAGAGCCACTCATGTAGTAAAACAAAATAAAGATTTAAGGAGAGCTTGACATCTTAACTCTAAACCCACACTCTGTTCTGCTCTTCTCCTCTGGCTTTTTGTTGTTTCTTGGAAGTTATCAATCTTGTTGAAGCCGTGGAGCAAGTGCTCTGTAAAAAGAAAGCCATCAGAAAGATTTATCATCGCTACTCCTTACTGCTTTGAAGAGGGTGGTTGCTGTTCTTGCTGTAGCCACAGCAGCCGTCTGGAGTATAAATAATGAGGAAATTTTGACAATTGCTATAATTTAATGTTCCATAAGCGTGTCGTAAGAACTGAATTTCATTCAGGACTGGAGTCTGTAGCCAGTTCCAGGACGTTGCAGCTAAAAAAGGCACTTCCAAGTCATTACTCTCAATGAAGAGAAAGCGTTGCTCTGTTGGACTGTGGGATGCTGCAGTAGGTCGCTTATGGAAGCCGGATCAGGTTATAACCAGAGGCATGCAGGGGGCATGTGCTGGGTCAGGAATGCTGGAGTGGGCTGGAAGGGTGCATTTGGTCTGTGCTGCCTCCTCTGATGTTACTCCACTTGCTCATTCAGGAGGGTGAGTGGGACTGTCCCCCCGCCCAGCTCCCGAGACCTGCAGTCACAGCTGGGCATCCCCAGCAGTTTTCCTCGTGTGAGAAAAATGAGAATTGTGCTTAGGGCTCACTTTTATCGAGTGCACGTGCTTACAGGGCTCTGTCCTCTGACTACAAAAATGCTGTTGTTGCCCAGAGAAGCTGTGGCTGCTCCATCCCGGGAAGTGTTCGAGGCCAGATTGGAGGTGCCTGGAGCAGCCTGGTCTAGTGGAAGGTGAAACTAGGTGATCTAGATGATCTTTAAGGATCATTCCAACCCAAACCATTCCATGATTCTTGTAATCCGAACATAGGAATCTTCACAGGGATGGTGTTCCTGCACCATCTAAAACTTGCAGTGTTTAGGGAGGCAGCCCTTTGGCAGGTCTGGGACAAACGTGTTACAGTGCTTGATTTAGGTACAGCACTTTGCACTTCAGTGCACTCTCTTAATGCAGATCACAGGGTCCTGCAGAGTGTGGGAGCTGGTGTTTGTGTCTGGTTCCACCTCTGGCTCAGAGAGGTGGCAGAGGCAAGGCTATCCAGATACTTAGGTAATGTCCTGTCTTTTTTCAGATAAATCTTTCAGTTCAAAGTGTCCATATCCATCTTAGAGTGCTTGAAAGCTGAGCAGCACGGATAAGGAGATTGGGGGAATTAAAAAAAAAAATAACATAGCATCAATAAATGGAGATTTAACTTTGGTCATTATATAGAAATACAGAGGGAAATGTAGATCTAGAATACAGAAATATAGATCTCAGAGGGAAGCCTTCCACCATCCTCCTTTCCCTTTGTAGACTCCCAGTGCCTTGAGCAGACACATGTGAGCTGAGCTGTGAAGAATCGGCTCACTCCCAGCCAGGTGTATCAGCTTAGAAAGCTGGACCAAATCTGTGTCTCCCCAAGTCCATTAAAGGAAGTGGGGGGAAAAGTGTCTTTGCTTCCATGTGGCACAGTCCCAGGCCGGTGATGCCAAACCTGAGGGAGCTCTCTGCAGAGCCAGATCCGGCCTCTTTGCCTTGTTCCCAGTGTTGGAGAGCATCAGGCAAATTGGCCCAAGCGGAGCTTTGGAGACAGCTTGGGTCTGTCAGGCTCCAAGCCAGTGCTAATAAGCCTTGTCAAGTGAAGTTTAGCACTGCAGAACCATGTGGGACCATCAGTGCTTATCAACCTCGTCCCAGTGCCAAAAATGACATGACAAGGACCCCACTGGCTCCGTGAAAAATCACTTAGGTGAGAACCTGTCCTCCCATCATCATCCTGTCTGGGTTGTTCTGTTGAGGGGAGTATCCCTGTCTTCCTTTGCTCCAGATAAGAGCTGGCTGCCTTTTAGATAATCTATTATAGACTATTCTATAGCTTTTCCTGTGCATAAAGTCTGTTTCAGGGTTTTTTTTTCCCAAACCTCTATATTTTTGTACTGTAGATATTTGTCTAAACAAAAGCCTGTAATTCTGATGATTAGTTCCAGCTGGATGCAGAAAATACTGTGGGTAGTAGAGGATGTACTTGTATGGAGCACGGGCTCTGGGACCAAGAACATTTGGAGAGCATCGTGGCATTTGGGTTTTTAAAATAAAACCCTAGAAAATGCTGGCATGGTTCTTGATAACTGGGTGAAGGACAATAAATCAAGGCCAGTTTCCTCTCCTACACACTTCTGAAAAGAAGACTTAGGTGAATAAACCTGAGTAGGGCTATTTCTGCTAATACTGTTTGTTTATAGAAAAACAGAGGTTGTTTTTTTTTTTCAGGCTTGCTTCTTGTTTAGGGCACAATTTTAGAGTTTAACATGTGGCATCTTGCAGAATATGGGAGGTTACTACCTGCCCTCCTAGGTACTGTGGATTATTCTTATTGATGTGGGTGCCTTTCAAGTGCTGAATGTTACCTCTTGTAAAAAGGTTCATAGCACTTACATTTGTAAAATGATAAACAAAAACCAAAGTGTATGAGTTGCCTGTGCTACATCATATATATATGAATATAGCAAAGCTGAAACGTGCTGAAAGGGAGAGAATTGGGGAATCTGTGGGTGGATACACCAGACTTTCATCTTCCCATGTCTGGGGAAGTTGTGGGACACCCAAGACAAGAATTTGGAGCAACAGAAAGGCACGTAGGCTTAACAAACACCACAGCACCTCCTATAAATAGGCGAGGAAATTACTGTGGTTTGCCTGTGTGGGTTGGTGCTCAGGCTTTATTATTTTTCAGGATCACTTTGTGTATATAAGTATCTGTTCTCAAATAGCAAAAAGGAGGTATTTATTTTTTTTCATGTGTTGACAGGAAGTTTTTAAGAATCACCTCTTTCTGATGCAGATATCAAGCTGTAGTGGTAAACTAATATCACTCTTCCTACTGCTGTCTTGCAAATAATGGATCTTGTCCTGCAGTGTGGGTCACAGCCAGCATTTCTTCCCAAGAACTTAATGGAAGTTGAGATGAAGGCTGTGTTTTCAGGACAATAACTTAATTTTCAAGGAAACCTTACTTCCAGTGATGGGAATATGACTATTATTTTAATATTTGACTGATTTCTTGTGTTCTGTTAATAAGCTGTTTTGTAATGTATGTGACACCTAAGGAGCAGTTTGTATGGAAATTCTCCAGCCTGGTGGGGACCTTGGTTTTGAATTGAGCAGTGCTGAGAATGTTAACTCAGCTGCTGGAGAAAGGTATCCACTTTTCTCCTCAGTGTGATCCTTGCCAGCTCCCTGAATTTTTTGTTTTTTATTATTGAAAGAGCATAGATGTTGAAATGTCCATCACCAACTTGTGTGTATGGCACGTGTTACCCATATTTCTGTGTTCTTTTTCTCAAGAGCACTTTAATGAATTGATGTAGTGAACGTGAGTGCTGCCATGATGTGGCCCATACTTACAGGAGATAGCTGGGTTCACACATTCATGAAGGAATAACGTGAGCTGAAACCATCTGCATCACCCCAGCAGCAGCCTATGTGTGTGTGATACCCACTAAGGGAGGGAGCGGCTGTGTTATGTGCAAATAACTAAAAATAGCTGCTGTATTAAAAAAAAACAGAAGAAGAAAAAATTCTTAGTTGCTTGTTTTCTCACGGAAAATAGTTCTGTCTCTGGTCTTCGAGAGCAGGCGCCCACTTTAACCTGCTCCTCTGAGCATTTTGAGCAGTTTTATACAGCCGGTGTTGTCCAAACGTTGCCATGGCAAGGTGCAGTAAATCTGCCAGGCTGCTGCTCCAGCCCCCCTGAGTCCCAAAGCCAAGGAGGGCTCTGCTGCTGGGGCATGTGCTGCTAATTCAGGGGAGCAGCTCGGCTGGAAGATCAAAAGCATCACAAGCATGTTTTTTCTCTGCGAATTTCTGGTGTAGGATTTTTGGAAACGTATCCCAGGGGTTAAATATAGCCATGTATTTTCACGTAATCCAACTCCAAAGCTGAGCAAATGTAGTAAAGGGAACTTTCCTATCTTCTAAGCCTTCCCCCACTTTGCCTGGGGAGCTTGTAATTTACCAGGAGCATATGTTGAGAAATTTGATCTGGTTTGATGTTACCATGGTAACAGATGGGCGTTTTCTGGCCCTAACCTGTGGTGCAGTTCCTCACAGCTGAAGGTCAGCTGAGGGGGAGCACATCCCCCAGCGCTGTGCCAGCCTGGCCAGTGACAGACACCAGCTCGGCTGCTGCGACTGCCTGTGCAGGGACGTGGCCAAGTAGCAAGTTCCGGAATGTGGGAGGCATTTTCTTTAAGCTCTCAGGGTTTCTTTTGGTCATGTGTGAACCCATGTTGTGATGTAGACAAGAATGGTTTACCACAGAGATGATCTGCCAGGTTGCTTGTACTTACCTGGCCTTCAGCCTCAGTTTACATGACCCTTGCTCCAAGATGAGATTGATTTTACTGTCTGCATTTTTTTCCAGATACCCAGACTGTTGTTATGCTGCCATGCTTACCGTTTGTGCGTGGTGATCAGTGAGACAGGCATGGTTGGATCAGAGGTTTCTGTGCTGCAGAGCTTGCAGTCTAAATAAAACCACAAGCCCCCCACTATGCCCCCCCACCCCCAATCATCCTACGTAGAAAATAACAGGATAAATAGAGCTGGACCGGGTCAGGAAAGGCCAATATGTACATCTCCCTGCCATGAGGCATGGCAGTGTCACTAAACAGAGATCTGTTTCATTTCTGGAGGGGAAGGCTCCCAGAACTCTGTCTGCATGCAGGGATGTGTGATAGGGCAGCATGTGCCTCCTGTCCTGTCCATTGGATGGGTGTATGGGGTGCCTTTGGAGACATTGCTGCTGACACTCTTATTTCATTCCCATAATGGATCACCTTAGTCATCCCCAGTGGGCTGCTCTCAGTTCTTCACCCTTTCCAGTGATGCAGGAATTTGTACATCATCTGTCTCTGAAACAGTGTGAGGTTCGATAAAGAGCAACAAAGTAATTTTTAATGGAAAAAATGAAATACATGAGCTTCACTATAAAGACAGAATGAGATTCTATTTGATCATTTATGTCACAGTTTAATGGAATTACTGCATTTTGAATACCTGTGGTTCTACCCCCCCCATACGGACTAAATCCGTGAAACAGCAAAGGGATTGAGGGGCCAGGGTCATTCCACGTGTCTATATGGAGATGTCTACAGCTTTCACTTATATATTTACACCTACACCAAAGTCTAGAAGCACCATTAACATAATTTTCTGCCATGGCCATTACTGCTGTAAAATTATTACATAAATATACAGGTTATGCAGTACTTTGCAAACACATAGCTTCTTCCTATGCTTGGCATAAATGGGGAAAACTGGGAAATCATGGCCGAGAACCTTTTCTAACTAAGCAGAAAAGGTTGTTTTCATTTGAGGACAGATGGCAGTAAAAATTCATTTACTGCTCTCCATCAGCTTGGTGCTATAAGAATTAAGGCTGTTTGTATGGAAATGACTTCTCATGCCTGGATGTTTCTTTGTTTTTACAGGAGATGTAGTGATAAGCTCTTCACTGTGGAATATCTATGTAAACAGATAAAAGCTGTTACAAAGAATTAAACAGTCCAGAGAAATAAACTTTTTGTCTCTGTGTCTTGTCACAAATCTTTCATTTCCAGCCATTGCTTATACACTGTAACGGTGTGATAATGGTTATTTTAATTAGCTGTTCCGTGAAGGTAGTGCATATCTAGAGCGTTTTATTCTTTTGGTTTTTATGCAGAGCTATTTTTACATATACAAGCAGTATTCTTGCACTTGTTCTGAGCAGTTATGCGGGGGAATTTCAGTAGGAGATGTTATCCAGGATCCAGGTGCAAGGAAGGAGGGGGCACATATGTGTTGGTGCCACTGGAATAAATCCCTTGGGAACAGGTGAAGCTGTGAGCCTCGGGCCTGCAGACACAAGAATGCCTGTCAGCCCGGCGGGGAGGGAACAGCCTGGGAACGGGCTGTGGCCGCAGCTCCCTTCCCAGGGACCTTTTTTAGAAATGAACAACTGTCAGTGACTGCATTGCAGGAGGTTCTTTCTAAACAAGCTTCACTGAATTCTTGATTCCTGCTGCAAATTCAAGTTAATGATACACAGCCTTCAACACCTGAGCTGGTGTGTGAGGACAGCGAGCGGCCAGCGCGTGGTGCACTGAGTGGTGTTAGTGTCAGTCCTTCCTTTTAAACACTTGGGCACTTCGAAAAATACTGCTTAATGTAAATTTCAGGGATGTTTTAGGAAGAAGTCCGCCTTTGCTAGATATTGATGTTATTTTGGATTTAATCATGGAATGATGAAATTATTTGGGTTGGAAGGGATTGTATAGACCACCTAGTTCCAAACCCCCCGCCACGGGCAGGGACACCTTCCACTATCCCAGGTTGCTCCAGGCCCCATTCAACCTGGCCTTGAGCACTTCCAGGGATGGGGCAGCCACAGCTTCTCTGTGCAACCTGTGCCAGGGCCTCCCCACCCTCACAGGGATGAATTTCTTCCTAATGTCTAATCTAAACCTGCTCCCTCTCAGATTAAAGCCATTCCCCCTTTTCCCAATTGCACAGCACGTAACTTTCAGCCTGGGAGCCCCAGACAAAAAAGGGTCTTCCAAGAGCAACCAGGGAAGGTGGAAATGATGCATCCGTGAGAGTCACTGCTGCCCTCATTGTGGGTTTATTGAGCACAGCCATGGCTTCTCCCCACCTTTTCCTCTTTTCAGTTACTCATAAACAGAGATGCAGTGCCAAGAAACACAGTTACTGTGGTGTGTGCTAAAATCTTGTCAAGAGGGTTTCATCTCTTCTAAATAAATGATTCTCCAGAGGCAGGATTCTTTGTTGATACTTGTTTTGCAAAGTTGAGCTTGTTGTTGCTTAATCATAATTTAGAACATCTCAAGATTTCAAATTATTCACAAATGATCCACTTTAACTTTTCAGAGGTCTGATCCTGAAGAGCTAATCCAAAAATAATATTTTCAGGGATATTTTTCAAAGAAATTGCTCTTCACTTTTGTTTCTCGCCATAGGAAAGTTTCAGTTTTAAATACATAAACCTGGTTTTAAAAAAACCAACCTGAAAGAAACCTGAAAAGCTGAATAAAGCAGGAGCATTTCTACAACCCTCCATGTGCCTCTCCCTGAACAGATCAGCTTTGGCAAACCTTGGGAGTTGCCCTGGATGGCCTGAATCCACTCACAATACAAGTGTGCCCCTTGGATGCTCTTTGTTGTCATTAGAAATTTTGGCCAGTGTGAATCACAGTTTTCTCAGTGGGGCTTTACTGCCCTCATTTCTATTCACACTGTTGGGAGTGAATGTTGAATATTTGTCCCATTATTTCTGCAGGAAGAGCTGGAAACACAGGATAGCAAAGGTTTTAGCAGGGTCAAAGAGAAGAGGATGCACAAGATGAGGCTTGGGCTGGTTCTCCAGCCTTAGACTAATGCCCAAACTCCCCTTGTCTTTAAAAAGCCAGAGTAAGGCAATTTCAAGAGAAGAGTCAACTCTTCATGTATATTTGAACAGATTTCTGTTTCTGTGGGTAGATCTGCCACAACCTGGCTTCAGAATATGGATTAGCTTCATTTGCCCGTATGTTACACCTTTTATTTTATTTCTAAGGGGCCCACCAAGTTCTGTTAAAATCCTGTAACTTAATTTTGGGAGACATTTTTATCCAAGCAGTCAGGAGCAGCAGATGAACACTGGGAGCAACACATTATTTTCTTTTTAAAAATATGTTTTTTAATTAAATATTTTTGATTGGGGTAACTACTAATGAAGATTTATTTTAAACAGAGCAAGAAGGGTTAGTATTTATATCCTTCTGGGACAAATGGAATTTGCAGTTCTGCTTTGCTATTTTTTATATATAAGTGTGTTTAGAAGTAGAGCAAATGAGATATTATTGGAATGGAGAGCCCTTCCTCCCCCAAAAACTCTGGGGTTTTAAGGACTGTCAATGTAATGACTTAGGATTTTCAGGCTCTTTCTAAATTTTAGGATATAAAAATATGAGGGTAAAAGCCTTATTCAAAAATACAGAAAAGGAATAGATTTTGTCCTAAGAAACAGCTCATGTTAGGCTGTTTCCTTGTTTCTGCACTGTATGTGCAGTCTGCTGAAATATTGCATAAAGCCTTGTGAGGCTTTAAAAACTTCCGTATGAATTCAGGTTTTTTTCTTTTGGAAATTAATACACTACACATAACATTGAGCCACAAATTAAATGGATAGCACTGGTTTCAATATAAGAAGTGGGTTTTCTGGGTAAGCTCATAAGAACTCCCCATTTGTCACTGTAAAAGTTGGGAGCAGAGGTCTTGCATCACAATGTGAGAAACTTCCCCTGGTTTGTAAGTGAAGGAACCTACAGCAAGTTTAATTCTGGGTTTTGTTTGAGAAAAACACCCGTGTCTGTGACAAGGGCAGCGCTGGTTATCCTTTACCTTGCGTGTTTGACTTGGCAGAGGAGGACAGACAGCTTTGGCTGGGGGCAGTTTCCATATTCAGGTTTTTGTCCGATGTAGTCAGTGTTCAACAATGTCAGTGCCCACCTGTGGGTCTCCATTTACAGGCTACAGGGATATTTTGGGTTTGGGGTTTTTTTATTTGTTTCTGGCATATCCTGTTCTGCTCTTACAGGCCAGGGCATGTTTTCTCTCTAGCACTGGCAAGAATAGAAATTGAAATTGCTGCTATGTGACAAGCACAAAGACCTGCGTGATGATCTGGTCTTGGACAGTTCTCCACGTACAGCACTTAGCCATGATGCCTTCCGCTCCCATCTTGTCAGGTTACTCATGTTAAGAGGAAGTTTTCAGGTAGCTTTTCCCTCTCTGAATATGAGAGTGGGAGGGATGACACTTGATACGTTATGTCTGAACAGAAATTTAATTCTGCAGGGTTGTTGGGGTTTTTTTTCTCATAATCTCATAATTAAAAGAATGGAGGAGGAGGAGCCCTGGAGTCTGGCAGCCCCTCTGGTGTGGGCTCAGCAGTCCTTGGCTGGCATTTAGGGACATCTCAGAGTAAATACCCATCATATAAGGATGTGGTACTGATAGCACACGCTGATAGTTGATTACACCCGAAATAGTTTAAATGTGGTGATCTAATATTGCAAATTCATTTGACGATTTTGGCCGGGAAGTTTAATAAGGCTCAGTTTTGGATACTCCTGGTAATGTTTCGGAGTGAGATAATCGCTGTGGATGGCTGTGCTTGGTTTTCCTTCTTTTGTACAGCTTTCCCCTGTTCTGGGTAGGCAGGAAATGAGAGCATCCAGCTGCCATCTTTCCTGCTTTGCTTCTGCTGTGTTAAATGTTGCTGACAAAGAAAATGAGAAATCAGAATTGTCAGCCAAAAAACAATTGTAGCTCACAGTGAAACAGAAAATATCCACTCCCCTTTGGCAAATCCAGTCCTTTCACATCTGCTTAAAGGGTTTAAGCAATATGTGGACTTGGCAAAAGAAGGGCCTATAGAGTCTGGGTGATGATTTGCTGCTGAATGCTGCAATTACAAGGAGGCGACTGTACTTTGTGTTGGAAGTCACCAGAATGCAGAGTCATTGGGGGTTTTGCTTAGAATCACAGAGTGGTTTGGGTTAGAAGGGACTTCAGGAACCACCTCGCTCCAATTCCCTGCCATAGGCAGGGACACCTTCTGCTATCCCAGGTTGCTCCAAGCCCTGTCCAACCTGGCCTTGAACATTTCCAGGGATGGAGCAGCCACAGCTGTCTGTGCCAGGGCCTCACCACCCTCACAGGGAAGCATTTTTTCCTGCCGTCTAGCTGAGATCTATCCAGAAACTTCACTTCTATTCTACAGACATCTAAATGGTCTCACTGCCACGGTGCTACTTCAGAACAGCTTCCTATCTCCAGCTCTGTCTGCACTGGGGGCATCTTTGTCCATAAAACAATATTTTCATATTATTAATAGTTAATAAAATGGGGGCCAGAGGCAGAAGCCTTTCTTGGAGCTTTTAGGAGTGAAATTCGTGATATGTTGCATTGTTCGGAACTCATGTCTTCAAACAAGCAACTTGATTTCTGATGCATTAGGCTGATTCAGCCAAGATGGAGGTTCTTGACTCAGGCCAGCAGTTGTTGTATGGGAAGAACCTTGAGTTCTTACCAACACAAAATTTTAATCGTTTCAGCTATAGTCCCACATTCAGTTTCACTTTTTTCTTGGATTTTCTCTAATCTCTTGCTGTTTTCCTTTTTAAGCTCTGTTTTTCCTTCAAAATCCATTAACTCCTCACATTCCTGCCATGCTGCCATGTAACATTGTTAATATCAGAGATACTGTGTAAATCTTATCAGAGTCACTGATGCCTTTATATCTTTCAGTTTCATTCTTTTGGCGAATTCCTCATATGTGCAGTGCTGTACATCCCCACAGGATCTTATGCTAGTTCCTTATTTTCTGAATGTAAAGGGTTTACTTTTGCACATCCCTGTTACTCCCACTTTGTTTCCTCGTGCCTGATGAAATTAGGGTATTTTCCATACCAGTACAGCACCAGGAGCCCCTGCCTCTCACAGCTTTTAGCCAGGCATTACCCCTGGCGTGGCAAGGCAGCCCATCTGACCTTTCATATGGCAGTGAGGTTCCAGGTTGCTCAACCTGCCATCCAAACAGAGACCTGTGATGGAGAGTCAGCCATCAGTCTGGGGATGGGAGTGCTCTATCTTGATTCAGTGGCTACAATGCTCAGAAAAACTGGGGGGATTAGCCCGTAGGAGAAACGGAATGATTTTAAAGGGGGCTCCTTGAATCCGAATAGGATGAGATTAGGACATCAGCACAGACTGCTGTATAGCACCAAGAATGAGGACATGGATGAGGAACTCACTGCCCTGAAGTAAATCTCAGTCTTGTGCTCACTCTGTCCTAAAAGAGAGTTTATGCAAAGATGAGGGGCCTGGGGAGAGAAGCAAGCAGAGGAGGACTGAGAGAGCTACTGAAGATCTGGAGTGGGGATGAGATATTGCTTATCTTTAGTCACTGACCTGCTCACTGGGAGAGGAGACATCTGCCCACAGCTGTGGAAGTTTGGAAATGTTCTTGGAATGATGCAGCTTGTTAAGTGCAGGTAGAAGGAGTGGATTGATCCTTTTATGTGGTGCTTATTCTTGAAAAGGTGAACTTTGGTTTTCCGGCCAAGTCCCAAATCACCTCAGTAAAAGAGCCGTGTTGAAAACTTGAAAGGGTTGTTGAGTACTGAAGAAGGAAACGGATCAATTGACTGTTGGATCATATTGAACTGTGGATAAATGAACCTTTGAACTGCACCCTGCTCCAAGCTTTAAAGTCTGAGCAGTACAGGAAATGTATTTTGGTACCTCTCTGGGTTTTGGAGTATATCATTTACTCAAAGTGTACTATATACTTTGTGTACTTTATATTATATCTCAAAGTATAATGAGGTTGATAAAAGCATTTCTAATTGTTGAAATCACAGTTCAGCAATGCCAATAACTTCACAGCCCCCAATGATAGAAGAAAATGTTTTTATTGTTATAGTTACAGACAGTAAATTAATGTACCCTGAGAGAAATCCATGTGGGAGGTTTCCTGGCAGCTTCCCTGGTACTTTTTTATTACTTTGAGCAGGACACGGAGCTCAGGTCAGGTGCTGGGAGCTCAGGTTCTAAAATGCTGCCTCAGCCCTTACTTGTGTATTTTTTTGAGGGCAGGCAGGAGCTGACAGGGCAGCTGGATTTTTCATGTTTCCTTTTGATGTCTCCACACTTCACAGAATAAAGGTAGTTCAAGTGTGGGGCTTGGTGTCTGTCTCCTTCCTTATCTGTACAGTGGATGCAGTTTTTGGTTGCAATATTTCAGGAATTAATAAATTAATGTTTGAGAGATGTTCAAACACAAAGACTCTATTTTATCACTTGCTGATTGCCATGGTTAAGTAAAAAAACTGCTCAACAGTATCATCCGAAAGTTTTTTGTGTAACCACACACAAAACATGGTATTTCCTAAAATGTTGTTCCTTGCAGCCCCTCGAGGTGTCCAAGCTTAGGCTTTTGCATGGAAGTGCTTTCGTCTGGGGTGGGGGCTGGCATCTCTCTGCATCCTCTGGTTATGACAGCAGAGCTTCAGTGGGAGCTTGATGGGAAATTAGGTGTGAGGCTACTGCAAGATCCCTATTGTGACGCTGAGATAGAGTGGAAAACATTCCTGACTCATCCAGCCTCTCTGGAGTTCACTCCCTCAGGCAGGGTTTGAGTCCAGTCTATGTATAGCGACCGGAGTTGTGTGTAGCAGCTGACAGCCAGACCTGCTGTGCCCAAGTCCCTACCTGGTGAAAACTGGTTTTACCCCGTGAAACTTGTTCCTGTTGTACCACCTGTGTGAGGGGCACGACCCGCCCCTCAGCGAGTGGCCAGAGTGGCCTGGCGTTCCTGACGCGCGGGGAATGCCGCGGGGGAGCGCGTCCCGCGTTCCGGCTGGGGTTTCCAGTTACGGCTTTCATGTTCAACTGTTGGCGTGGCTGGAAACTTCTGCCAGCTGTCAACCTCAGAGCAAGTGGCAATCTGCCTTCTCAAACAAATGGCCTGCACGTTTATTTTCGGTTTCGCGTTTGTTACGCTTTGTTGTAGGTTACGAGTCCTGGCGCAGAACATCCTTGATCCTCTAGTAAGAAATGCAGTGATCGCCTGTGGTGGCTGGGGCATGAACTAACCTGCTTCATGCAAATGCAAATAGCAGGGGGCCCTGACCCGTGGAATAATCAGCTTATAATCAATGGAGTAATCCATTTCGGACCTCAGTAACCGAGAGAGTTTCGTGCTATGGTTTCCACATCATGAGCCAAGGGACTTTTTATGGAATGCAAAGACTGAGTGCACTCAGGGGTGGTGGTAGATTGAAGTAAATAATTATTACAATGCATTTTCTTCTTGTGTCTCCTTTTTTTTTGTTTTGTTTTGTTTTGTTTTGTTTTTTCTTGAACAGATTGAAAACATAGATGCGTGCCTGAGTTTCTTGGCCGCTAAGGGGATTAACATCCAGGGGCTGTCAGCAGAAGGTGAGTCCACTGGTTTTTTAAGATTTCATGTTAAATGAGGAACCTGAATTACTACCTGTGGTTGCCACTAGAACGCGGAGTGTAATGGAAGACTAATAAGGTTAATTTTAACTTCTGACAATCTTTACTTCTTTTTTCCCCATCTCAGTGTGAAAGGTAGGTAAAATATGTATCTAATTTCTACACAGCTAACTTGTAAAAATAATCAATGAGACCAAATTAGAACTCAGACACTTCTTTATTTTCTGTTTAAAACCAGAAATTTCTTATCTCAGTTCTGTAATTTGCACATTGGTCAGCATATATTTTACGGATATAAGGGAATTGCTGTCAGTTGTTTGCCTTTTGAGAGAAAAATTTCCTTGTTCTTCAATTATTCTCTTAACTGAACAATCATCCTGCTTTCTTCTCATTTTAAGGATTTTTCTTGTTTCCAAGTGCACAAAACAATCAAATCGAAATGTTTTGAGCCAAAACAAAAGGACATTTTGACTTCTAATTATTATCACTCTTCTTTTGAAGAGCATCAGAGTTTTTCTGAAACCAAACTAGGTTTACTCTACTCCTTTATGCCAGTGCATATCTGCCAGGATGTGTGGTACTTGTTGGCTCAGAAGCTGTTTAGCTATTATCTTATTAAGAGATCAAACAGATTTCTGTCATCCTCAGCACCAGCTTTCACTTGTGTTTTCATTTAAATATGCTGGAAAAGCAGTTGGGTTCAGTAGCTGCATATATTATATGACATCTCCATCAGTGCTTTACAGAACAAATAATTGAATGTGTGGCATCAGGTGAGACTTCAAAGCTACATTTGATGACTGAGTTTCTTCACAAACTTAGTTTGGAGGAGAAGGCTGCAGGAAAATAGCAGATATTTAGTATGCATTGTTCTAACCCGAATAAACCACAACTAGTAGAAGAGGAGGCTGAATCTTAGGTGCATTCTTAGGCGGGACTAGAACAGCAATAACAAACATTTTCCTCCAAAGAGAAGGTTTACTGTGCTCCACCTGAGTAGTGCCAGCATTATATGCCTCAGTTGCTCAGTTATAATCAGAAGGATTTTCATGCAAAGAAAAGAAAGCATGAGCTTAAAACTTCAAACAGCAGAAAGTTTGTTTGCCAGAAAATTATTAAAAAGAAAATGCAGCTGAGTCGGTTGTAAAAGCCAATTTTGACCTTAGCATGAAAATATTGTAAAAATACGTTTCACATTATTTACCTGCCTTGGTAGAAAGTAAAATCTAAGTGAAATCACAGATCAGTGACGAGAAAACTGCCTGGGTGTACAGAGTTGGCAGCGTGGTGTTGCTCACGCTGGGGAAGGGACAGCATGATTAATGCTCCTGGCTCTCCTGCCAAGTCACAAGTCAGGCCCAGCAGGATACATGTTATCCCATGGCCTCGCTGATTTGGGATTTCTCCCTTTCTTTTACACTATCTAGGAATTAGTGTATTAAATCACACGGAAGCTAAGAAGGGACCAGTAATGTTTGCTGCCAGCATATAAATGAGAACATTGACGGGCTCCACCTCTAACATTGAAGGAAGAGAGTGACAACTAGAGAAGGGGAGGGAGTGAATATATTTTTATAAAATAAGTTAAAAGATGTGAATGCAACAGTAAATTTCTCTTTCTAGTCATTCTGGAACTGTGTTGAGGAACACAGAATCATTTGAAGTGAGGAATGTTGTTACCAAACAAGCCAGTGTTTCTGTGCAAGTTGCCAAGACCTGCTAGGTCAGCTGCAAATAACTTTATTTACTTCACTGGCAGATCCTCATCTAGGAGGAAGGAAAAGGTTGTGATTGCTTCCAAACGGGAATAATCACTGAAATCTCCTGGGTTTGTTAAGAGCACGTATTTTTCAATAGGGCAGCTTCAGAGTAGAGGGAAGTTAATGATTCAAAACTGGAATTTGGATGACTCCTAAATGTTGAAATAATTTGGGACTGCATGTGTCATATCCTTCCAGTGTTGAAAAATCCTGCTTTGATATGTGTGTGCTGCTTACACAGCGTCTGTTTTTATGGGTTTATGCAGTGGAGATGCTGAGGATCTGCAATCACTGATGATGACCATGCTGTGCTAGAAGCAGGCCCCTTCCCCAGAAATGTGGAGGCAAAAAGGCATCCCCTTATCAAAGATCCTTAAAAATCTAAAATCTCCATTTGTAGTTACTAAAGAAAACTATGGAGAGCTGGAGACCTCTTTTCACTTCTTGCTGCAAATTTTTATTGTCCATTCTTTGAGCTGTCTCTCCATATCCCGCCCTTAGACTTGATTTAGTCTCCTGGAGTTGCAGCTGCCCAGTGAAGCTTGCTCTCCTTCACACAATATCTCCTTGCTGCCGAGATTTTGAAGATTGTGGAGGACATAAATGTGCAGTAGAAACTCAAACTGATGTCACAGATAAGCAGCTGCACCTCTTCTGGGTGGCAGCTGAGCTGGATAATGGTCACTGAAGACATCACGGAACAGTGGTGTCGGGGAAACAAGCACGAACAGAGATGTCCCAAAGAGTAGATTTGCGGGGTTTCCTATGAAAACCAAATTCCAGTTTCCTCTCAGGTGTCTGGAGTGTGTGTTCCCAATATCCAGGACAGTAATTTTCGGCCCCACATTTAGAACGGGTGGCTGACACCCTTGTCCTTATCTAAGTCAATATGATGCTGGAGCTGACCATGGGCTGGAGAGGGCTTGAAGCAGGAAGCATTTGAGACTCTGCTGATGTGCAGAGTGCAGTGAGGCTGAAGTACTCTTTGAAATACTCCTTTTGTATGAAGTGCAGGGTAGAACTGCCAGAATTACCTCAGTTTTCAAGATAAAAGAAACAGAGGTACCTCTGAAAGTCTGATTTAAAAGACTTTGCTTCAAATCCAGAGGGATGGAGAGTGCTTTAACTCATTATAAGTGTTCTTTTGATTATCTTCATTTGGTCAAAAGCAGGTTGCTCTTCTGATAAATACAGCAGAAAACAGGCAGCCATAGAAAGCAGCAGGTCATAGGTGGGTTATTGTTATACATTCCTCTCACTTCACATGAAGGAAATCAGTTTACAGTTGCATATAGCATTGCTAAATTTAAACAAGCAGGCCCATGGTAATTTCTTTTATCTTCTGGCCTGTATTTGTGCAGTTAAGCTTCCCAATGCCTCTGGGTCTGTTTGGTTATGCTTCAACCTGTGATTAAATGCTACTTTCCTTACAGTTCCTGTGAGGGATTTGAGTTCTTTACTGGAGATAAGGAAATCCTTTTTACTGTGTTCTTCTGTATTTTGTGTCTGTTTTACTTTATTGTCTACTTCCATCCCTGTCCTCCCAAGCTAAACACAGATTATTGAAGAGAACCTGCAGATTAGAGAAGGAACCTGCCTGGTGCAGTGAGGGACGGGTGGGTTTGTGCATGGCACTGCAGGGGAGCAGGAATGGCCTGGGGAACGGGGAAACAGGCAGGATGAATTGGGACCCCATTGTTCAGGAAGAGACTAAAACTGGCCAGGAATACAAAAGAAGAGTGAAAATGTCTGCTGAAGGGCCCTGGGAATGATAATCCTTTATAAACAAGGGGATGGGGGGTCAGTGGTGGGAGACAGCACTGATGGGAGGGGGCCAGGCTGCAGAAAGGAAAAACATACATGGGTAGGGAAACTGAGCCAAGAAGTATGAGAGAAAAGGAATATTCTGAGTTTGGGTGATGACCAGGGCCACTTAGAGAAGTTCTGATATTCTCTGAGGACATGGGCATGGGCTGAGACAAATTTAAGAAAGAAAGTAAATTATATTGGTGGCTTGGAAGGGAAAGTAGACTGAGGTGCAGGTAGACAAGGAGACCAAAGCTGGAAGCTGGTACAGAAAGGGAAACAACTGCTTTAAACCATGAGCCTCAGATTTGCTGGGAAAAGTGCTTAGGATTAGGAGCAGAAGCTTGTTTATGCAGCAAAGATGAGCAGTGTAAGCAGAAATGTGGCTGGGAGAGGGAGTAAAGGATGGAGTGAGGCCTGTCACAAACTGAGAGCAACCTTTCAGCCAGAACTGGGAACAGAAATGAAAATTCTGGTTCTTGCCTTTGTGCTTGGCCACTGTCTTGCCACATGTCCTTTTCTTCTTTCTTTCTTTCTTTCTTTTCTTTATTTCTTTCTTTTCTTTCTTTCTTTTTCTTTCTTTCTTTCTTTCTTTCTTTCTTTCTTTCTTTCTTTCTTTCTTTCTTTCTTTCTTTCTTTCTCACAGGGCAACAGTGAGCTTTATTAGTTCAAGTGATCTGTACAACACTGGCAAAAGTTCAGCTGTTTGATGTAGATTTCTTAATTCACTTTTTAAATTTAGGAAATTAAACATGCTAAATAATTAAGTCACAGCACATTAAGGTTGTCTGCAAGGAAGAATTTGTGCTTTTGCGAATTAATTATGATACAGTGGTTAAGTGCATGGTCTGATACACCTCTTCATCTTTGTATTTCTGTTTGCTTTTACATTTTTGCATTTGACATTGCATAGAAGAACAGGATGACATTTAGGAATTGAAAAGTTTATACATTCACTGTCAAGCTATCTTGAGGTACATTTGGTGTCCATCCCTTACTGGCTTGTGATAGTATCAAAGCTGGTAATTATCTGTTTGAATACAGCTGTGTTACCCAATAACCATATTTTCTAGTGCAAAACTAGTATCAAATTTTCTTTGTGGAAACGGTTAGTCTGATATTCCAGAAATACGTGTGAGAAGGGAGTAGTTTCCTCCTTGGGCAAGTTTAGGACTGAGAAATCATTTACAGTGTGCTGTCCTTAATACAATCATTGTTGTGGGGGTTCTGTTTTGGGGTTTTTAGCTACTTTGGTTTAAAGGAAAGATTTAAAGGGACTTGCTTTTTAAGCACACTGGCATTAACACGGACTGCAGCAGAAATGTGATATATTGCTCAGTCACCTCAGGGGAGAGACGAGTTATTTATTTGTCGGTGGTGCTCACTGATAATCAACTGTAATGCCAATGAGATGTGCAGAAAGGAACTCACCCTAAAGGATATCCCAAAGGAGCTCAGCTCAGACAGTGCTCTGGGGGTGCAGCGGCTGACCCGCTGCGCTGTCGGAGAGAAAAAACCCACTGATAGCTGACGAGTGACTTCTCAACCTTGCCTTACAGAAATCAGGAATGGGAATCTAAAGGCCATCCTGGGCCTCTTCTTCAGCCTGTCTCGATACAAGCAGCAGCAGCAGCAGCCCCACCACCATCCGTCCCAGCAGGCAGGGCCTCCATCCCAGGGCCAGGTGGGGGTCCCGCAGCAGCCAGTGCCAGCTCCGCTCCAGACTCCGTGCCACCAGCCCCCACAAGCTGTGCAGCATCAGTTCAAAGCACAACCAGAAATGCAGTCCAGGTGGGAAAATCTCCTAAAGTTCGGGTTTTTTCATTATTTATCTCTTTTTTTTTTTTTTGGCTTCTCATCGAAGGTCTTAAAAAGCCAAAGAAACTCCTTTCTTCTGCTCTAGAGTAAAGTGTGTTGGGAATGGAATGTTGGGTAGCAATTGACTTTATGCCTTTGGAAGTCAAAACGTGTGTTTAAATACGTTCTCAGTGCTGGAAATCTGCAGCCCAATGGGTGTAACATCCCTGCTGGACCAAGTAGCCACAGGATTTTAAAAGGATGTTTTTCTCACTATTCCTTTTGCTTCTTTCTATTCACAAAGCATGCACATTGTTTCACTTAGAAAACATACATTTTAGGCATATGAAAACCAACTTCAGTTCTCAGATTTCAAGAGTTTCAGTCCCCACTAAGAAATGGAAGGGTTACCTTCCACTGTGGGGAAGGGTTACTCTGACAGTGGTAAAAGAAATAGAGCTCATAATGCCTGGTGGCAATCAAAATCAAATTTAGACTTTTTGGTCAAAAATAATATGCTGCTGGCTTTACATGAAAAGTAATTTTCGTAGTTGGTGTTTGTTGGCACTCCTAGATCAGAGTAGAGATGAATAGAAAGGTGTTTTGTTTCTTGAATGTCTTTAATACTAGGAGTGCTCTGTCCAGGTTGGAATAAAAGCAGTTTCTGAGGCAGTACCACAGTAAATGCATGTGCAGCCTTTACTGGTCTGACCCTTCCACTGCTAAAACAGGGAGGGTTTAGTGGGGATAAGAAGCAGAATTAAAAGCAGAAATCATATTTGCACAATTACTAAAGTATGAAGGCTTTTTTGTTTTTACATATCTCAAATTGAGACTTGTTTGTGTTAACACACGCTGAGGTGAACACTGGCTTAAGTGCTGCCTTATGAGGGATATAAACAGTTTAACTGAGGCCTTCCAAGTGACACTACTCAGAGGTTATTTGGGTTTGGCTTTTATGTCTTTCTTCGCAAATTATGCTCATTTGGGTGTAAACAATAGTTTTGTATAGTTGAAAAACATAGTGTTGCTACAGCATGTGTAAGCTTGTACAGGAAATGATTGCGATAAAATAAAGATGTGTTTGAAGAGATTTCTGCAAGTTTTCTGTCAAAAACATGCTGAGATGCTGAACACTGTTCTGATATTTTCAGACTATTGTGTAGATTGGGCTGGCTTTCAAATAACTGAAATATATATATATATATCCTGAAGATCTTCAGTGTGTTTTCTTAGTATGTACTAAAGTCAAATTGCTCAGATTCTACAGAAAATATATATAATAAAGGATTGAGCAGGAAAAGGGGAATAGAGTTGGGGGTTGCATGCAGTTTTGCATGTTCATTACGCTGTAAAAATTAATTAATTTCAGATTGTAGTGGTTTTGACCTGAAGTCATACTTGGGCAAGAAGCTTTATATTCTTGTGAAATTAATAAAAAACCCTTTTCTCCCTAAAACTGGTTACTAAGTTCAGTGGCTTTAAAAAAAAAAAAAACTTTCTTTGTTCAATGTTCTCTTCCGCTTTTTCTTTCCTGTCACAGTGCATCTCCCAGGGACTCATCTCAAAGCAAAATCATCCGATTCACTCTTGGTCAGAAAAGGTCTTCTAGGTTAGCATTTCTTCATCTTCTGCAAAGCATGAATAATCCTTTTGCAATATTTCTGGGTGCATGTTTAGGGTTCCTGTTGAAAACAGTTTGTAACTAGGCCTTTACAAACAGCTGAAATGTGAAAGTTTTAGATGGTTTTAATTTTTTTCTCTTTTTTTTTTTGAGGTGTGGAATGCATTTTGGCCCACAAGGAAATAATTTGATTTTCTTGTTCTTAGGAGCTTTTGCTTTTGAGAACAAAACATGGTTCTGGGGGTTCTTGCCCCGCTGTATCAACTGTATTTTGATCTGTATTATTGAAATCATAGAATCATAGGATGTTTTGGGTTGGAAGTGGCCTTAAAGATCATCTAGCTCCATCCCCTGTCTGAGCTGCGTCAGGCCAGTGTCTCAGCTAGTGAGGAGAGTATCACCTGCATGAGGTGAGCCCCACCAGCACCGTGTGGCTCTGGCTCATCAGAGCCCCTGCTCTCCTCAGTGCTCTCACACTCAGCACTTGCAGTCTCCCTGGAAGTGATTCATAGCTATTTGAGTCCATTTTTTCCCTGGATCCCAGCATGACTTGCATGCCAGCTCATCTGACCATCTCATCTCAGTGAACATAAGGGTTGCTGTGGTTATTAATCTGGTTATTAATCTTATTATTTTACTATTATAATATATTCAAATGTTTGACTAGAATGTAGTTTTACATTGGTAAATTATACCATACCATTTTTGCTAAGGTTGTGAACTATAGCTTATGATCTCTATTCAGTTTGTATAGATCATTTATTCTGCTGTATAATTTGGATTTATTTCCCACATCTTATTTCTTTTATGATAACAGTAAAGCTCTGCAGAATAATCCCTATTTAAAAAGTTCCATGTTTCCTTTTCATGTTCTTCCTTGATTATAATTATGGCTTGGCAGCTCATATTTCCTTAACAGAGGTGCTGAGGAGCAGTAAAAGAGAGTGTTCTCCAAGCTCAGTACCTTCTCGCTAAACAGCAAGAACCCAGAAGTGTCTCCCTGAACCTGATTTTTTCCCTTAGATTTCACAGGCACTGCAGTGAAGTATCTTGACCTAATACCAAAAGCAGGGGCTTAAAACCAGTCAGTTAAACTACAGTGGGGGAAAACAGAGTCTTAAGAGAAAGGGTATCTTCAAGAGTGTTTTTAGCACGTAGGTTTTTTATTCTTGGTGTGTTTTTATTGGCAGTGACAATACTGACTCAAATGGAAAACTTGTCACTTCTTAAGTGGTCACTTGGTATGAGGGGCTGTATTTACTTTAAAATGTGACAGCTTTGCAAAACGTGTGTGGATATATGTGGGGAGCCTTTTCTTGTCCGTCAGTGCAGGAAGATTGTCCCTTCCCTACTGCTGGAAAACTCCCCTCCCATACTGGGGCCCTCGTAGCTGTCCTGGGGTGGGTGCCCCATGCTCAGTGTTTCAGAGCTGGGTGAAAACTTTGGGCTGAGGTACCTTGTAGAAAACCCAGCTCGTTGCCTGTCAAACAAAATGAACTTTTCATGAACTTCATTGTCTTGGTGACTTTCAAGTTCTCAACAAGTTTTATTTGTCACTGGTTGCCCTCAGCTTCTTCCCTGTGGTTTCCTCTGCAGTGGATGAAGCCTCTCTGGGGTTTTCTCATTGATCCCTTGCTGCAATGAGGAGTATGGACAACTTTTTAGCACTCCCCAGTGCTGGAAAAAGCTGGATAATTTGAGAGACTTGTCTAAAAGTCAACCTCAGAACCATGATGTGCTGTGCTGAATCTGTGGTGGTTTGAGCTTGTAAATTAATTTTTGGGTTTGTATTTGAATGATGCCCTCATGTCTTAGACTCTTTTGAGCTTTGAAAGCATGTGCATGCAGCTGCTGACATTTTGGCTTTTTCTTCATGTTTCTTTTCATATTTTCTGTTTCTTCACTAGTCTTGGAGAAGTCGGTTTATTTAGGAAGCCCTGCCAGGTTCCTTCCTGGCTTTTCTTCCTTCTCTGAGAGGCACAGTGGTGATTTGGTCTGTTGCATCCCCACTCTCTCTGACAACTGGGACTTCTTCCTTTCACCTTATTATTGACACAAGTTATTTAAATAGATTTTTGTATTTTATGTAAAGAAGCCTTAAAAAGATTCTGTGTGTGAATGTTGGCTTTGAAATGTTCTGAGATGTGATGCCAGTGGCTTTCCTGATTCTGCTTGGCTTTTTAGAGAAGTCTTCCACCTTCCTTTTTGCCTGAAAAGCATAAAAGCTTGTCTACTTACTCCAAAATAACTACATTTTTTTTCCTAGTTAATCATCTAAATCTGGTAAATACAGGCTATGCTGGAAGAGACAGAAGCCCAGTTTAAACCAGAGGCTTATACCAGCTCACTGATACTGTGGTTACTATAGGAGAGGGCACTGCAGCTTTGTGTGATTTATACAGGCTCAAATAATTAAACCCAGTGTAAGTTTTGCTAGGCTTGGCTGCTGAGCTTTGTAGCTGCCAGGGCAGAGATGTGATGTGCTTCTCTACGAGGGAAAAGGCAGCCAGGTTCCATCTCTTTGTTATTTCTGAAATAAGGGTAGCCCTTATGTGGGCAGCATGTGACGAAGTGTCCGGCAGTCTGGTTTAAGAGCAGTAGTGCCTCACGCAGTCTTAACCTTTTGCCAGTGGTATTGCTCCACTGAATTTACCTGTAACTATTTCTGATTCTCCAGATTTATGACAGGTGACTGTTAATTTTGTGTCAGGGGTTTTTGTTTTCTGGCGTAAAACAGTTCAGACCGTAGTTTGTTTGGCATACACTTTTCATCTGAGATGGTTCTTTGATTTGTTCTCACAGAAGTAGAAAGACCCTTATGAGTCTATACTTGTGCTGTTGATCCTTTTATTTTCAGCTTATGCATGGTATCCCATAGTTTCTTCCCCAGGGTGCTTTTTACCCATGTTTAATCATGCTGTGATTCTTCCACCAGACTTCCAGGTCCCACCACGAGGGTGTCCGCTGCGGGCAGCGAGGCCAAAGCTCGTGGTTCCATCAGTGCCAACAACCGACGCAGCCAGAGCTTTAACAACTACGACAAATCTAAGCCTGGACTTCCCCCTCCAACCCCAACAAGCAGCAATGACAAAGGTAAGCACCTAGTATTTTGGATTTTTCTTAATAGTGGCTTCATTCAGAGGAAACTGGTTTTTCTGTTAATCTCCAGAAGCTGTGAGACTGTCTCAAAGTTGTGTGTTGTAAACATGACATCTACAATCCAAAAGCCAGCTGTCTCTTCTTGTAAAAACTATAGTCCTCCTTTAATATATCTGAAGTTGTGACTTGCTGGCCTGAAGGTAAATCCAAAAAATAACTTTAAAAAGTCCTGGCACTGGTGAACCATGTTTTTTCATTTTGCTTCAAGCACAGGTAAGGGGGAATGAATCATAAAATAAGGCATTTTGATGAGTAGTTCGACAAGAATGAAAAATGACCACTGAAGATTTCGCCGAAGTTTTTATATGATACATAGTACCATTTGCTTTCATTTCCATCACTGTTGTGGAAGATCCTGTAAGGGACAAAATTACACGATTTCGATCTTAATTTCAAGAACCATCTAGTGCTGTGTTTGAAGGCAGGAACACATTGCGTTTCCTAAACGTTGCAGTGGAGCGATGTCTGTGGCAGGGCATCAGAAACACGCAGAGCCGTGCTGTGTGTGAAGCGGAGCTTTGCTGGATGACATTTACTGACTTGTGTCCATTCACTGATTCAGTGATCTGGCAGCGTTCAGTAGCTTGAGTTTGTGGCTCTGAGCTCTGTGGTGCCACACGTACCAGCGGTGCTGGGGGGATGTGGCTGGTGAGAACTGAGCGCCTCTCTCCAGTCTGCTGCGCTCAAATTGTCGGCGTGGGCTGGCGGCAAATTCGGGATCCTTGAAGTCGTTCTGCTGACAAAGATGGGCCAGCCCTGCACTTCAGCACAGGCTCCTTGCAGTGACTTGACAGTCGCAGCCTTCGGGCTCGAGTCTCCTCGCTGGCCGTGCATGAGTTCTAATAACTGTAATGAGCATTTCGCTCCAGGGAAAAGCTCTGGTCTGGGTCAGCTTGTCTGTGGTTCTCGTGCTTGGTTCTTTCCAGGAAACTCCGGGCTTCCTTCTCTAGAAACTGTTGTCCTGGGACTGCATGGTAGTAGATTTTGAAATGTTACCCCAAAAAAGTTACGGTGGTGGTGCAGGATCCTCAGCATCCTCCAGGGACACTCTGAAACACCCTGATCAGATTCTGTATAAGAGAAAAATTAAATTCACCTCTTGTCTAATATAATTATTTTACAAATCAATGTATTAGCATAATAAGCTAATAATTTAGCAATATTCTGCCTTGGTAAATCCACGCTTGCTCTTTTAGAAGGTACTGTGTGGACACCGTGATGATTTAACTGTAACATCAGCATGTAATAGTTGTCTCTAAGTCTGAATTAGGTCTGGCTTTCAGTTCAAAGAACAAGCTAACAGCTTTTAGTGGGAGCAGTAGAAGCCTTGTTTTCCTGTGTATTATCTCCCCAGTCTCCTTCTTTGCCCTTCTTGTGAATACTCTTCTGCTCATGTCCCATAAGCACTAGACTGGGGAGAGGTGGGGTGGGATTTGTCTTGCCCTGAGGCATAGGTTGGTTGTCTGGGTGATCCCTGCTCCATATGGGTGGTGTGATGTTATGCTGCATGGAGGAGAGGACTTCCATGTATTTTAGCTTTTTCTCGGTTTACCAAGATTACTAAATAAGGAAAGTAAAGAACTGGTTTTAGTCTTTAAAAAAGAAAAAGAAAGAAAAAGCTCCTCATGCATACAGAGAAGTACCAATAATTTGTCAACTGAGTAATTTAAACATCAACTGCTTTTAGTCAGTTCTGGGAACCCTCATTTCTCACTGTAATTCATCTCCTGAGAGAGATAAACTGGTTGCTGAAGAAGCACATGAGATGAGCTGCTTCCTATGAATATTACAAATGACTAAAGGAAACAGGGCTGGTTTTCAGACTGACAATCTACATAAGTTGCATTAACTACTCAGAATTTTGCTCTGGTCAAGATTTCCAGTCATAAATTATGGTCTTCAAAAAAAAAAAAAGGGGGGGCTTATGTGAAGTTGAACTTGAACTTCTTAAAAGTATAATCATGACACAAAGTTGGTCTGCATCCATAACAAACAAAAGCAATTGGTCTGACAAATTTCTGGCTTATTTTGAAGTTAATTGTAACATTGCCAGGCAAATTTTATTGTTGAAGTGCTAAGACAATTCACGTTTTCTGACCCATATCCTGTGTTTTGCCTAAGAAGGTGGGGCTCACATGACTGTGCTGTGTGCCAGGCTTGGTAAGTTTTCATCCCTTTACCCAGTACCTACTCTGTTGTGTGTTTTTGAGGAAGGAAATGGGAGAAAGAAAAATCAGCCTGTTTTGGCATGATTGCTCACTTTGTGATAGAAGGTGGACTTCAGTGTCTTATGTTTGAATCATTTCTTTCAAAAAGTGGGTTGTAATTTCTAGCTTTTATTAATCTGTGGCCTTTCCCTCCGAATGCAAATTGTCTTGTTAGTCAATCGTCTGTGTCTTGTGGCGATGAAAGTGCATTAATTGAAACAGAATGCATCAGAAAGGAAAAGGACAGCAAATGGAGCATGGAAGAACAGCCAGCTACTGGGAAATAAATAACCTAGATTTTTCGAAAGATTCTATATGATGAGACGACTGAATTTCTAGAAATCTTGAGGAAAGGGTTTGTGTAGTAACAAAAATGATTGCACCGTTGCAGAAAAATAAGAGGTTCTTGGATGGATGCAGGTGTTTGACGTGAGGTGCACACAAAGCAAAGGAACATGTGAAGAGATGCAGGTCTGTCTTCCCCACAGCTGACTTTGTGTCCTCAGGTTTTTTTTTTTTCTCTCCATATGCTGTCTGACACCACTTTCAAGATATGGAGAAGAGATAAGTCTTCCCTAGTAAGGGTCACTTAGACACCTGGATCAGTCCCACGGGCACCTTCTTTGAGGTTGGGGCCTGACAGCTTTAACGTGCTTTTTGGAGTTAGCCCCTCAGTTTATATGCAAAATTCCCTTTTTATAGGAAATTTACTCAAACTCACAGGAATTTCAGGGCACTCATTCCTCACATCATGAAGTGGTAACACTCTGTGGTATGGTTTTTTACCTAATGTCACAGTGATTAGCCATTTATAATTGCAGTTACATTCTAGACAGGGTATTTTTATGTGTGTAATTAGTGTTGCAGGCTTTTTTGAAAGAAAAATGCCAGTAAAGTCTTAATTGCATTTTTGTTTTGTGGGGAAATAAGCCACTGAGGCTTGTGGGGTTTGGGTTTTTTTATGTCATGCTAATCCCTTCATACAACTGGAGCCTTTTAGCTCTCTTCTGAATTGTCAGAGTTACTTAGTCCATGCTTATGTAGGAATAGCTTTGGTTTACTTCCTTGTGCTTTAATGTGCTTGAACACCATGGGTCTGCTATGGCCTGGAAGGCATCAGGCATTTTCCAAGGTCACTACTGAACTCATCTAAATTATCAAAAACCTTTCTAAGGAATTTAGAGAGGCAAATGAACGTTGCGTTTCTGTGCCTGTGTGCAGTTATTAGTTAGTAGTTACCTTGAGGCTCCACATTACCATGTCCTTCTAATTGTCTAACAGGATTACCAGATAAAATATAGCCAAAATCTGATTCGCATGTGCAATTTAGAATGCATAAATCTACTTTTTATCCATAGCAGGGAGGAGCAGAACTGCATCCCAGGTAGTATCAAGAATGAAACTTAAATATATGTTGGAACGCACAACTTCAGTAGAGACTTTGTAGAATTTTCTCATGAGTTTATGTCAGTGTTCTGCTTGCACACAATGGAGAGTCTCTGGAGACACGCTCTGAAAGCAGCCTGCAGTTCTGCAGAGTGGTGGGAACTTCTGACTAGCTCTGAACGCCCTCATATATCCACTGTCTTCACTGTTCTCCAGGCACGTAGTTTGCAGTTTGCAGTCTCAAAAGCCTGATCGTGTTGTCTGGGAATATTCTGCTTATTACATGTGTCAAGCCTATAAAATCAATGAAGTTACGAAGCTGTGGGAGACATCAGCTTAACAAGCCACCTCCACCATGCTGATGATGTGATACAGTACTGTGACAGGCTTATGTGCTTTCTTTTTATTTTTTTCTTCTTTGTTCCTAACATTTCATTTAAAATAATCCTACAGAGGGCAGTAGAAGTCTGTGGGAAAAATGACGCTTTTCCTGTGGGTTGAATGCTAGGTGAAGTATCAGTAGAAAAAAAAGCAGTGCCAGACTTTGCCCATTTCCGCTTCAGATCAAAGGAATTGTTTATTACTCAGATTTATAAAGAAGGCAGGTTGCTGTCAGGTTTCTCCTAAAGAGGTAGTATTAGAAAAAGGAAAAAAACCCAAGCACACATACATACAGATTCAGATACTGAGGTGAAATAAATGACTGTTTTAACAGCAGTGTTCTTGCAAACTTACTTGATAGAAGTCTGATGAGAGGGTTCTCAAACCAGATCCTGCCAATTCAGTGCTAACCTTGGCTCTGCACATCTCACTTTTTTAGGTATGGATGTACCATATGGGCAGGAGAGTAAGAAAAGTGTGTATTCCTCTCTTGCTCCTTCTGTTTTATTTCTTTCAAATTTTGGGTAAACCCTTTTAACTTGGAACATTGTGTATATTTAATAACTGCCTTTTAATACGTAAAGTGTAGTCACTATGTTCACAAGGATGTGTGGTGACAGGACAAGGGGCACACATTCCTTTAGGGGAAATCCTGTCTGGAAATAGGAATAAAATTCTTCACTATGAGAAGAATAAAACATTGAAGAAATTTGTCCAGAGAAGGGGTGGGATTTCACTTGCTGGAGGTATTCAGGACTGGCCTTGACAGGGCCCTGCATAACCTCATCTCAGGCTCTGCTTTCAGCTGAAGGTTGGAAGGATTATCTCCAGAGGCTTCTTGTGACCTAGACTGTAACCACATTTTGATACTTCAAAGTATTATTTCCTTTAAAATTTTTTCTTAGGTGTAAACTGCTTAAACAGGAAGAGATGCTAAGGTGTTTTGTAGGACCGTGAAGGAATCTCTTTCCTCCTAACTTCTTAACTTTGTGTTATCAAAACGGGACTGACTACCATTAGTAACCAGTGAGCACGCTGGTGTATGGTTACACATGCCACACGTGTGCTAAAAATGTGTGCACTTTATATGTAGGCAGCTATATTTATCAGGTTCAGGAGGGCAGGGCATCAAGTTCAAGGGCACAGTTCAGGAGGCCATGGCAGATCTTGTCAGAGCTTTGGCAGCAAAGGCTCTTCAGAGTTAAATCAGTATCTTCATGTCAACTTTACTAGGAAATCCGTATTTATTTCTCTAAATGCCCTCTTGTGAAAGAGTAAAAAATCCTAAATCTGAGTCTGAGCCGTTGGAATTTCTACTCATGATGATGAAAATGTTTCCTATTCAATCCTGTATTGATGTGAAAATAACATGACAATACACTTCCATGGCTTGGTTCTGTGTGATACGGAGCTTGCCTTGAACTCAGCATTGCTTAAGGTCATTTAAAAATGGCAGATTTGGATTATGTCAAACCCTCAGATTCAGTTTAAAAAGGCTACTTTAGCAACTGAGAGGAAAAAACTCTCATCTTCATTTGGAGCAAGGCGAGAAATGTGCATAAGGAGATCAAAACTCAGAGTTCTTATGGGTAATGTCTTGAAGGCTAAGTTATTCAGTAGCATTCAAATGGGCTCTGAAACAGAGGGATGCTGATAAACCAGAAAGAGCTCTGCATAAATAGAGCTTTGGGAAAATCTCCTTTGCAGTTGGGTACTTCAAGGGTTAATTTATGTTCTTTGTCTAAGAGAAGGGTTATAAGGTTCCCTTATTACCTGTAAGATACCTGTAGTGACATTTATAGTAATAACAATTCTTCCTTATCTCAGTAGATAGTGTGTGGATATCTGTTTCTCAGGAATTTGATATTAGCCCAATTAGGACCACAGATTGGATAGAAATTTTAGGAATGAGGATGTTTAGCCACGGGAAGAGATTAAATCAGACATAAGAAGTCAAAATTTAATTTTGCCCAGAGCTGATGTTCAGACAGAGGTTCCAGTTTGGCTCAGAAATTACTGAGCCCTATTGTCTTTAAAAATCAACATAGATGTTCTGAAAAGTTTTCCTGAATGAAAAATCTTTCATTTAAGCACATTAAAATGGAGGACAAGTCCTCTTTTGTAGCTTTGTGTAAAATGAGATGAAATATTTGACATTCGGAATGATTGGATTTGGCTCCTGTACCAAGCACAGGATAGTCAAGTGGCATTGCACAAACTTCCTTGCTGGAAATGTTCTGTTTAACCTCATGCAGTTTTTCCACTCCAAATAAATTAATAATTACAAAGAGAGACAAAACCCAGGCTTTTGCCTTTGTGCTCAGTAATAGTGTAAGAACTAAAAAACCCAGAAGTGGTGAAAAAAGAGCTCTGAGACTTAGGAAGCATGATAGCAATTTGTCTTAAAGCATTTAAACTTTTTTTCTACCCATTTATAGTAGCATTCAGCCTGAATAGGAAAGAGAAGGCTTTTTATGGCTTCAGGTGCAGGGATAGTTATCAGGACAGTTTCAGAAGGGAGCTGGGATGCTGGATACAATTCCTGTGGCATGGAGCCAGCTGACCTAGTGCTGGCAAAAGGTCACTGGGATGGCTGAACAGGCTCTTTTTACAAAGGGCTGTTTGACAAGGGCAGCTTGTGACAGGACGTGGGGGAATGACTTTAAACTGACAGAGCGTGGGTTTAGATTAGATACTAGGTAGAAATTTTTTTTACTTTGAGGGTGGTGAGACCCCAGCACAGGTTTTCCTGTGGCTGCCCCATCCCTGGAAGTGTTCAGGGCCAGGTTGGATGGGGCTCGGAGCAAACTGGTCTAGTGGAAGGTGTCCCTGCCCATGGCAGGGGATTGGAACTGGATGATCTTTAAGGTCCCTTCCAACCCAACCCGTTCTACTGTCCTGTGATTCTGTTACTAAATAACAGTTGTTACAGTAAGTCTTGTATTTTGAGTTACATCTTTGCTAATCAAAGACTGGCTGGTCCTGAAGTGTTCAGGTGCTCAGTGTCTTGCAGAAGAGAGAGTTCATACAAACCCCCAAAGTCGGTTTTTACAGTGCTCCCTGCCGAGTGAGTCACTGCAGGCTCCTGTAGCACACAGGAAAATGTGAACTATTCAACCTGGTGTCTCAACCCATGTTTTTTGTAGGCTGAGGATTTCCAGCTGAGGTCTCTCTTGCACTCAAGCTGACACTGAAAAGGCATTGACCCTTGTGGTACCCACTGCCAGGTCATCACTGAACCTGTTTTTAGCTGTGCCAGTGGACTGGTGCTGGGCCCAGCTCTGTGAGGCTGCTGGGAAAGCTGGGGGAGAGGTGGAGTGAGCAAAGTGTTGGAAACTAGGACCAGCAGAAAGATCTTAACAATTCACTTGAGACTAGCAAGAACAAGTAAAGTTACTGAGACTGAAAGATCCCTGCACTTACGGATGAACAGTATATGGATGTCAGAAAGCTGGGAGGTGATTTTACAGAATAAAACAGTTGGCTCATGCAACAGATAACAGTAAGTGAAATAATATTTATTTATTTAGTTAGTTAGTTAAAATTTTTAGGTAGCTATAACTTTCTTCGTGACTGAAAATTGTGTTCTTATACGCTTAGAAAAAATGTCCTTTCTTTGACTTTTTTCACTCCTGTGCTATATCCATCTTGAGTTTAGTATTATTTTTAGGTTTCTCTTTCTTTGGAAATGAATCTAATAATTTCTTAAGAAATGGATCTAATGTTGAATGAATCTAACATTTACTTTTGAAATGATGACTCAATAAGGCTGTGCAAAATTCAGTAAGATTAAAAGGATTGCAGAAGTGGAAAAGATTTTGTATTTTTTTAAAGAGGCGTAAGTCCATAAAATATGAAACAGTTTGCCCACACTTTCAAATTTTCACTGGGAAATAAATGCGATTTTCTCAACAGTGTGAAAATATGATAATTACTTAAATTTCAATCATCCCACCCTGTAAAAATGTACCAGTGTTTCATTTAGGTCAGACATGAAGTAAGCATCATTTTCTGCTTAGTGTTTAGGATGCTGCCTCCGTGCTCCTCTGTGCTGGCATTCAAGAGATGCTCTGGTTTTACTGACCAAGGGTTTTGCCTGAAAGTCAGACAGATGTAAAATAAATTTACAGAATTTGTCTCAACAAATCTGTTACCAGAATAGTTGGTGTTTTCTGTTGTTCTGCTGTGTGCACTACCAAAAGCAGGTGCTGGAATAACCCTATCTGGTGTTCTAAATATAATATAAATTGAAGGTATTTACCACATGCTCAGGGTGATTTATTTTGCCTTGAACACAGTACAGTGATCACGAATTGGATGGTGCAAGAGTAAAAACAAAAACACAGAGAGAAAGGAAGGACCGTGAGGTAATCTGAAAGATATGCTGAGGAACCTGGTGCTTTCTTTTGGTGAGTCATAACTTTGCAGTGCAGATATGGCTCCTGGTTTTAACTCTGTTTAAAGAACTGTGTTTAAAACTTCAACAGGGTTGCAGCTTACACTATATATTTGTAGAATTGCACTTTTAAATAACACGGGGAGTCTGTGCTCCAGCTCTGAAGGAAAATCAACTGTACTTATGTAGAAAACACCTACACCTGAGAGGTGTTCACAAGTCTGTTCTGAAATGTCTCATGACAGGGACTTGATCATCTCTTGAACTGTATCCCTTCCAGTGTCCATTTGGTCTTAAAAGTAGCTGTTAAAAATACACATATAAAGCCATTCTGTGTGGCTAAAAATAAGTCATGTTTTTGCTCTTCCTTGATCTCTGTCCTGTTTATAACAGTCTTCATGTATTTAAAGGCTTGAAATGTCTCCTTCAGCCTTCTCTCTTCTAGACTAAGCAACCTTTACTGCTCCATCCCTTTTCTTATAGGTTGCTTGTGATAAATCTCTTTAATGTGATAGATCTCTTTTATGTCTTGATGATCTCTACTGGCCCCTTTCCAGTCTGTGGGTCTCTTTCAGAGGGCTGCTGGAGCTGCACGCAGCAGTCCACCTTGATGCCTTACTTTGCTGCTGAGCAGGAGGGAGTAGTTAAGTTCTTTGTCTTCTATTCTGTGATTCTACAAACCTCTGGTTCCATATATGATACTCCTAAAGCATTTCTGCATGGCGTTTGTTTTCCCTTAGTGCCACACTGTGAAGTGTGCAGCTGCATTCTGCTGCAGCTCCTTTTGCTGCAGTGCAGTTGCATAGCTGGTGGTTTGACCTTTTCAATTCAGGCATTCAGTTTCTCCTTTCTCAAGCACACACCTCTTCAATCAGTCTCAGTGAATGAAGTCTTACTGACTCAGGTTTATTTCTCCAGTTTACCAAATGTATTAATGCAGAGGAATTCCCCAGACATTCTCCTGCCTTGTGTCAGGAGGTGACCCTTATGAGTGTGATTAATGTCAAACATAATACTCATCTTTGGCCAGCTGAGATATATGTATATCCTGGGGTATTGTTTGCACTCTTTCACGTTTCTAATCAAACACGCCTTTGAAAGATTGGCTCATCTTAGTAAATCCTCTGTGACATATTAGTGTTGGGTGTGTGCCCATCAAACAGCTTAAAGACTGTCAGGAAATAGCAAGCAGCATGGCATGTTTACAGGACAAGATATGAGTATGCAGTGAATCATATTTGTGCCTAATTTTACAACTGTTCAGCTGGCTGAATCTGGCATTTAAAACTGTGTCCTCTTCTACCTAGACAAAGGCTGGCTGAAGGCTTAATCATGGCTAAAGTGGAGCTTTACAAGACCACAGGACTTCAAACATAGTTGGTATAAGCTTTAGAACTCTATAAAACAAGCCAAAAAATGTTTTTAAATTTAGGTAAAGTTTTAGGGAATAAAAAACCCTAAAAATAGTAGCCAGTGACATGTTCTTAAGAGTACAGTTCATGAGGATAAAAATCCTGAGCTTTGAAGTCAAATTTAATGTTGAGAAGCAGCTTCTTGCCCAGTGTACATCTGCATAGCTGCGTTGGAGGTGGTGGAACCATGTTAATTTATACCAGCTGAAGAGCTGGTCCAGCGTTTCATGGCCTTTGCAGTGCCTACATGTTTCCTTTTAAATATTTACAGTTTCTCATAAATTTATTGCTGGGTGAAGTGTGCCAGAAAAACAGCCATGGAAACGAAGGTTCACTATTAAATCATGGGAAAGCAAAGAGCAGTGGTGCTACGTCCCAGACTTCCCTAAGTGCCAGCATGTTTCTACCACATCTGGAGAAGCCCCTTCTCCTTGGGTAGGAGCCTCATTCAGCCTCCCTGGGCCCTTCCATTTGTGGCTTCTCTGCTGAGCCTTTTGCCTGTTCCTTGTCCATAACCAAATACCTCTGAAGAATCTGTGACTGGCAGCAGAGAACTGAAAGGAAGAAGACCCCACCATAAATTGCAATATGTGTCTGTCCATTGGTTTTGATGTAAATGGACAATATTTCCTGACTGAAACTCTCAGACCACTGATTTTCATAGTGCCCATTTCCTATAACCTGCAAGAGAGATGTGTCAGACCAAGGCTGCTAACTGTACATATTGTCCACTCCAGCTAAGTGAAAAATCTAATGAAAGACTTCATAACAGCTTCCTGCCTGGAATTCATTAATGCTTTTGAATAAGTCTGTTATGAGAAGTCTTGGGGGATTAGATTGTACAAATAGTGAGAAGGAAATGGAGAAGAATGAACAAGAATGGTATTTGTCTAGTGTTAAATGGAGAGTGCAACTTGTTTTGAATGGCACAGTAAACTTGGTTTCATTATTTTTATGATCATCTAACTGGTATGTGGTCAATAGAGGTCCCTCCAACCTTTCGTAGGCATTCATGTCGACAGCATTTTGAATTTTACAGTAACTAAACAAAAACAACAAGGAATTCAAATGTCTTAGTTGGTTATGGCGAGACAATGGGAAAAGGGGCTGCCTATGCTCCAGTTTTATTTCCCCTCACCTCAGCAAAAAAAGGCTGAGTCTTGGCTAAGTGAACCAGCCAACAGCAGAACTGTTGTTCCATGTGCTGGAGCTCTGTGTGAATGGAGGCGGCTCTACAGAAATGTGGAAGTTGAGTTTCTGAAATACCCAAGGGCTTTGGTGAGGGTTTTCAGAGATAGAACACGTTTCTGTGAGTGCGTGGAACTGCTGTTGAAATTGCAGAGTTTGCAACACTGGGGTTGAAGAAGAAGATGTGATGGAAGGGAAGAAAAATATCATGGAGTAAAGGTAATTTTTGTGTTGTGTTACAGTAAATTTAATCACCGTTGAAGTGAAAAACCAGTGGGCAGAAGTTAAAGGAAACAGTTCTGCTCAGTTAGAAAGGGTCCTGAGCAACCTGGTCTAGTGGAAGGTGTCTCTGCCCATGGCAGGGAGATGATCTTTAAGGTCTCTTCCAACTGTGGTTCCAACTGTGATTGTAAGGTTTTATCCTCAGCAAAGCAAAATGTTCCCTATTCAGGCTTTTCTCAGGCTGTACAGAATTTGCTTATCTGGCAGTCTCTGCTTTGAAAAAATAATTTTTGTTGGGTTTTTTGTGGTCCAGAAGAGAAGAGAGAACAGAAAGCTTCAGCCATGCTGTGGGTGGAGGCCATGCCCACCCCAAGCTGGTAGCTCAGCCAGTCCCTTCCTGCCAGCTGTAGTTCTCCCCGGCCATCAGCGTTGCAATTGAAATGGAAATTTCTGTGGGCCACAGGAGTTGTGCTTATTTTGAAGAGGGACTGTGCGCCAGGTGGCTCTTGTTGGGAATGTTCTGCTCTACCTGCTCGTGGTCTGGGTTACGGAAAGATTGTGATTTTTATAGTCGGCTCCTGGCAGGAATGCAGACATTTCCATACTTACAGGGTTTGATAAATGATTATTGAAGAAGAGAACAGCTCAGCTAAAATGTTTTTCTCGGTAGGATTTAATGCATAGTGCTTTGAAGGAGTCTTCTGGTGGGTGGATGGGAAGGGTCAAGATTCACCATTTATTCTTCTAGATGGGAAATGATGAAGTTGCCACAGTGGTTTCTGCAGTTCTGACACTGTAATGTCATAGAGCAGAGCTGCTTTTATTTCCCAAATTAGAATCTGGTTGTGGATATGCTTTTAAATCTCTTATCTAATCTATGGGCTGGACTAAAAGATATTTCTCGTCATAAGAACTTATTTTTCCCATAGCTGTGAAATAAAAAATAACAGCTTGTTCATTCGAAAATGGGTAAAAACGCTGTTAAGTTTTTGACCCTCCTAAGGAGAGTAACTATGAGAACATCCTTTGTCTGTGTGTTGCCTTTCATGCTTATAATGATGGCTTTTGAAAGTTTTCAGTTATAGCAAATCAAAGTCCACTTACTTAGAGTGAACATGACAAGTGATGGGAAATTGCATATATTTTCTCCTGACCTTATTATAACATAAGCTCTCAAAGACTTCTGTGGAAGAATTAAATCATAAGCCTTCAGATTCTTTTTTCTCTCCTTCACAAACGGGTGGGTTTGCAGATGCAGTTCAGTCTTTGCAGGAGCAGCTGAAATCAGATTTACCCATGCTACAGTGTGTATTGGCATTGGAACTGGACCACCAACATCTTTTTTAACAGGAACACTAGGAACAAAATAGATTTCAGGCCAAGATTTGACTTTGAAAAGAGGAAAGTGATCATTATTTATTGTAGACTGTAGCTTGGGTTTGAAAACATTTCTTTTATAGTCAGTTTTAGTTAATGCAGGTTGCTGAAGAAAGAAAATATCTCCCTCACAAAGGAACACATGGGAAATAATAAGCTTATTAATTGAATGCATGAAACCTGCTCCCCTTTTCATGAAAGAAGGGTCTATGCTATGCTGAATAAAACTTTCTCCTTTGCATGCTGATGTGTTCTCCACGAATTGATGTTGCTGCTTCATTAGGAAGCCCAGCATTTGAAGCTGCATTCTGGCAGCAGAACTCCTTTTGCTTTTGCTTACCAAACTTGGCCAGAGGAGTAAAAGAGCCAGCACTTGTTCGTAAGGAAGAAACGGAGAATCTGAAAAAGTGAAGTTTTCTTAAGCTGGAGCAATTTTGCATCAGAGTATTTTAGGGTAAACCTTTTATTTCTTGCAGTAACTGTGCATGGTACAAGGTAGCAAATCACTCGAGGATGTTCAGTTTCGAGTTTCATTGTATTTGACCCAAGTGCAAATCAAAATCCACTGTAATTGTGTGAGAAAGTACCTTCTTTCCCAAAGTGTTGCTGCTTAACTCTAGACTTTGTGAATATTTTTCATTCATTTCAGGTGTGTAGCATCCAGGATTCACAGAATTCACTTCGTGGAAAATGTGAAGTAGGCACTCTGAAAATTACATTACTGTTGCAATAGATTCTATTTGTTTAATGTCACAGTTGAAGTATTGTCTTAATTCTGGTTTCTCTGATATGTCTGTAAATGGAGCTGCACTGTGCTCATCCTACGCCACTGGCAACGGAAGTAAAATTCGCTTCCAGACAGGAGGGGTGTATGTGGGGGTGTTGGGACAAAGAGAACTTTGTGTTTATAAACAAATAAACTGGAAAAAGCATATTTCAGTCAGTGACCAAACAGAATAAATAAATAAATAAATAAATAGATTTCCTGAAAACATTAAAAAAAAGAGAGAGAGAAATTACAAAGTTCTGGATTTTGCTGGGAAATAAATTCTGAGCAATGCTTTGGGATTTGGAAAACAAGCCGCTTCACTTGATCCAAGCCAAGTATTTTTCCCCAGAGGTCTGTGAACTGGAGCACTCATCTGGGCTGTTAGGATGTAGCTGAGGTCCCAAATCAACCAACCCCGTCCGTTCACTTCCTGGGGAACGCTGTGGAGCTGGTCAGAGCCCTGTTTTGATGTGTTGGCCTCTGCTGCTGTGCAGTGACCTAACAGCCAGCTCAGTGTCCGAGACGGGCTCAGACTCCTCAGCCAGGTTATGGACCTGGGTCTCAGGTCCCTCTTGTCTCAGGTGAGTGACTTTGTGTAGGCTCTGAGTGCTGGGGAATGCAGGCTGGCTTTGTTCATACCATGCACACGGTGCCTGTATTGTTCCAAACCTGTGGTGAAGAACCTGTTTGAGAAGGCAGATTTCCGTCCTAAATCTGCTCAGTTGTCTGCATGCTCAGACCCTGAGCTGAGTTTTTGTGCCTGCATATGTTGTACTAACAGGGTGTACAACCAGCTCTTCTCCTTTGTAGATACAACCTGTATTGATCGTTTTCATGTTGTCACCCTTATATTGCCCAAGTCCTGCTTTTCTGAGCAAGTGAAGGCTTCCCTGCCCGTATTGATCAGTACACTGGGTGCCTCCCTGGACCTGGTTGTAAATCCATCCTAGGCATGTTCATGAATCCCAGACAGCTCTGATGATTTCTGGGCATGGCTGTGCTTTGTGCTGAGATTTGTTTAGCGTGCTGAGGCCAGAAGACATGTGGATTAGGAACGTAGTGTTGAAAGTACTGTCAATCTCCAGCTCCTGTAGCAATATCTCACTATTGAGATGGGCTATTACTATTTTTAGAAACAATCTATACATATTAACTGTACATTGTGCACAATTGGGATTTTCATGAAGCTTTCATGAAGCATTGTTGGACGTCTTCTGTGGAAGGCAGGCTGAGACAAAGGCTTTCTTGTTTTGAGTGTGCAAAAGGAGCCTGGTGCGGTGAGGGGATGGGAAGTGGACTGTGATGAGCAGGAGGACTTCAGGAAATGAAAACAAAAACAAAGCAGCGGTGTATGGTAAGAGGCATGAAGGCAAGAGCAGGGGTGCAGCTTTTGAAAGCAGAGGGAGGAACATTGCTGGCAGCTTGTGAAGAAGTTGTCACCTTCCTTCCTCTCTGTGTCTGTGTCAGGGCACTGTGTTAGGTCACTGCTGCTGTTCGCGCTGGGAGTTGCTGGGACTCTTTCCACGGTGGTGGAATCCCTGGAAGTGCTCAAAAACACCTCGTAGGTGTGGTGCTTAGGGATGTGCTTAAGTGGTGGGCTTGGCAGTCTAGTGTTAATGTTTGGACTTGATCTTGGCTGTCTTTTCCAACCTTAATGATTCTGTGATTCCTATGCCGTTGTTTCACTGGTCCTCCTTAACACCTTGAGTTGAATTCAGCAGGCTTGAGCGGAGCAACAAGAGGGCAAGGTGGCATCACTGTTTGGGATATCTGGGGGCTTCGTTTTCCTTCTGTACTAGAGTAAAACAGGAGTAATGCCCTGGAACTCAGCAGGCTGGCACAAGCTTAAAAGCAGCGTGATTCCTGTCTGTGTCTGTAATCCGGCTCCTGAGTCCTTCCAGCTCCACGTGGGTACTTTGCCATAGGAAAAGGACTGGCAAAACCGGCCAGTGTAATAGTTACTGGTTAAGAGTCCTGGAAATCTTCTGACTTCAGTAGTGTTTTTTAAAGTATCTTTAGTTCCTGCTGTTCCACTTTGTCCATAACCATGTGAAATGGCTAAGTTTATTATTAAGGAGTCTCTAATACTCTTAGAAACCTGATTCTGTGCTAAGTCAGGAAGATGTATGTGACTTAAATCTTCAGTAGATCTGGTTTGGATCAGAGGAGGGAGGTTAACAGAGCCGTATCTTCACTGAGCAACTGAAAGTGAAGGAAAACAGTCCCTGTGTGGCTGCAGCAGCTCGTGATTTACAGGGCTGGATTCACAGGGCTGCTGCTGCTGCCGAGAACGCACGCTCTCCACTGCTGTTGATTTTTGAATTAAAAAAATGCAGCTCTGTACACAGTTTACTTTAGTGCTAGAGGGCAGGGATATATAGGTAAGAGCCGTTAATCCCCAGCAGGCTGCTGGGCAGGCGAACAGACACAGATGACAAAATTTAATTGGAAACATGAGCAGTTTAACAGAAAACATATTTGTGATAATTGAGAGAGTAACATCTCCAAAAGGGAAACTCTGCAAAGAGAAACTGATTCAGAGGAGAAGTGGCCACTGGTAGGTGAGTGTGATTTTTCAAGCTCTCTTTAAGCTCGGAACTAATTTCTTAACGAGAACAAATAACATTAGGAGGAACTAACTAAATAAAAGATTTGTTTTCTCTGTGGGGGGAGGGCTGTACACTTACTGCCACAAGTTGCACTCACAGCTGGATTAGGATAATTGGTAATACTTAATTTAGGTTCTTTACGAAAGGATACAGTTGGTTTTAGTTTTGAACGTGGAGTTTTCTTCTATCTTTGCATGTGAAGATCTCACCACCCCCACCCCCAATAACTGAAAGGACTTTAGTTTTACTTTTTTCCTTACTCCTGCATTTTTAAATATGTTTGAGGTTTTTCTAAGAATCGAACTTGGACAGCAAGTATTTTGCCAAGAGCAGAGGGAACCCTTAGTTATAAAATACTGCTGTGTTTTTGCTAATGAAAAAGTATTGTGGACTTAATAAGGGAGAACACATTGCAGAACACATTTTGGTTTGAATTGGAAGAGATTCTTTTTCTTCCTTTTTCTTGAAACAGCAAGTAAATGTAAATTATACAGTAGGAACTCGTTGCTGTTCTGCTGGGTAGGAAAAGAAAACTGGTTTTTATTTTCTCTAAATTTCACTGATGTTGAAAATACTGATGTGTCTTTTTAATGTTATCAGTGTGATATTCTTGATGTTTCACTACAGAAAGTATCTCATAGTAACTCTAATACCAGGTACTACTGTGTTGTTTTTTTGGGTTGTTTTCTGTGGTTTTTTTTCCAGAGCCTGCAGAGAGCACAGCCTCCCAGCCCACAGGAATGAATGAAAATGTCTCATCCTCAGTTCAAAGCTGCGGCAGTGCTGTTCCTTGCAATAACTCCTCGGCCATCCCTCAGCCCAGCTCTGCTATTAAACCTTGGCGCAGCAAGTCCCTCAGTGCCAAGCACACAGCGACGTCTTCCATGTTATCCGTGAAGCAGCCAGCAGTGGAGCCTCCAAAGCCACCCTCGGAAATCGTCAAAACAGCTCCCAACGGTCAGAAATCCATGCTGGAAAAACTAAAACTCTTCAACACCAAAGGGGGTTCCAAAGCAGGAGGGACAACGCTGGAGTGTCCGGGGTCTCGGGACAACAGCTGTGAAAAGCTGGAGACGCTTCTCAGCTTTGAGGAGAGTGAAGAAATCGATGCCACCAACCAGAATGTGAACAACCCGGGATCGATGTCCAGCAGCCCCAAAACTGCACTCAAGGGAATTGCACAGAGGACTTTCAGTCGTGCACTGACTAATAAGAAAAGTTCTCCAAAGGGTAACGAGAAGGAGAAAGAGAAACAAAAAGAGAAAGAAAAGGATAAAAGTAAAGACGTTGCAAAGAGAACATCTATCACTGAGAAGCTGGACCTGAAGGAGGAACCTAAAGAAGAACAGACAGCACTAACAGCAACAACAACAGAGATGCCAAAAAAGTCCTCCAAGATCGCAAGCTTTATCCCTAAAGGAGGGAAGCTGAACAGTGCCAAGAAGGAGGCCTCTGCCCCTTCGCACAGTGGGATACCAAAACCAGGAATGAAAAACACCACAGGGAAATCCTCAAGTGCCCCCGTTCCTGCGAAGGAAGGCGAGAGGAGCCGTGGCGGGAAAGCCGGGTCGGGGCTGTCGCATCAGAAGTCCCAGCTGGACAGCCGTCATTCCAGCTCCTCCTCCAGCCTGGCCTCCTCCGAGGGGAAGGGCGTCGGGGGCCTCCACAGCAGCAGCAGCAGCCAGGCCGTGAACGGGCCCGCGGTGACGACCCACACCACGGGGAGCAACACCGTGAGTGTGCAGCTACCTCATCCCCAGCAGCAATACAGCCACCCCAACACCGCCACCGTCGCGCCCTTCATGTACAGGTACGGGACACGCCTCCGGGGGCTCTGGGGAGTGGGCTGCCCGGGAGGGTCATTCTGGATGCTCTTCCAGGGGGGTGAAGCAGCAAGGTAAATGCTGCATCATGGAGAAGTTTCTTGCTTTAAGAGCGTAGGCAATTTATGCGTTTTCACAGAACTGATGGTGAAAGCTGTTGGACTAAGGTCTATGAGAAGTTGTGATAGACAGGAGGGGGAATTATTGTTCCATCTGACCCTGCTAGCAGGAAAGATGAGAATCTGAACACCTCCTTGACCAGGTGCTGCTCCTCCAAAGGGTACAAGAACATGTATCAGGTTTGTTTTGTGCATCACAGCTTTGAAAGTTGTAACAACACCAAGACACACTCTTCATTGTGGCTGACAGCGGTGGAGCTGCCTCACTATAAGCAGGAATTGGAAATTTAAAAAAAAAATAAAATAAAATAAAAATCCCTTATTTTAAGTAAGGCCAGACAACAAGTATGTGGTGTTGTATGTGTTAACCCTGAGGTAAGCAAAAGAGCAGCCAAATGAAGTCACAGCTAACTTCTGCCTAGCCCGTTTTCTGTTTGAAGCACCTTCTGTTTGACAGTGGCAGTAGAGGATACATAGGGAAGTGTAACAAGAGGGAAATCAGTAGCAGAGATTCTTAAGGACACAGCATGACTGGGACACAAGTTTCTTGGTCAGAGGGTGGGATTTTTGGTTTGGACAGCCATCTCTTGGGGGTTTCTTGACACTGCTTAGCTCTTTCATAGGAAGAGGATGCAAGTGTTTGCTCTGTCTTCAACACCTTCTTGCTGCCCATGATCTGAAAGACCTTTATCACCCCCTTCCCTTCCTTAAAATGTGTCCTTTCTAGGGTAAGGTATCCTAGCCTCTCTAGTTTTTACTTGTGAAGATCCTGTTCATGCCCTGTCCCATAGTTTTTTCAGCTCTACTGTACACATTTTTGCCTTGGATCTCTTGGCAGATACAGCATAAAAAATGGTTGGTCACATTTTTTAAATAAGAGTGAATGCCAGAGGAATAAACCTGAAGGAGAGGGATGCCAAAGGCCTGTGTAGGAATGCAGAATGGGAAGAGCAACCCTTGAGTCTTCTGGTCCCTTTGAGAATTCTCCCTGGGTGTATGGAATAAAATGCCTGGGGGCCTGGGAAGCAGAAATTTTTGGAGATGGGTTGTTAAGTTTATCACTACAATGTCCTTTCATTGTTGGTATTGATCTTAGTCTGAACACAGATACCATCATCTAAAGGGTAAAAGCAGATGCAATCCATAAATTCTCTATAATCTAAACATACTGATAAACTCTACCACAGTATTTATGTGACCTTTTACCAAAACCAGGAATGAAACTACCTGTTGGCAGCGGAAAATTGAAAAACAGTGTTTACTTTTCAGCATCGGAGGAAAAAAAGGCCAAACTCTGTGATCATGTTAGCTTTAAAAGGAAAGGGAAAAGTCAGATCATACGGGTTTGCAAGGCAAACATAACACATTATCATATTTGCTATCCAGACATTATTTGAATCTGCAAAATGCGCTTGTTAATGCATTGCATTAGAAGGCTCAAGTTTTTTCTGAAATCATTTAAGGTTGCTTTAATTTGTATTTTTCAGCTGTCTGTAGCCTTTTTGCTTGGGTTCGCTGGGTTTTTTTAAAGCAAAAGACATGAGAAATTGTTCTGCATTTCGTATAGGGTTGTCACAGGCAGAATGGGAGCTTCAGACAAAGTTTATTATAGAAGCCCTCCTGTTGAGTCAGGAGGTGCAGAAAAGACCCCCTTGCTTTCTAAACTCCGTCTCAGAGAGGAGTTCTCAATGCAGCTGGATCCAGGCTTAGCCCCAGACTTTGTCAACTTTGTTCATATCTAAAGGATTATATAGGTGTGATTGAACTTCATATAACTCAACTGTCCTGTAGGATTAAAGATGGCAAATCAGATCTATTTATATAAAAATAAGTGATTTATTTTGATAATGATTAGACTAAAAGTTCTCAACTAGAATTACTTAGTACACAGTAGAGGCAGCTGTGATTACTAACAGTATAGGATAATGCACTATGTTTGAAACAATAGCAAAGGAATTATATTAAAGTTAGCCAAAGCAGTTATTCAGTACAGAGTGATGTTATTCACCCGTACCAATGACCATGGGCAAATCTCTTTTGCTCACCCTCCAGGATGTCCCCACTCAAGGGAGGAATCTCTGCACACACGCCAAGTAGGGGTGTGTTAGAAGACTAAACAGTGGGATTGGGCTTTTGTAGGATAGAGTGTCAGTCCTGTGTTTCCTGGCCACCTGTGTCAGCTCAGCATCTTTGCTTATCAGTGGTATCATTGTTGGTTCCTCTATCAGGTACTTTCTGCCACATCTTCACCTCCCTATCAGGAGGTTGAACTTTGGGATTGATGAGTCAGGCTGGTTTCAGCATTATTCAAGACCAAAAGCAGCATGAGACCCCTTCTCTTTTCACCACAGACAGCTCTGTAAATAGGGCATTGTTCCAGTTGTTTTACCCCCACTCCAGGCAGAGCATCCTGCTACAAGGGTCAAGTGAAATTAAGAGTATTGCAGTAATAATTCCCCACTGTGTCTTCACTTTCTTACAGCACTTAACCCTTGGGGCAGGAGGACTTCAAGCTGCTTGTTGGTGTGCCTCTATGGGCAAAACACAGCACAATAAGTAAAGTGAAATGAGTCACAGTATCTTACTCAAGTCTGACAATAGACCCTTACATCACCTTTCATTCCCTGGAAGCCGTAATACCAGACAATAAATTGGACTTTGAAGTTGGTTTTGCCCAGTCATTTCTTTTAAAATACAAGCGATGTTGAAGGGAACCGAGCAGGAGTGTAACATGCCATCACATGCTCCCTGCTTTATCTTCATGCAATACAGACTTTATTGGAGAGGATCAGATTAGCCAGAACAATTGATGTTATCGATAATTAAAACACATCTGGAAATCCAAGTATCTTAAGACCCCATCTGATGAGCTGTGAAGCCTATCTTCGACTATGAATTTTTTATTTTTTACAGCTGAGTGCTTGTTTCCATTTCTAGGACATAATTCAACATGGGACTAATGAATTATGTAAAATCAGTCTGCTGGTCTGTTCTGGAGAGTGGGACAGAGTGGCTGATGGCAGGTGCACTCGCCTCGTTGTTATACTTGAGATACTTTGGATGGAGGGTGGCTGCACATCCCTGTGTTGTTTTGCCTTCCAGATCTCAGACAGACAATGAAGGGAACGTAACAGCCGAGGCCAGCACAGGAGGGGTCAGCATGGATTCTGCTCTTTATGTCAAAACTGCCCAGCCTGCCCTCGAGGACCTCTCAGGTATGTCTTGCAGCGTGACCTGCTACTGGCTGTGGTCTGCTTAAATAAGAACAGGCTAGAGCGAGTTGGTTTTATTCCTAATGCTTTGGTTCTCAATAACTGTATTTCTTTCAGCTCTTCAGCAGTGAAAACCGGGTGTCAATAATTTGAGCTCTAGATGCTTAACTTCAGCACAATGGTGTGCTCCCCAAATTTCTTGAAATCGTTAGGAATTCTGCCTACTTAATGTTTTTCTAGGAGAGGTGCAGCATTTTTTAGGATTAAACTATTATGAGGATCCTAAGAATTCCCAGGCATTTCATGGTTTTTGTTTTCTTTTAAAAACTTTGTTTTGGAGCTTACAGAAGAGACTATGTTCTGTTCCTTGATGTTTTGGTTTGGAGGAATCTCAGTATCACTCACATGAATCTGATCAATTTGAGAAACAGCCTTCACAGCAATAGGGCACCACAACCCAACTTTACTGTGTCCAGCATACAGAAGCTGAAACTGGTTGTAGCTAGAATATGAACAGTCTAAATTAGAAAGTACCTCATATATTTATCTAGAATTCCTGCTACTGTAAGAAGTATATGCTAGTTAGCAAAAAAATGTAGGCTTATCAGTATAACAAAATGAATTTCAGCAACCATAATCTGTTAGAATCTATTAGATTCTACTAATGGGATCTAAAGTGTGTTTTTAAAGTCTCAGTCTGATCTCCTCCTGTCCCCATTTCAGCAATATCTATGACTTTGCTTACTGCGTGCTATTGCAGGATACCTCATCTGTAGGATAAATCAGGTTTTTTCGTCTTGGGTGTCCCCCACTTTAATGTGGGGTTTGAAAACAAATGCCCTCCTTGGGAAAGCGATGTGGCTAAAAGTCTCACAACGAGATTAATTTCATACTGCATTGCATATTCTGTCAGTGCTGCCTTTACACCTGTGTGCTGATGGCAAAGGTGAGAGGCAGAGTCACTGGTGAGGAAAAGGGCTGCAGGAATGCATAAGTGAGCATAGCTATGTGTACGAGTTATATATAGGTGGGTTAAGTACTTAAAAGGCAAATAAAAGGCACAAGGGATAGAATCCTTGAGAACATTTTTGGGTTCATGTTCAAATATGAGAGTTCCAAGTAAGAAACGGAGTGTCCAGCTGCTTAAACTTTTTCAGCATTACCCCTTAATCATCGTATTGGCTGGGCTGGATGTATTTCAGCCTGCAAACTGAGAAGTGTTTCTGGATCACAAAAGGTCTTCAGTTTCTAATGACAGATGTTATGTAAATACAAACTATTACTCAACTAGAATATGTAAGTTTTGGGATCCAAAGGCGGAAGACAGCTGACAACCTCAAACAAGGGAGATGCAAACCCCAGCTGTGCACAGCCAGACCCGACAGCAGCATCCATAAAGAGGCCTTGGGGGAAACACAGCAAACTAAACAAAATAGTCCCTCAGCCCAAAGGAATTAGAAGAAGTAAGGCACAGATATCTTCCCTCCCTGCATAGCAGCCATTGGCACTGTTAATTTAAAAGCACATATAAAACAAAAGAGAGCTTAGGTAGGGAAAAATGGAAGCAGAATTGTTAAAGGATGTTGCCTGCTCATGAGGAGCTAAGTGATTTCAGAATTAGGCTCTAGCTCTGGCCAACTACCCAATACCTGTCTTTTAAGTATACTTACAATTTAGACAGTGGAATGTCATTTAAGTGAAAATTTGGTATCAATTTAGGCGTAAGAGCGGTCTCAGTAGAAACTGGTTTGGTTTGTCTCCTGTGTGTTTTCCTAAGAAGTTACCTATCATTTGCCTTCACATCTATGAGAGAAATGATCTGTAAAAGAGCACTGTGACCTTTGTTAAGCTAAAGGCCTATAAATGTTTTATGGTTTTTACTGCAAAAATTTGTAGATTCATGAGTATAGAAAATGTTTTCTGTCCCAGAGACCCACTGGCTAAAGTAATCAGTCTTGTTAGGTGGATCTTTCTGGTCCAGCCAGACCGTACTTGTTTGACCCTCTGGCTTAAGTGAATTGTAACTCAGGGAGATGTTTACTCCAGAGAGTAGAGACTGATTAAAAGAAAATTCTAGCATGGGAGCTAAGCACTTTGGTCAGTAGTTTGTAGCACTGCAGCTTTGTAGGCAACAGTGTGTGAGTGAGTTTTTCTGTGCCACCAACCTGGCATCTTCTAGAAACATGAAATTTAAAGCAGAGAATGTAGAAAGTTCCAACAACAGCTTTTTTTATCTGGTCCTTCACACTTCTGATGTGTGTAATATATAGATATCCATCTAAACTAGCAATTGTGTGGGTGACCAGCATCCTGGCAGCTCAAGAACGCATCACTTGTACAGTGAAGGCTGATATAAAATGTGAAAAGTCTTACATTTACTGTAGTATTTTCTTTAGTCATGAGTTGTAAACCCTTTAGAATGAAATAATTTCCTTCTGTGCCCAACAGAAGCTTTGTGACAGTTTTTTGGAGGTTTTCTGTTCCAGCTTTCAGCTTACAAAGAATATGCTGGCACTACTAGAAATTCACTTCTCTTCAGCCACTTAGAGGGTTTAACTCTATAAAGCTCAGCTGAGGTAGCAACCAAAGCATTTCTGAATTGACAGCTGAGAGCATGTAAATAAATTATGCTGAGGCACTAATTAAATTATTAATTTGATAAAATTTAATTATGCTGAGACAGTAGGAAGACTTTTTTTTGTGTACATAAACTCTACTTTTAAAGAGCAGGACATGAATGTGTTTTAGAACAAAATGTTTAAAGAACAGGATTTCTAAATGCCATGAAAACCAAGTCATCCCCCAGCTTTGTGTCATGTAGCATATTTTAGGAACAGTAACTGTGTTGTGATGTTGACAAGCAAAACCTTTTGTTATTTGACCTGGAACATCACTCAGCATGGAGCACCCAGTCAGCACAGTTTAGTTTATGGAAAGCTGTTATTGTAGAATGAGATCTGTGTGAAACAGGACAAAGAAGATCTAGTCAAAATACAGCATTGGAGAAACTGCCTGTGTCAGGTTAATGTTAATTACGTCAGTACATGAGATGGAAAGGGTGGTATGGATGGAGTGTATATTCTAATGAGGTTGAAAGTTAACCAGAATTTAAACTGGGCCATATGGGAAGTGACAATACAGCAGCATCTCGAAGGCAGCCTGTGCAGTGAAGGTAACCCTGCAGAGCTCATTTCAGTCAGGATGTGATGGCAGCAGGTGCCTGCCGAGGGGAACGGAATCTCAATCCTAACCAGCTTAGAAAGTCAGTAAAAGAGTGCATTTCAGTCAGATTCGGGCATAGGTAACAGCTCAGTTCTGTGCTGTTCACTGCCTGGCCCTTACTCATGGCTTATCTTCCCTGCAGGAGAGGATCCGGAGACTCGGCGGTTGCGGACGGTGAAGAACATCGCTGACCTTCGGCAGAACCTGGAGGAGACCATGTCCAGCTTACGGGGAACCCAGGTCACTCACAGGTAAGGGCGCCGCTCTGTTCATCGGGAAATGGTAACCACTGTGCTCTTACTTCACACCCCTTAACACCTGGCTGGGTTGCATCCTTAGAAAAATGATTAACACTGACAATGGGAGATACTGATCTTGTAATTTTTGTCTTTAATTCGCAGAATTTTAAAAATGTTTGCTGGTTATTGAGATGTATGATGAGGAATTGATGGGATGGGTTGTGTAACGGCTCAGAGGTCAAGAATAATCACTTCTTGTTAAATGTGTGAGGTGACGTTTGAATATAAGTTACAGTTTAAACTGTTTCTTCTTACTATTGAGTAGCTTCAGTGCATTACGCCTCTCTCCCCCTATGCGTAATATTTTGTTTAAATAAGAGGTGAACTGTGCCTGACCCACATTATCAAGTGCATAACTTAAATTCCTGACCAAACTTTGGACAAATGAATTTTTCTAGTATTGTTAGTCATCCCCTGTATGTAACTGCTTTTTCTTTGTAAAGCAGAATTTGGAAATCTTCAGCAATATTTAAAATATGCTGTAAATAACCAAAGATTGCTATTACATTTAAACATTATATGGAGTTTGATCTTTTCAGTGTTGAACAGGAAGTTTGGGAGAATAAGCTCTTTGGCCCCTAATAAGGTCGGGGTCCTACCTAGTGCTTGGTGCCTTACATACCCCAGCCCTAAATGAGTTTGTTGGGGGAACAGTTTGTGTTTTGGCTTTGTATCTAAAACTGAAGCAGAGCTTGCAAAGATGAACTCCCAAAGCTATTTTTCTTTGCAAGGTTCAATTAATGCAAGAGCTCTTTATGGTTTAATTACTATAACCAGAGATTAAAAGGTTTTTGCAGTTAACATGTAACATTATATTGAGAATGGTACAGTGCTGTTTATTTTTACTAATATCCACAATAAGTAAAAAAAAAATGGCACTTAATTGAGCAGGAAAGGAAAAGAGGAGTTCAAGAGAAGTTGCAGCTATGGATTAGCTGCAAATAAATTGGCTGCAACTCAGCTCTGAGTATTCAGGGTGTAGTCTTGCAATCTGTTCCCATCACCTGGAAACTCAGGGTGTAGTCTCATTTTTAGGGTTCCATACGTAAATGTTACCAATATTTTTAAAAACATACATAACTCGTAAATGTATGAGTAATCTATTGTTTCTTCTGGGTTTGGCTTTGAACATCTTCAAAGCAATTCATAGTTCGTTACTGGTTTGTTAATATGCAAAATGTATTTTGAAAAAAAATTTTTTTGGCCCTTCTTCTTGCTTTTTACATTTAATCCTCTCCGTGGTGTAGAAATAGCTTCCATTTTGGTGCTGGACACATCTCCAGAGTTAGAATTTTCATGAATGCAGACAGTAAAAGGAAATACATCAGAAAAATAGTACTTCAGCAGGTTTTCCTTTCGTCAGCTTATTATCCCACTCCCTCGCCTAGGCAGGCAAAACCACGGTGTAATGGAGTTATATGTGCTTGAAGACGAGACAGTTACGCTTTGATACTGTGGATAATCCATTAAAAAGCTCCTGCTTAAGTCTTCTCACGTGTATGTAGAGCACCTGGTGGCCTGGGTGCAAGAGTCTCTTTAGGAACGTGGGGGAAGGACCTGAAAAGTGAAAAGAAAGGCTGTCCCCAAGTGTTGCAGCAGTAAGTTGTTAGTGCTGTTGCGTACACTCTGTAACTTGGTGAGCGTTCAGGGCCTTGGAAGCACCTGAGATCTCGCAGCACGCCATGTAAGAGCCACGTTTGACCCGGTGCATCTCTCCTTTCAAGCACCTTGGAGACCACGTTCGACGCCAACGTCACCACCGAGATCAGCGGCCGCAGCATCCTCAGCCTGACGGGACGGCCGACGCCGCTGTCCTGGCGACTGGGCCAGTCCAGCCCCCGGCTGCAGGCCGGCGACGCGCCGTCCNAGCCGGGCGCCGGGCGCTACCTGTACTCGGCGCCGCTGCGGCGGCAGCTGGCCACGCGCGGCAGCGGCGTCTGCCACGTGGACATCGCCGACAAGGCCGGCGACGACGTCGACCTCGAGGGCATCGCCATGGACGCCACCGGCTACATGAGCGACGGCGACGTGCTGGGCAAGAACATCAGGGCTGACGACATCACCAGCGGGTGAGTTAACGCCTCGCTTCGGGTGGTCCTTCCCTCCTGTTTGTGGCGCTCTTATTTCTGGGATTATTTGGAGAAATAATAAAAAGCCAACACCGAAGATGTTGTACTCATTTTAAGAATTCTTTGGAGAGACAGCTCATAATCACGGGGGGATATAAACAAAACTCAGGTTTTAAGCGCATGTCAAGAAAATATCCCTACATTCATACAAAATATCCTATATTCTTGCATGTGGTTGAATGTTTTCCTGACCCAAGGCTCATTGTGGTTGCAACATTCATTCGTGCCCACGAGATGGAGGGAGTGAGGCACGTTTTGTACTTAGCTGAACTCTTTTGCTGTCTGAGCTTTGAGGGGCCAGTTCCCTGGAAGGAAATGAGTTTGCCTCTCTGAGTTAGGTAAAATAGTTGTACATGCTAAAAAAAGTTTAAAGAACAAGTCAGTGTGCAGAAATATGAAGTGATAGACAATTATTAATGAGGTTTTACATCAGCATTTTATCTCTGCCTTGAATGGAAAAAGCATTTGTTCTTTGCTCCAGAGTCAGTATTCAGTTTGTCTATTTGCAGTTCCTACTATAAAACAGTCATTTTTACTTAGCTCAAGCACATTAGCAGTGGATTGATGTTAAAATTGATGTTTGAGAATTAAATTGCTTTTTTTTTTTCTTTTTTCTTTTTTCTTTCTTTTTTCTTTTTTCTTTCTTTCTTTTTTCTTTTTTCTTTTTTTTCTTTTTTCTTTTTTTTCTTTTTTCTTTCTTTCTTTTTTCTTTTTTCTTTTTTCTTTTTTTTCTTTTTTCTTTTTTTTCTTTTTTCTTTCTTTCTTTTTTCTTTTTTGGGGCAGACCTGTCTGGCCATCTTACATCCTCTGCTTTTTTGTAGTTTTTTTCATTAGTGACATTTCTAGTGCTGTTGGCTTTTATGGAAGATACAGTGTCTCGTACTGGAATCCAGCTGCTGCTTTGTCATTAACTTAACTAAGTTACACCATCTGGAAATCTCCATTAATTCTGTCCGTTATGAATATTTAGATATTTCCACACTTTTTGAAAAGTCAGACACTTTCTTTTTAATGCTTCATTAGGGAAGCATATAGTAAAGTAGCTGATGCAAAACTCAGTATAAAATTCTGTTTCAGATAAAACACCAGTAGCTGTTGCTGCATTAATAATGCATCAAATCACTAAAGAACCGTGTGTTTTCCTCACATAAATCAACTTACACGTGGATTTTGTAATGTTTACTGTAGTAACAGTTACTGCTTTTCCTCTGGACTATGAATTCTGTTCAGATTTGTGGCTGTTTTGTTCTGGAAGTAAGGCAAGTAAATTCTAAGTAGCACCATGGTTTCAATAAAACAACCTTGAGTGGTAGTTGAGAATTATCCCTGGCAGAATTGTGTCAGCTCAGGCTTCTGCTGCTCATAGAGGAGCCTCAGTCTTTGCAGATCTTTACTTAGCGTATAAAATTCAGATTCCAGGTTGAAGGAAAGGAAAGAAGAGAAAAGCTGTCGAATTTATGAATGATATTGCCAGAGAAATCTGTGCCTTCACTCATCTCTGTGTACCATTTCCTTTTCTATTTCTGGTCATCCTGCAAGGTTAAAAGTGGGAGTCTCCACAGTCTGAAAGCACAAGAGTGGTGTTTAGATTCTGGGTAATGAAATGGTTTTGCCATTGGTGCCTCTGTCACCAAAGCAGTGAGTTATTTATCAAGAATGATTAACATAGCAGGAGAGTCAAATACTCCACCCCACCTCACTCCTGGCCTTGACTGTTGGGACATCTTTAACTCAGTATCTGACTCTTTTTTTCCCACTAGTTTTTAAAAGAGTCTGATACTTTTCACTTTTTACTCATGTAATAGCCAGATACTGATAAATGAGGTCTCAATTTAAGGTCCTTAGGACAAGAAGTGTGTGCAAATATCTTGTTCTTTTCCACATCTTTTGCCTTTAGCTACAAAAGTCTGTTTTGCTAAATAGTGTGAGTTGGTTTATCAATTTATATGGCACTGTTGGAGTCATTGAGTAAGTTCCAAGGACAGAATTGGTATTGTAGGTCAATCCATTGCTGGAAAGATCCAGCTCCATTTCCAGGTTGTGAACAGGGTTTGGAGATGGGAAGTTTGGGGGTCCTCTCCTTGCTGCACTGGTGGGCATTTGGAGGGAGCGTTGCTGCAAGCAGCCCCACAATGTTGGGGCTGCAGTCTATGGAGGGTAATCATGTGAGTGGATTCGCTGAGAAGGGAATATTGCAGAATTAAATTGCAATAACAGCATTCCAATATTAATGGAGAAGGATAAAAAAATAAGGGTGTTACCTTTGGTGACACCTAATGACACGGGGTTGCCATCTCCAGTGTGAACAGATGTTTGGCAGCCTGTTCCATAAGTTATGTTCCCCAGTGTCTGTTTAGTTCAAATAGTAAAAAAATAGGATGGCATTGTGTTTTTGTGGGAGAGGAATAATAAACTGCTTAGAAATCAGAGAGGTTGCTTGTAAAGAAAGCATCCGTGTGACTTGCTGCAGAACAAATCACCGAGATCAATGGGAGGGCAAACAGGCTCAACGTTTCCAGAAGCTGAGCTGCACTATGTGGAGAGCAGCACAAGAGGGTATTTAGAGCATGAATAGCTCTTTATTAGCTGGTATGTGTTTCACTTTGTCATTTTTCAGAATTGCTACAATCCTGGAGTCTGAAAACCTTGAATCTGTGTTTTCATTGGCAAACTGGTAGGGAAGGAAGCCAAAATATTTGTTACAGCCAAAATAAATCCAATAGCCAAGAATAACTAGTTTAGCCCTGTGATCCTGGTGCTTTCTCTGAAATGTACTGGGTCATGGGAAGTTTCGTTTGGCCTCCCTTAATGAGTCTGCTCAAGCAGAGCTCTGGCAGACACTGGGATTGCTTTCTTAGGGTTAGGAAGAGTATCTTTGCCAAAGGGACAGAGAACAGCTCTTAAACTAAGCAAGTCTCCAGGGGGTGGATCAAAGGTAAGAAGTTGCCTTATTACAGGGTCTGAAACATAACCCAGTGACGAAGCAACAGGAGTGGGATTTGTGTGAGGTGGGGAGTGAGCCCTCAGCCCGCTCCCTTTGGTGGCTGGCTGAGCTGGAGGCTCAGAGCCTCACTGGAAAGTGGCACCTCAGAGCCCAGAATTGTTTTACATCTCTACCCCAAAGATTGTCCCAGGTGGGCATGTTAATTCTCATGGATTTTTTTGCTTTTGTTCAGGAGGTTTTTGTCCACTTCAGTCTCCCTCTGGCTACTAACATACACATTCCTACCCTTTTTTTGTCTCCTTAGCCCCAGTTCTCTCCAACGAGATGTAGAGTTAATTTCCTTTTTATCTCTTACTGGAATGCAGCAACAGGGCTGTTGGTCATTAAAAAAAAGCCTTTTATAATTATTTTCTTTTCATTTAATTAATCCTCTGTCCCTGTTTTCATTACCTTAAGTTTGCGGCTTTCTGTGCAGAATTAACAGTGTGGATATACTGATTAGTGCTGGTCACAAGTTTTTCCAGGAAATGGCTTTGTGTCTGCAAACACACCTTTGTCAAAATCATTTTTTGCAGAAGCATGGCTGTTCCAGCTGTGCTCCAACACTGGTCTGGGGCACTGTGCTAAAATTCTCCTTGCAGCCACCTCCCGTGGGTGCAGTGGTTATTGTCGGGGGGATGCATTTTGCCATTTTATTAACTTCCCCATATTTGATGATTTGGTGGTGATATATTCCCATTCCACATCTTTTTCCACAACCTCTTAACGCATTTGCATGCACAATCCTCATGGGGTTATGATTCCTTCTTGTTTATTCAAACCTTTTTCGCTCCCTACGGATCTTTTTACTAGCACTGGAAGCAGTTGAATTTGGAAGGTGGAGGAAGGATGCTAAAAGGGGGAACAGGCCACTTTCCCCAGGACTGGGGAATCAGGCTTTGCTCCTGCTTCTGCTCAGGTCTCAAACTCACCCAGAAGCACTGTGCCCTTCATGGAGCAAAACCATCATTGAAATAGAGTTCTGAAGTAGGCTTACATTTAGGAGTTACATCTGTTGGGAGGCAAAAAAGAGCTGAAATCGAGAACTGATTTCACTGAATGTTGAAGTGTAGTTGGTATTTGTAGGATTCTTGCAGCTCGGTTTCTTGGTGTTGTGCTATTTGCCAGTCAGACAGTGACGCCTTTTCTTCAGATGTCAGGGTCACAGGTGGTATAACAGACCTTCACCAGGGCTGAGGTTTCACAGATGGAGGAGGAGGACTCTGCAGTTTGCTGCTAATGAGAATTTGTTGTTGGTAACAGTAGGTGAGAGAAACCCTTCCCTTCTCAGCTGTCTGCAGCAGGAGTGGTTGCTGCTCCAGGTAACTCATGGCTGGCTGGAAATCAGGAGTGGCTGAGGCAGTCCTGGGCTGAGTGAGAACGTGTGTGCCCTGTGCATGGATTCAGTGCTCTGTCTATAGGCTTTTCTGGCCTGTTTCTTTCCATAGTTATTATCACTGTATTTTTTCTGTGCGCTCTGAGTTACAGTGTATTAGTCATTTACTGGACACTGCCCTTTAAATGATATGGTTGTAGTGATAAGGTTTCATCTAAATACAGTGGATGGGTGAAACTGCATTCCTTTTATGGCTCTAGCACTTCAACATGACTAAGACTCATTAGGAGGTTTATTTTATTTTTCTTCTGTGTTTGAGCAGAGTGTTTATTTGAACTGTCTTTTGTCTTGCTAGGGCAGAATACTTCTACATTTTGATCTTTTCAACATTGCAGAATAGTATCTATATATGGCAAATGGATAATTAACACAAATAATGAAGGGGTTGGGCAAGCAAACTCAAAGGTTTGACTTTCATGAAAAGGGATAAGGAAACATTGACTTCTGACTTTGTAGCAAACAAGGTTAAAACTGAATTTGGATTTAAAGTCATAGACATCTTGGTGCTGTAAGAATGAAAAGAAAAATATACGGCAGTGTTTAAATAAAGACAGTATTCTTATTCCAAGAACTGTACTTACAGTTCTTTGCAGGAGATGTGAGTAGGATATTGCACAAGCATTTTTAATATTATTGATTTGGTATATTGTTTCAAGTATTCTTAAATATTGCCCTCACTTCAGGAGTAGTTCTTGTGTCAGCTTCATCAATAAGACAGTGTTTTATCAAGTGATATCTCAGATAACACGCTCTCATAGAACCTTTCTTGCAGTGTATGATTCAGCATAGGAAGACAGCGTAGGCCTATGAGTTATAACCTTAGACATCAGGGTTTTTTTCAGTGTAACAGTAAAATACCCATGTTAGGTCATACGTAGTGTTAATCAGTAAAATGAATGCAGTGGTTGTGGTGTTCTGTGTGTTTGCTTACTTCTACACACTGACCTATTGTTAACAGTTACCAAAGTACCATTTAATAGCAGTTATCCCATTTTGGGCTTTTTTTCTGTAATAAACACCTCAGCAGTGTTTGAACTGCTGCATCAGTGCCAACAGCTCGTAATTTGGGTGAAGGGACAGTTTATAAAGGACAAAATAGGGTCCCAGTCCGGGGCTAGCCAGTAGAGGGGGATGCAGTCATTCACACTGTGTCGATGTGGATCATCTGCAGGAAAAGAGTGGGCATGAGGGAATAATCCAAAGTCACTGTGGAGTTGCTCTTCCTCTGCTGAGAACCTCTGGAGAAGCTGCACTCCCTCCTTAATCCTGTTTGGTCACAGGTCATTCCTCTCCTGAACAGAATTGAAAAGGATGGTAAAAAATGGATCACTTATTCTATAGCTTAGTTCTATGATTTTCATTGAAATGGACTCTGAGAAAGAATTTAGGCATTGGAATCAAGACTGGCATGTGCAAAGCCCCACTGAACAACTGCCTGATTGTGGTGGGCCTTCAGCTGGCTTCAGGCCAGCAGCCTGGTGGTGGTGGTGGTGGTTCTTGGTGGGTGTGAGTGTCGCCCTCTTTTCAGTAATGAGTTTCCACCCGTGTTTCCCTGAGGTCCAGAGTGACATTGCACACCTGAAAGGACTGACCTCTCAGGTCTTTTCCAGTCTGACTCCAGCCCAGTCTGCCTTGGCTGACTAGTTGAAAAAGAGTTTTAAAAGCAATGGTGGAGCAGGCCTCTCCTCCTTGAGGTGAAGGTGAATTTGAGGTTAAGGTGCCCTTGGCTGACAGATGGAGTGAGTGTTAGAAAGAGGATCATAAACTGGAGACTCTCCTCTGGAACAGGAATGGGTGCATCCGTGTGAGAGACACTTTCTTTCAGTCTTACATTCTTTTATATATTGACAGCTTCTCTCTTGATTGCCAATATCTAAGACTGCTCATTCCACAGGAAACCAGTTTCTTGAAAAGCTCAGTCAGAAGTTGTTGTCCTGGATGTGGGGACATGTAGGAGCAGCAGCCACCTAGCTCCCTTACAGGCTACACTGTCCGTGGAATTCCTTGCCTGCAGACTGCTTGAAGCTGAGAAGACATAGAAAAAAAATTAGCCTCAGACAGCAGTGCCCAAAAATTCTTAGCTGATGGCTTCTGAATGACTTATGTGCCAGGCAGCTTTAATACATCTACATAGAGAAAAGTATTGATTTCACAGAAGCCACCTATTTCTGCAGGTTCCTCTTTTTTTTTCCCTATGGAAAAAGGTCTGAGCATTAAGTAGTTAATCGGGTGAACTTGTTTTGCTTCTAGACTGGTTTGAACAATGTGAATAAGCAGCACCATTCGTGCTATTAGTGATTAACACGTGAGAGGTTTCTCTAAATAAACTATGAAACTAATGTATACTTACTAAGTTTTGCATAATCTCATTTTTCCTGTCGTACCTGTTAGTGGAACAGGTATCTCCTCCTTTCCAGCAATGATCAGGATTTTCGAGTCTTCAGGTCATTTGTTCAGGTTTCACTCCATGTTTGGGTTAAGCATCTGCAAAACAATTTGTAGTTCATTCATTAGTTTGTTAATTATAAGTAGTTACTGATGATTAGTAAAAGTCTATTAATTTATAAATTATAGACTACCTTAAATATAAATTAAATTTTATTAATTGAGCAATAGGTTTGCACTTCTATGAACCTGAACTGTAATATTTGGTCTAATATTAGGGATTTGGGCATTGTATTAGGAGTCCCTACGTGAAAGCTCCTGTTCCTGAATGTTCATGTTGAAATTCACAGGGATCAATAATGCAATTTAAACCAGCCACAGGCTTGTAGACAGGGTCTGTGTTCAACCCTTTGGTTAGAGACATCAGGTACTGATCAAGTACTGGTTTGAGTCAGGCACAAGAGTGATTGGAAAGACTTTGGGGGATATAAACATGGGAAAAGCCCATATGGTCTAATGCCAGTGTCATGATGAAAAATGCAGATCAAATTCATACTAAACTGAGAAATTTAGAGTTGCCCTCATCCAGCTGTTAGGGTAGCATTTCTTTCTAAGTCAGATGTAGGATGTATTTGTAGTTGCAATAACAGGGTGGTTTTGATCCCATTCAGCATATTTCAGAAACAGCACTGGGGAATTCTCTGCTGTGGGTTTGTAGCAACTGGCAAAGTTAGAGTTGTTCTTTGATACTCAAAGCTCGTTAAGCCTCTTGATCTCGTTTAACTGACTGTAATGACGAGACAGATGAAGTCTAGTGAAAATAGAGATTTAAAGGAAAGCATTAAGGATAACAGTGTTACTGCTACATCAATAAGAGAACACTTCCTCATGTCAAAGCAGATGCTGACATGTGAAATAATTCCCCCAAGCTTTTTGCTTCTTAAAAGTTTCAAGCTCTCGGGTTGCTGGGCAAGTCCTCTGCCCAGGAGAAACCTGGGCAGCTATTTCCACACCAACCTGTAATCCAGAGCACCAAGAGGAAGGCAGGAGCACCTGAGCTGCCAGAGTCAGGTCCCCTTTGGGGCACGTTGCTGCTCTCCTGCTTGTGGGATTGGGATTATGGGGCTACAGGATCCTGAGCTGGGTAGGTCAGGGTAGGCTTGCCCGGTCTGTTGAGTGTTGCTGATGTACCTGCTGCTCCTTCTCTTCCTAATCCTTAAGTAAAGAATGCTTTTCCCTTGGCTATCTATTTTCAAACTTGGAAAATTCATATTCATGCATCAAGGAGTGAAATGAATATATATGAAGTGGTAGAGTTGTCAGACCATAAAAGTAAGTGTGCTGTTGGCTGGCTGTATCCATCATCAGTAAGTAGGGAGTGCAGACAGAAGTCAAGTGATTCAGACCACTGGATTTTGCTGATCCCTGGCATAACCCATTCCTGTTTCCTCAGTGTGCCTTTCAGGAAAGGGGAATAAATCACTTCAGCATCAGAAGTACCCTAAAAATATTACACTTGGAAGGGCTTGTTACAGCACTCAAAATTTCAGAGGCACAGAAAGGGTGTATTTGGCTAAAGAAAAGAGAAGCTTAAAGGTCCAGGTTGTCCAAAGCAAGTTACTTTATGCCTGTAATGCAGGGCAGGGAGCCACTTTCTAATAGGAAAAAAGTGTCACCTAGAGAGTGGGCTAGAAGTCCTAATTGTGTGTTAGAAATGCATAATGCTGCTCTTGTTTAACCTGAGTCTTTTCATATTGACAGACATTTGGTTAATTTTTTTTTCCTTGCTGATGAAGAGCAAAACCTTAGCGATGAGTATTTGTACGTTAGTTCCTGAAAAGATTAGAAGCTTCTTTTAACCAACATCATCACTGTTTCACTGTCCATTCACTAAACATTATTATATTCAGCTTTGTTAAAAGCAGTCGTTCCCCTCTGGCTGTTGGTACTATTCGTAAAGCATCTGTGAGATTAAACTTTTTGTACAATTTACCTCTCTCTATAAAAGTCAGAGTCTGGATACTATGCTTTTCCCCAGATCATATATTTAAACTTTTTCTTATTTTGGGGCAGGTAAAAAAATACTCCAAAATCCTGTTTGTTTTGCACTGAATGTGCTTGCAGAATTCTTAGTAGTCATGAAGCTAGCAAGGCTTTTAGTGCAAATTTTTCGTGATTTTTAATATGCAAAGTCAGATAAATTACAGTTAAGCCTAGTTCATTTGTTTGGACTGCAATGTGTCATGTAGAGGAGAGGCCAATATTTACTGGGTTCCACATTGTGTGGATGTGATAGGACAATGAATTCCAGTAACTTTGAGTACTGTTACGGTTATATGCAGGATAATATTTCCTGGTCTTGTTTCCCCTGAGTAAAACATTGGAAGATTGTCTTTTGAAAAATGTGCCTTCATTATATTCTCTTTTCTCATAAAGCAAAAATCTGCAGCAATAATAATGAATTCATAAGGGCAAGACAGTTTCTTAAAGCCAAGACGATTGAAATTTGAAGGAATGGAGAGGAAGGAAAAGAAAGCAATGTCTGGAGGATTGTGGCACCAGTAACTTTTAATCTCCTCTCTACTAACCAGTGGATAGTAAAGAGGTTTTTTTTTTTCATTAAAGGGAATTTATTTTAAATCTGTATTTCTCCACAGACTTTAGAAGCTGGTGCCTTTCCTTCTTCCTTCACCTCGCTGTTGCATGCAGGACTTCAGGCATCATTGGTTTTGGCATCTTTTCTGAATTAAACATTCCTGGGTAGAGGATATTGTGTGAAATAAAAATAAGATACAAAGCTTTCAAACTGTGATTACACAAACCTGTTTCAAAATACAAAAGTCTGTCCTGTGTTGTTCTGGCATGTAAGAAACCTGTCCTGTTGGTATGGGGGGTAAAAGTCATCGTTTATGGCTGTGCTTTTTCACATGGGCTTGTTCAGAAGAGTGTCATGATCTAGCTGTGAAAGGTGCCAAAGCCATCCGTCTTCCATTGGTTCATGTAAGATTTATCAGTGCTTGAAACCAATGAAAATGTGACTTAGTTCTTAGTTTGATGCTACTGCAGTGTTATTCTAATCTTTTAGCTTGCTGAGCTTCTGTGTAGAAGATGAAATATACCAATGCTGGTGGAAAGGCATTGATTTCAGCAGGGCTAACTCTTAAGAGTACTATATTTATTTCCACATATTCTGAGTGATAGGTATGAAAAACAATCTGTTTCAACTGTAACAGATCTTTTTTTACCAAAGGACCAACATGCCAGAAATCTGACAGCAAAGCCAAAAGTTCTGCTTTCCAGCACACGTGCAAGGAGTATTCTTACAGAAACTTGTTTCGTGTGCAGACAACTAGCTGTAGTAAACCAATTAGTGTATGTGCATTAGATGTTTTTGCAAAATACTCCTTGCATGTCTGTATAACAATATGGTCTGAAGCTCCACTTTTCTCTTCTTCCCCTTTATTTTAGTTGCTTAAGGAAAAGACATATTCTTCCATGATAAAATATTTATAAACTGTCAAACACAAGGTAGAATGCCAGACCTAAGGCAAATTCCACATGTTACAGTGCAACTGCTCCTCGTGCTTTTTACAGTCTTTGTTTATGAGTTTGGAGAATCCCCACAGACTTGCTGAATGGGGAATACTCCTGTGTCTGACTTGACAGGCTTGGCAACCTCTTTGTTAGACTCCACAGAGACTCCTGGGTTGCTGCCGGGATGGCCCTGTACAGATTTATACATTGAACTGCAGTGCTAATCAGCAGAACGGGCGAGGCCTCCCAACTGCTCACCATCCCATTTTCATAAAGGTAGTAATCAAATCTGGGTTGGGTAAAGCACGTGTGTACAGTGAGATCCGGCCAGCAGAGCCACCTCTGCCTGCAGCTCGGAGCATCGGAGCATCTCTCCTTTCTTGCCGGGGATGAGGGTGTCTCCCTGTCAGGGAGAGAGCTCTGTGCTTCCTTAAGCCAGAGGAAGGTGTCCTGAGTATTATTCTGGGGTCTGCTGTCGATTTGCTAAGAGTGGCTAAAGGATTGAGGAGATGCAGTCCTGTCAGCTCCCATCTCGGCAGGGTGTGTTGTGTGTCCAGCAGTGTGCTGGCAACAGCGACCGTGGTGCTGGAGTTGTTGGAGTTATTTCAGTCTCAGGTGTGGGGAAGTCTTCATGGTGTGTTTACTCAGCTGTCAGTGCTGCTCATGTAGACCCACGTGAGCTGATGAATTGGTGGTGGTAACACAGGGCTTGCTCCATGCCATTGCCCACCATGTGTCATCTCTGTTCAATTTAAGACTAATTTTTCATTTGTCTAAACCAGAAAGCAAGAAATGTGCTATCTTAGCAATTTATGAGGTGTCAGATGTACACGTGGCACTTCTTAATGCCTAAGACTAGTAATAGGAAATAGTAAGTTTTAAATGCAGGTGTCTCTAGGTCACTGTTGCAGCCAGAGTAGAATGTAGGAGCCAAAACAAGGTTGCAAAAAACTTTTCATTCATGATGGTTTCTATTAAGTCATGGAATATTTAATGTTCATTGTTAATTGACAAAATCTAGGGATGAATTCAATGTGATTTTTGCAGTTAACTTGTAAAAGGTTTGAGATGTTGAGATTGTGTTTTGGCACACGCAGAAAAATTCAGGGCGGTATAAACCATGTATTTTTTGGGCAAGAAGGGATCATTAATGATGGCATTCACAAACACTAAATTACTTCTGTGATGAAAGTTACGTTTTCTTTAAGTATCCTTTGTCACGTTTATGTTGAAATTCAATTCTTGGTGATGAGAGAGCCTGCGAGGTGTAACGGAGGCCGACGAGAGGCAGAAGACACGTCCGATCTAACCAAGAACGAAGCTTTCCTTGCTTCTTAATGCCAGGTAACATCCTTGACTTAAAAACGGGGAAACAGAACGCAGGAAGACAGGTGCTGTGACGAAATGTGCATTCTGTTCCGTTTTTCACTAAGCGTGGCCTTTCGTTGCCAGGTACCTGACGGACGGCGGGCTGGGGCTGTACACGCGGCGGCTGAACCGGCTGCCCGACGGCATGGCCGCGGTGCGGGAGACGCTGCAGCGCAACACGGCCCTGGGGCTCGGCGACGCCGACAGGTGGGGCACCGCGTTCCCTCGGCAGCCCGGGCGCCGAGGGCGTGGATGTACGCTTCCCCCGGGTGTTCCGGGCCGCGTGTTCGCGGAGGTGTCAGGAGAAATGCCGGTTTTGTGCCTCCTGGTTGCTTTGCTGGAGTCTCTCCCCTCTTTTGCGTTTTTGTGGGTGGGAGGCACCACAAGAAAATGTTAAATTTCCTGTTCTAGTAGGGTTTGGGATGGAAAGGACCAAATTCTCTTCTCGTGTCCATTGATTCTCCCAAGTCCAGTGACTCAGTGTGAACAGTCAAGGCCAAATATCAAGAATTAGGGGACTGGAAATCCATAATTTATGGGAGTGCAATCACAAAGGAACCCAGTGAGATACTCTGTTAAAGTTGAGATAAATGGGTTAAATACTGTTGCATTTAATAGCTGCTTCTTTCCCTTCCAAAGCCTGATCAGTGTTACTGTTGATGTAGTAAGTGACCCATATCCTTTTTCTTCCATGAGGGGCCTGTAAGTATAAAACATGAATTTTGAGGTACACGTTCAAACCAATTTTTGAACTAAAGTTTTTTCCCTTTTGTTATCTGTAAGTCATCCCCAGGACATGACGCACTCGACTGAGCTTGATATTACTGATACTTTCTTCATATTGATGCATATATTACTAAGGAAACACCAGTGGTGGAGAATCTAGCCTTGTTTTCTAAGCAAACTGAATCTAAATCTGCCAAGATTTAGAACTAAATCTGCTTTGGCGTCCTCGTTGTATTAGTAACGAGCAGGATGTCAAATCTAAACAAAAGAACTAAAACCTCTCAGAGAATCCCAGCTCAGTTTGAATTACAGGTCAACATATGCTTGCCAGTTGTAAAATATGCCTGGATTTTTCCAGGAGCTCGTATCTCTTTCTGAAATTTGCAGTTGAAACCCAACCAGCGCTCACTGCTGGTCCTGTGGGTGAGGGTGTTGCCGCCTTGTGATGCAGCTGGAGACGAATCAAGCGTCATCCTCTTCTGCTGCTGTGGCTTCTGAACATTGCCACAGTAGCAGAAGCATCTGTTCAAAATTCAGCATTTGTCTAAGATAAAGTGTATTTCTGTTTATGTAATAGCCTTGTGGAGAGCCAGTGACATTCCTGTCATTGGTTCCTTCCCCCACCCAATATCTTCTGTGCTTTCGACACTTTTTGTTTGCTGAGCTCCTTTCCTGACACCACACATCAGGCACCAGTTAGGAACATTTGACAAGAGGGATTATTTGTGTGTTTAAATATATTCCACCTTGAATGGGGCTGCGACCCACTGAAATGCAATCCCTAGGTTGTCAGTTGTTTCAGCTTTGAAAATCACCCTTTCAGTTCACTTGGAGGGGACAGGCTTTACACACAGTAAAGACTCTGCATGGCAGAAAACTTACCCTTGGTCCCAGAGCTGGTGGAACTATGATGTGTTGCTTTGATTTAGTCTTTTCTATTTAGAATATAATACCTTATGCAAGAGATGAGAGGTTTCTGACAATAGGGCACTGATTTAAAAATAGCTCCTCTTTGCTTGCTAGGTGACCATGATGCACAGTTTAAACAAAAAAATTAATCTTAGCTTGGATGGCAGTTTTCCAGGGTGAAAAAGGGCATAAGGAAAAGGAGTTGAATAAAACTGTGCAGTAATTAATTGTTTTCTTCATTCTGTGAATGGAGGCAGTGAGCAGGAGTGCTGAGTTGCTTTATTGGTACATGCAGAAAACATATTAAGATTATATTTAACTTGTTCAAAGCAGATGTTAATTGAATGAGTGGGAGAACAAGTGTGAAAGACTGTGAACCTGTGAGCATGAGGTTAATCATTAAAAAGTTATCAGAGGAATTTTTGCAATATGCTAGCTTGTTTAGTTTCTTGTGCTATTAGTTGTAGAAGTTTAGTTGTGAGGCTTTTACTTATTGGCTCTGGTAAGGTAGAGCACAGACCTTGCAAGGTACATTTTCCCCTGCAGCAGGGAAATCCAAACAAGGGAATTGAATTTAATGCTTGATTGCAAGGTTAATGGAATCATTGCACAACACAGCTGAGCTTACTTTTTGACTTCAAGATAATTTGTGTTTGCCTAGAACAAAGGCATTGTAAATCAAAAAGTTTATTTAGTTTGTGATTGCTTTTTAAATTTAGTTTTGGATTTCTTTTTTTCAAGGTTGGAAGTCAATCTCCTATTGTTTTGTCTGTTCTATATATGTACAGGCTTGCTGTGTGCCATCTGGTTATTTAACTTGATTTCACATTGTCAGACGCAGCGGCTCAGTCTGAGACTAAATTTTGCCCTTGCCTTCATATAGATAACTTGCATTTGTAATACGTATAGATATGTTAGATTTGAACAAATATTTCTGTAGTTGCTTACCTGTATAGGCTGTTATTTAGAGGAGATTATTCAGACCTGTGCTGATTTAGCACATTCTTGTAACTGGGACAGGAGACTGTGAATGTGAGCTTGTCAAGAGTAACTTTAATGCTATTAGGGAAGTGTCTATATGACCTTTTAAAAAATCATCAGTGATGAAGTGCTTAAAAAAATCCTGCTGATCATGATTAACTTGGATCGTTGCCCTTTTACAGTTTTATTTGAGGTTGCATGAATTACATGGCTTTTGCATAAAAGCATAGAAAGGTCCTCCCAGCTTCTGACTGTAAGGACTTGTCAAAGAGTGGACTGTGGTGTCTTGGTGCTTCCAGCAGCTCCAGCATTGATGGGCTGCAGGTAAAACAGTAAAAACCGTGCTGAGCTTGCTCCTCGGGAGTGTGTCTGTATCCTGATCACATCTGATGACTGCAGCAGCAGTCTTGTCGCACGCTTGGTTAACAACAAGTCCACATTCAGATTAACTCTCAGGCACGTTTGTGACTGAAGCTGCTTCCTGGCAGTCAGTAGCATTTTAGAAGTATTTTCTACTTTTGGAAAGATTTTTGGGTAATCCCAGAGGAGACTGTGGAGCCTGGACAGGAGATGGACAGGAAAGAAGAACTGGAAGTGAAGCAGAAACCGAGCAGAAAGCCAGAGGACATTCCATGCAGAGCACACATACTTCGCTATTAATAAGAATGTCATTGAGTGCAGTACAAGTGGTAAGAGTGATGGCTTTCAAAAATAGCTGAAGAGTAGTATTTTGCTGCTGTTTTGCATTTTATAAAAACAGATAAAGGTTATTTATATGTCTCTTGGCTCAGGTAGTAGACAGTATTTCACATATGTGGAGTAACCCCCTTTGTCTGGAGTATGTTTAAATTCACTAACTGCAATTTAATGTCTTGAGTCCTGCTACAGTGAGGAGATTACTACAAAGATGGGCTAGTTCGTGGTTGTGGAGGGAGATTGTTGGATTGCCTTCATAACCAGGGGAACTTGGATCACACTTCAGAAGGGCTGAAAAGCAAGTTAAAGCAAGTCATCAGGTTGGGGGAAATACTGGCCAGTTTTGAATAGTGGGGAGAGAAGATGTCACTGGTTTTGGGAGGAGGCAGATTCCACTGAAAGCAGAATTACAGTCATGGTGCTGATGGGTATTGCTTTAAAAGCTGCATCA